>OX393549.1:24572850-24995350 GCA_947650365.1 Chamaelirium japonicum
TTCCCGGGTTTTGCTCGAGGCCCACACTATGTTTTAATAAGTTAAGGGGATTTGTTGTCGCTAATTGGTTAGCTTCCTATGCTTGTTTTAACACCCTAGATCCATACATGGGAGTGTGTCTTTTCCTCCGAAAGTGATGCAGCTGGTCCAATTAGATCGTATATTGTACTTTTATCAGAAATCAATGTTATCAGACCCAGACCGGACGTTGACCTGGTCTAGGGTTCGGGTCACGGGTTTCTGGTTTAACCGTCGGGTCAACTGGTTGAACTGGTGATATATTTAAATAAATAAATAATATATATTAATATTAAACATCTTTTTATTAAAAAAAATCTAAAGTTCAAAAATCTGAAATATAAGTTCTGTATTCTTTAGCACATTAAAATAGAGAGACCATTACTGGTTAGGAGTCTCGTTCTCGTTCAGTATTTGTGGGTGCAAAAATTATACTGGACCGGACCAGACCTGCATGGGCCTACACAACGGCCCATGTAGGCAGCCCAAGCCTATGGACCTGCTCCATAGGGCCCACAAATTAAGCCTTCTCTTATTGGGCCCAAACAATAGCCCAATAGGGGCCCAGCGAAGAGGCCTAGAATCAGCGCCACCTACGCAGTGCCATGTCATCACTGTCATATTGAGCACATTTCTCAGCTATAAAATGACCCCTATGGCTTACAAAGAGGGGGGTTGATTGGTTGGTTAGTGGAGCAACGGAAGAGAAGTTCTCAGAGCCAGAGCTAGAGCTCTCTACTCTTCTTCTTTCTTTCTTCTAGTTGCTTCGTGCAACCCCACTGTACGAAGCTTCTCTTGGCCTATCAAGAGAACGCTCACCCTTCATTTACTCAAATTATAGTGAAGATCAAGTGGCACCTCTCGCCCGGAGACGTAGGTCGTAAGACCGAACTTCGACAACTCCTCCTGTGTCTTCTCTCTCTATCTACTCTCTAATCTTTCTAACTCTACAAACCACATAATTCAATCAAGAATTGTGAGACGACGTTCCCGATCAAGACGGCATAGAAATTTCTCCCACAATATTGATGAGGGCCTGTCCGATGTAGCGCAGTTGGTGTCCGATGTAGCGTAGTAGGTCTGTGTTTGTTTCACTCTAAGGGTCCTACATCGGACGGTTGAGAGATTGTAATCCTCCATCAACTAATAGAGAGGATTAGAGTTTACTGAAAGCGATGGATACCAACGCAACCAACATCTGCACATTGGTTGGGTTCCACCATGCTACGATCGATCGATCGGGATACATTCATTAGATTCCACGCTCTACCGATTGAAAGGTCCAGATTTATGCTGGAGTTCGACTCAGTAATAGAGAATACGCCCTCCTAAACGATTAACCATCCCAGAAACCCTGTTGCAGAAGGGGGGAGAGAGAGAGGGAAAGAGCCGAGGAGAGATGGGCGATCACTAGCATCATTACGGGATGTTCCTGGGCGCCCCGAGCCCCTCTCCGTCGGTGATCAAGTTCCCTCAGTTGGTTCCCAAGCCGTGCGTCGACTGCTCTACCCACTACGCCCATGGCTACCAAGCCGCTCCCGGTATATCCCTTCATCTGCAGATCTTTCGCGCTTAAATCCAGCGGCGTCGGCAGAGAGACACCGGCGACCGGCTTCGTGCGACAGTCGGTCGAGATCGCTGCAGAGAAGAACCGACAGCCCTAGATTTTCTCTCACGAGTCGTGAGTCTCGTTGCTCGAGATTGATAGAGAACCGGTCAAGGGTCGCACGATTTTCCTTTTTAAACAGGCCGGGTCGCTGCGGGTTTTTAAACGGACCGGGTCGCATGGGTCTGCATACAACCGGCCGGTTCCTCGGGTTTCACCGGTTTATGAGCATTTCCAATCTGATCTATCAACCAAACCGACCGAGGATCCAGATCACCAATTCGACCGGCCAGTCCAGTCCGGTTCTTATAACACTGTCAGAAACTGGTGGGATAATTCTCATGTACATAATGTAATGTCGTTTACCAACAAAAAATATAAAAAATTTAGAAAAATCTTTGGGAGACTTAATGGTAGCTCCTTGATAAAGGAATCAACTTGATGTAAGCCCACTTGCAAGTCCCTGTATTACAATAGTTCTCTCTCCAAATCCCATGCTAACCAAATTAAAAAAAGGACAATATTGTCCATCCGAACTTTATTAAATTTATATATCCTACCATCAATTAAATACAAACCGTTTTTTTACGAAAAACAATTAAAATCACTCTAAATTATTGATTTAAAAACCCCAAAATAATTTTTTTTTAATATATATTTTAATCAAAAAAAAAAAAATTCTGTCAATCGATCAAATATTAATTTTTTTTATATCTAATTGTTACTTTTTATGTACGTGATAGAATCAATTTAATTTTGCATAATTAAATATATTTTTTATCATAAATAAAATCATATTGTAACTAAATGAGTAAAAATATCGTTACAATCAATCTACAATTAAAACATTATAGCATATCAAATTGTTACTCTTTGCTAAACAGATTGTTAATCTTTACCGATTAATACACTTTTCCCACCCTGAGTTTTCCCTTCTTCCCATTGCTCCGCCCCCTCTCTTCCCTACCGTGCGCCGCCAGGACGTTGGTCACCCGATCCCGTCCTACGCCACCTCGTCGGACGACGAACCCCCTCGCCGGAGGCTGTGGCCCAGTCCCGATATCCCTGCGGCGCTGCCGCCTTGGAGCTCATACCGAAGCGTATCCGGGGACTTGCACGGGTGGAAGGAAATGGGGTGCCCGAAAGCTTTCGAAAACCAGGTCCGAGCTCCACCACCAACTTGATTTTTCTTCCTCGGATGATCACTGTCCTCGCCCCCTAAGCATTCAAAGATGGTCTGGGGACTGTTTCCCATCGATTCCCTTCGAGGTAGTTCCTCTTTTTGTTTGGTTAATTCCCACATTTTCCCTTTTTTTTCTTTATTTAATTTCACTTCCAAACTTTGGTTGTTCAGTTGTTTATCCTAGTTTAAATTGTTTGAATTCAATTCATAGTTTTTATTCTCCACATCATTGATCAAAATTATATCTTTGAATTTTTTGGCATGATTTTTTTGTTTTGGCAGGTGCCCAGAAGTACTACATCTTCTCCAAAGGAACGTACAAAGTCGGACGAAAAGGTTTGATTTTTTTTTAAAAAATCATCTTTTAATTTCTTTTCTAATGAGAACTTAGTGTTTAGGGTTTAAGAGCATCCCTCTTTTTGTTTCTTTGTTGAACTAATTTATATATTTTAGTTAAAAAAATTTGAAGGGTAAATTACGCTTTGTCCCCCCTGAAGTTTAGCTCAAATAAACTCAACCCCCCTATAGTTAAAAAACTACATTTGGCCCCCTTCAATTCAGTTTTGATCAGAAAAAATTACCAAATGAGGAAATTAAGTAGTTGACAAAAAGGGGTTATCGTGCTAACATTTCCAGCTTTTGGGAGTGATTTGGAACAAAATAAAGTGCAAGGGAATTAAGTGTTTTTGAGCTAAACTTCAAGGGGGCAAAGTGTGATTTACCCAAAAATTAATGTTGAACATCTCTGCAAAACATCTTGGAACTTTGATGAATTAATGTTATAATTCTAATTAATTGATTTTATATGTTGATGTTTCACCTTTTCATTTGGCTAAAACATAATTCGAAAACTAAATTTGTGGTGCACCGGTCATAATCTAATATAAATATCTCAAAGGCTAGTTAGAAAGGTACTCCTAGACTTTCCATGCTTATTGATTTTGCTTCCTCTTTTGCAGATTGTGATATTGTGGTTCAAACGGATACAGCAGTATCCCGACTTCATTCTGAGATTGTCGTCGATAAGATGACTTCTCAGGAACCTTGTCACAGTGGGTCTACTAGCTCCCCCTCTTATGTTCGTGTCAGAGACCGCTCGAAATATGGCACTTTTGTTAATAAGGAATTGGGAACCAAGTCAATTCGTTTGCACAATGGTCAGGAGGCGACACTTAAGGATGGGGACTCGGTAACATTTGGAACTGGTAATGCAACGTTCAGGTGAATGATGGATTTTAAACACAGCTTATCTGCCATGTTTCTTTCTATCATTTGTTTGTGTAGTGCTGGGAAGTTGTTTAGTGTAGCAGATTGTTGTTCGTTCAGATTCTTTTACTGCATCGTTTTTATGAAAGAAATTGGCCATTTTTTTGTAGGTTTTGTTTCGTTCCCCTCATAATCTTCACTCATTGCTCAAGGTCCACCCAAGTGAATGCTTCAGTTCAGGAAACCATCACATCAATTGGTTTGTAGCATTTTCTAATCCATATCCAATAGCAAACTATTTAGTAAAATTGGACTAATAATATATTTTTACTGTGTTTGATGCTAATAAACTTATGTGCATGATTAGTTTTCTGTTGCATATGTGATGCGGGAGCAGATTCGACAAGCACGTGTTTCGAGGCTTGAATAAGAATAATATAATTATTTTCGGATTTAAGAATTCTTAAAAATAGTATTTCCGGGATAAAATATAAAATTCAGAATAAAATAATTATTTTATTCCGAAATTATTATTTTAATCCGAAAATATGTTATTTTCGGATTTATTAAATATGGTAGTTTTAAAAATATCTTTTAGGAAAGATTTGGATAGATTTAGGTATTTTAAATTTGGTAGTAGTTATCTTTATTTATGGATAATTTTAAAGATAGGGATATGATTGATTAGGAAGTTAATTAGATGAGATCTTTATCTCATCAGTGGTTATCATCTATATCTCTTTATTTTAGGAAGTTATTATTTTTGTTATTCTGTTAAATCATATGAGCTTATCTCTTATGATCTTATCTATTAGAGTTTTTTTTTATTTAAAGGCCATGAAGCCCCCTATTGTAATGGTATTGATTGAATGATGAATGAAAAAAATGGTAATTATTTGCTTTGATTCCTGTGAGAGGTTTCGTATTGCGTTCCTGAGAGAGGATCGAAGAGCGAGAGGCTCGCCGGCGTGAGGTCGGATTACCGTCGGTGCTAGGCCGACAACCCCCTTCACCCTTCCATCCCCTCCCCTACGCTATCGCCACGATCGTCCTGCGTCAGATTTGGTATCAGAGCTCCCGTCACAATGTTCTATCGTCAGGACAGGTCCTATGATTCCCGCTCTTTACCTTTGTTCCATAGTCACCTTTATTCTCCCGAATATCTAGAACAATATCCACCATATGGTAAAGATTATGGTTCTCATGCTCCATACCGCACCATCCCATATTGTGATGTCTGCAACCTCATCAAGTCGGAGCGCTATGTTCTTTTACCCCGTACTCGTCTTGAGGAGAGTTATTCGTCTCGCATTCGCGATAGGGCGTATACACTCAATCTATCAGCCGAGCCCTTTCTCCAGTGGTTCCTTCGCCTTAACTCCAACGACTCGAACTGTTCTGATACTTTGAAGCATGTCCAGGGTGTGATGAATTGCATTGAGTTTGCACTTCAATTTCAACAGCAAAAGGAACGTCAACAATGGTATGATCAGATGTGAGCCATGATTGGCCGCATTAAAGTCCATGGTGTGTCTCTACCTTTAGTGGATCCTCCACCACCAGTGGTATATCCTCTTCTAGCAATGCCACCAAGAGAGCCTGTATCGCCAGTTGATCTTCTACTACCAGCAACCCTATCTGAGGAACCTCTACTTGTCACAATACCGCCAGTGGAGTCCGATCCGGTACATGATCTTCTACTTCCAGAGGTGTATTCTCCACTACTTGTGCCACCACCTGCGGTGTCTGCATCGCCGGTTCCACCTTCGCCACCAGCACCACTTGCAGAGGAGTCTGCATTCCCGTCAGTGGAGCATTCACTACCTGCAGAGCCGTTATCGGGTGTCGACATCAGCACACTAGTCCCGACAGTTGACTTCCTCGGATTAGACCTTCCACCCCCAGTTCGGGTACTCGCCCAGTTTCACTTGTGTATGCCTTCCTTCAAACTGGACTACGTTAGCCACTACTTCAGCCGATTGCTTGTATAGGATCCGAGAGGCGATTGTTTGATGATACGACATCTACTACAGGGTCTCCACCATCAGCTACTGACTTTGCTTCCTGCTTGGGCCTCACAGAACTTGAGGACGAGTCCTTTCGTAGCTGAGGATTTTGATGCGGGAGCAGATTCGGCAAGCACGTGTTTCGAGACTTGAATAAGAATAATATAATTATTTTCGGATTTAAGAATTCTTGAAAATAGTATTTTCGGGATAAAATATAAAATTCAGAATAAAATAATTATTTTATTCCGAAATTATTATTTTAATCCGAAAATATGTTATTTTCGGATTTATTAAATATGGTAGTTTTAAAAATATCTTTTAGGAAAGATTTGGATAGATTTAGGTATTTTAAATTTGGTAGTAGTTATCTTTATTTATGGATAATTTTAAAGGTAGAGATATGTTGGATTAGAAAGTTAATTAGATGAGATCTTTATCTCATCAGTGGTTATCATCTTTATCTCTTTATTTTAGGAAGTTGTTATTTTTGTTATTCTGTTAAATCATATGAGCTTATCTCTTATGATCTTATCTGTTAGAGTTTTTTTTTTATTTAAAGGCCATGAAGCCCCCTATTGTAATGGTATTGATTGAATGATGAATGAAAAAAATGGCAATTATTTGCTTTGATTCCTGTGAGAGGTTTCGTATTGCGTTCCTGAGAGAGGATCGAAGAGCGAGAGGCTCGCCGGCGTGAGGTCGGATTACCGTTGGTGCGAGGCTGACAACCCCCTTCACCCTTCCATCCCCTCCCCTACGCTATCGCCACGATCGTCCTGCGTTAGATTTTCCTCGGGAGATGGAGCGAACCCTGAGGATGAACTTAGCCAAGAAATCTCTAGGTTGCAACTCACAGATGGGGCACTCTGGAAACAAACGGCCCTGTTTTACACAATCTGTCGAATCAACGGGAATCCTTGTCCTCTCTTGGTAGACAGTGATAGTCAGGCTAACTACATCACTCTACCCATGGTCCAGAAGCTGAAGTTACAAACCATCTTGCTGACACAACCAATGCGAGTATCTTGGGTTCAGGAGGAATCAGTGATTCACGTCACTCACAAGTGCCGAGTTGTTTTGTCAGTTGGAAGAGCCTACCAGGACTCCATCTGGTGTCACGTGTTGCCCGTGCCGGGTAATCAGGTCCTTTTGGGACAACCCTGGCAGTTCGATCGGCGCACCATGCATGATGGTAGAGCCAACACTTACACTGTGTCCCTGAATGATCGTTCTATAACGTTGTTCCCCTATGAACTATGAAGGTCTATTAAAAGTGTCAGGGGACTACGAGAAACTCACAATCATTACTGATATCAGGGACCAGACACAAACCACCCGGTTGGGAGTGGTTCGGTGTGCATTGGCACACCCTAAAGTCGAGGATGATTGGCGAAGGACCGCCATTTTTAACACCTACATTAAGTTTGGTGAAAAGAACTGCAAGGTGATTATAGATAGTGGCAGTAGTATCAATGCGATGGCCTCTAGCATCGTCACCCGTGTCGGACTTAAGTCAGTCCCGCACCCAGATCCATACAAGGTTTCATGGGTTGATGCCTCTTCCATCACCATCAAAGAGAAATGTCTTGTCCCCATACAATTCTCTTCCTACAAGGACAAGATATGGTGTGATGTCATCCCAATGGATGTGGGTCATATCATTTTAAGCAGACCTTGGCTTTATGATCGAGATGCAACCATTTATGAGCGAACCAACTCATGCTCGTTTATTCATGAGGGAAAAAGAATTACATTAAACCCTCTAGAGCCGAAGCCACCTGCTCACAAAAAGAAGAACGATGTGACCGACAAGAAAGGGTTAAACATAATAAGCCCTAAAGAGTTTGAAAGAGTAGCAAACGAGGAGGCAATTGTATTTGCCCTTGTTGCCAAAGCAGTCGGAGTTGAGACTCAGCAGGAACATCCCAAGGAGGTAACCTTAATCCTAAAGGAATTCCATGATGTATTTCCGGAGGACCTCCCTGATCACGTACCGCCCATGCGGGATATTCAACAAGCCATAGATCTTGTACCGGGGGCAACACTTCCAAATCTTTCCCACTACAGGCTAAATCCTACAGAGCATGCAGAACTAAAACGATAGGTGGATGAACTGCTGAGAAAAGGGTTTATCAAAGAGAGTTTAAGCCCTTGCGCGGTCCCTGCACTCCTGACCCCTAAGAAGGATGGAACGTGGAGGATGTGTGGATAGCCGCGCCATAAACAGAATTACGGTTAAATACCGTTTTCCTATCCCTAGGCTAGATGATATGTTAGACATGATGGCCGGTGCTATAATCTTCTCCAAGATTGATTTGAAGAATGGCTACCATCAGATCAGGATACGCCCGGGTGATGAGTGGAAGACTGCCTTTAAAACAAAGGATGATCTATTTGAATGGATGGTCATGCCTTTTGGCTTATCGAATGCTCCGAGCACATTCATGAGAATAATGACTCAGGTATTACGACCCTTCATGGGAAAGTTCTTGGTCGTGTACTTTGATGACATGCTCATCTACAGTAGGTCTAAGGAGCAACATCTCGACCATCTAAAGCAAGTATGCAGTACCCTGAGGAAAGAGAGCCTATTTGCAAATCTCAAGAAGTGTTCGTTCCTAACACGACAAGTCATATTCTTGGGATTCATAGTGTCCTCGGAAGGAGTGATTGCGGACCCTGCAAAAATTCAAGCAATCGTAGAGTGGCCAGTACCGAAGAACATTCATGATGTTCGCAGTTTCCATGGACTCGCCACGTTCTACAGAAGGTTTATCAAAGGGTTTAGCACAATAATGGCCCCTATCACCGACTGCATGAAGAAAGGAGATTTTCACTGGGCAAACGCTGCTGCCAAAGCGTTTGAAGATATCAAGAAGAGAATGACCGAAGCTCTTGTTATGCGCTTACCAGACTTTATGAAGGTGTTTGAAGTAGGCATGTGACGCATCTGGGGTAGGCATAGGAGGAGTACTGAGTCAAGAGGGACACCCCATAGCTTATTTTAGTGAGAAGTTAAATGAAGCTAAAATGAGGTATTCCACAATTTTACGCGGTAGTCCAGGCATTAAGATACTGGCGTCATTATTTGCTACCGCAAGAGTTCGTCCTGTACTCAAACCACGAGGCTCTGAAGTACCTCAACTCTCAGAAGAACCTAAACTCGAGACATTGGCATTGGGTTGAATTTCTGCAGGCCTATACCTTTGTCCTGAAACATAAGGCGAGAGTTGACAACAAAGCCGTTGATGCGCTAAGCCGAAGAGTGGTCCTACTATTTGCTATGAGCGCAAAGGTGGTCGATTTTGAGCGAATCAAGGGCGACTATGAGGATTGCCCTGAAGGGGGTTGTCGGCCTCGCACCAACGGTAATCCGACCTCACGCCGGCGAGCCTCTCGCTCTTCGATCCTCTCTTAGGAATGCAATACGAAACCTCTCACAGAAATCAAAGCAAATAATTGCCATTTTCTTCATTCATCATTCAATCAATACCATTACAATGGGGGGCTTCATGGCCTTTAAATAAAAAAAAACTCTAACAGATACTATCATAAGAGATAAGCTCATATGATTTAACAGAATAACAAAAATAACAACTTCCTAAAATAAAAAGGTAAAGATGATAACCATTGATGAGATAAAGATCTCACCTAATTTACTTCCTAATCCATCATATCCCTATCTTTAAAATTATACATAAATAAAGATAACTACTACCAAATTTAAAATACCTAAATCTATCCAAATCTTTCCTAAAAGATATTTTTAAAACTACCATATTTAATAAATCCGAAAATAACATATTTTCGGATTAAAATAATAATTTCGGAATAAAATAATTATTTTATTCTGAATTTTATATTTTATCCCGAAAATACTATTTTCAAGAATTCTTAAATCCGAAAATAATTATATTATTCTTATTCAAACCTCGAAACACGTGCTTGTCGAATCTGCTCCCGCATCAAATTTATGAAGGTGTTTGAAGTAGCATGTGATGCATCTGGGGTAGGCATAGGAGGAGTACTGAGTCAAGAGGGACACCCCATAGCTTATTTTAGTGAGAAGTTAAATGAAGCTAAAATGAGGTATTCCACATATGATAAGGAGTTTTACGTGGTAGTCCAGGCATTAAGATATTGACGTCATTATTTGCTACCGCAAGAGTTCGTCCTGTACTCAGACCACGAGGCTCTGAAGTACCTCAACTCTCAGAAGAACCTAAACTCGAGACATGAGCATTGGGTTGAATTTCTGCAGGCCTATACCTTTGTCCTGAAACATAAGACGGGAGTTGACAACAAAGCCGTTGATGCGCTAAGCCGAAGAGTGGTCCTACTATTTGCTATGAGCGCAAAGGTGGTCGATTTTGAGCGAATCAAAGGCGACTATGAGGATTGCCCTGACTTTGGGGAGATATTCAAAGCATTGCGAGATAAGTTTGTGCGAGAGACAGATGATTACTTCCTTCATGAGGAATACTTATTCAGGGCCAATCAACTCTGTATCCCGCGAACATCGCTCCGGGATTTTCTGATTTGGGAGTTGCACGCCTGAGGACTGGCAGGTCATTTTGGGCGTGACAAGACAATACAGGCAGTAGAAGACCAGTTTTACTGGCCAAGCTTAAAGAGAGATGTTGCGAGGTTAGTAGGCCAGTGTCGAACTTGCCAATTAGCTAAGCAACGTAAGCAAAATACGGGTCTCTATACCCCACTGCCAGTGCCAGATCTCCCATGGCAAGATGCCAGCATGGATTTCGTGCTAGGGCTTCCTCGAACTTTTCGAAAGCACGATTCCATCTTCGTCGTAGTGGACCGTTTCTCAAAAATGGCCCACTTCATTCCATGTACCAAAACATCTGACGCTTCAAAGATCGCGAAACTTTATTTCAATGAGGTAGTCAGATTGCATGGATTACCCAAGTCAATAGTGTCAGACAGAGACGTCAAATTCATGATTTATTTTTGGAAAACTCTCTGGCATATGATGGGTACAAGGCTAAAATTCTCTACGGCTTACCATCCCCAAACTGACGGTCAGACAGAAGTAGTTAATAGAAGTTTGGGAAGCCTTTTACGATGTCTGGTCGGAGAGCATGAGCGTAACTGGGATCTAATTTTGACGACCGCAGAGTTCGCCTACAACAGTTCAGTCAATAGGTCCATTGGCATGAGTCCATTTGAAGTCGTCCATGGGTATAAACCTAGAAAGCCTATAGATCTCATTCCTATGGCACCTAATAGTAGGATTTCTGAGTCAGCAGAGTCCTTTGCACAGCATCTACATGATTTGCATAAGGAGATTAATAAGCGTATTCATGATGCAAATAACACTTATAAGAACTTAGCTTATTCAAGAAGACGTTACAAGGAGTTCCAAGTGGGAGACTGTGATGGTCTGTATACGACCAGAGCGGTTTCCTGCGGGGACTCTCAAAAAATTACAAGCACGTAGTGCCGGTCCGTTCAAAGTTCTGAGGAGAATTGGGTCCAATGCGTATGTCATTGATCTACCAGACGACTACGGAATCAGTGCGACTTTTAATATCGAAGACTTAGTAGCTTTTAAAGGTCCAACAGTGATTCCCGATGACCCCTTTCTTGAGCCGTCCCTTGACACAGACACCCCTACTGCAGTAGATTCTATGCCGCAATTTGAACCCCCGCCGCTACCACTGCAAATGCAAAATGAGCAAATTAACAGTATTTTGGATGACCAGATTGTGTCGACTTAGGACGGAGGCTATCAGCGCTACCTTGTTCGCTGAAGAGGTAGACCAGACTCGGACGATGCATGGATCACTCGGGAGGAACTTCAGCGGCTCGACCCGGATCTCTTAGAGCACTACCAGAACCGCCAGGGAGCTCACTCGACCGGGTCGAGTTATTCCCACCCCAGGAGGGTTGGTGGGGACACCGGTGCTAGGCCGCCGTCGACACGTGTCTACAGCCGACGCCGACAGAAGACAGCCCGGCAACTTCAGATCTGGTTCGAGTAGTTATGGATTAGCCCACCGTGAGATGGGCTCGTGGACTGAAAGTATTTTATTTTGCGGTTTATTTAGTTAATTTCGGATGGATAAAAACGCTGTTAATTCTGATTAGTTCAGTTAGGATTGTGATTTCGTTTGTTACGGGATTGGTTATCTCATGTAAGGCTATATAAAGCCCAACAGATTTTATTCTAGTCAGTGGATGAATGAATAAAGTTTGGATTTTCGGATTATTCCGGATTACTTTTCTACGAAGGAGAAGGGGTGTGAAGCCCGCCGGCGCGAAGTTGGAAGTTCACCGGTGCGAAGCCTGCGAACCCCACAACCCCTTTCCATTATCCCACAGTCCCCATCGTTTCCACCATCAACATCCCACCATCTCCCACTACATCCATTACATAATATAAAGAAGAGAGAAGAAGAGAAAGAAAAGGAAGGAGGAACCAATCACAGAGATCGGTTCGGTCTCCCTGCCCCGATCCGCGACCCCGGTCGCTGCCCGGCCTCGATCCGCGACCCCGGCTGCTTCCCGGTCCCGCTCCCGACGCCGACCGACCCCGCTCCCGACGCCGCCGTCCTGATCCACAGCCAGCTACACCGCCGATTCCGCCTGCTCGTCGTCGCATCCTCGGATACGTACCACCGGCTGTCGCCCATTTCGATCTGTCTTCAGATCTGCACCCGGCCTTCCTTTCCCTCCCCCGTCCATCACAGAGCCACCCGAAAACTTTGTGTGGAGGAGTCAACACCATCTCATCTCTTTACAACTCTTTGAAGAGGTCACGTGGTCAAAAAGGGGCTGTCCTCTTCTTTGTATGACTGTAACAAGGAGTACCCAAAGCTAAGACAAATCACTATCTTGAGATAGTACTACATCAATAGCTGTCATCAGTCTTGAAGCCCTTGGAGTTGATTAGTCAATGTTGATTTGCTAATATTCTGAAGCCTTGGGGCATGGGTACCATCAACTGAAGAACCGGGGTCGTCACTCGTGTGCTGTTGGATTGTTCATTGCATTGCAACCGCAACCTGCCAACCCGCATCAGATCCGGCTAGATCTTTCCAACCCAGCGATCCCTGCAATATTGATAATTCATTTTTTGATTAAACACTGCTGGCTTTGACTAGAATCTTACAAATATTAAATTAGCCAATATCATATTGAAAACAATTTGAGCCTGAAACCCTTAATTTCAAATCCTTTTAATTGGTATTAAGTTTTGATATATATTGAAGCCTGTTTCCTAATCTCTGGGATCATCTGACTCCCAGACGATCCAACACTTAGACCCTTGCCGGACCCGGAATTAAGTGCAAGTAATTAGGTTGCTAGATCATCTTTAATCACTTACTGGAAATCTTGTAATTGAAAATTGAATTAATTAAGTTTTATAATTACTATTGCCATTGAATACTAACCATTAATCTCTTGATTATCATATAGGCATTAGTCGTTCACTGTTCGGCATCAAATTTGGTATTTTCCTTAAGCTTTTCTTTCATCTCGTCCCACGTTGTTATTGGGTCTTGTCCATCCCTCCTCATAGTGTTCTCGACATTATTCCAATACAGCTTGGCTTGTCCAGTAAGTTTCATTTTGGCGAAGCAAACCCGTTTGGTTTCTGACAGTTTATACCATTGGAAGTAATGGTCCATATCAGCTGTCCAATCCAGAAAAATCTTTGGATCCAGGCGACCTACGAAGCTAGGGGCTTCGATCTTTATGCTTCTCATGGCTTTGTCATCTGGGTCAGGGTAGTCCCTTCCATGACCTTTGCCATGACCTATACCCTGGTACCATGGCTCCTGGTAACCGAGCTGGTTGTGATGACCTCGACCGTACCTCTATTTCTCTCGTTTCTCGCTGTGCGAGAACCTTCATCATCAGAGGTACCACCATGGGGCTCCCTAGAGGCATCAACCAACTCTCTCATGATGACTCTATCATCTTCTCTGTTCTTTTCTATGGCCTCCAGCCTTGCCGTGATGTTGGCAAGAGCTTGAGCTAATGCGGGATCCATTGTTGACTGACCGGGTGACTCAGGGAGGGTTCTACCACTCCTAAGGTTCATGCACACAATGGACTACTAATGATGATATGCGAATGAGACTGTTCCTAAGTCAACCTAGTGCTCTGTTACCAAATTTGATGTCGAACAGTGAACGACTAATGCCTATATGATAATCAGGAGATTAATGGTTAGTATTCAATGGCAATAGCAATTATAAAACTTAATTAATTCAATTTTCAATTACAAGATTTCCAGTAAGTGATTAAAGATGATACATCAACCTAATTACTTGCACTTAATTCCGGGTCCGGCAAGGGTCTAAGTGTTGGATCGTCTGGGAGTCAGATGATCCCAGAGATTAGGAAACAGGCTTCAATATATATCAAAACTTAATACCAATTAAAAGGATTTGAAATTAAGGGTTTCAGGCTCAAATTGTTTTCAATATGATATTGGCTAATTTAATATTTGTAAGATTCTAGTCAAAGCCAGCAGTGTTTAATCAAAAAATGAATTATCAATATTGCAGGGATCGCTGGGTTGGAAAGATCTAGCCGGATCTGATGCGGGTTGGCAGGTTGCGGTTGCAATGCAATGAACAATCCAACAGCACACGAGTGACGACCCCGGTTCTTCAGTCGATGGTACCCACGTCCCAAGGCTTCAGAATATTAGCAAATCAGCATTGACTAATCAACTCCAAGGGCTTCAAGACTGATGACAACTATTGATGTAGTACTATCTCAAGATAGTGATTTGTCTTAGCTTTGGGTACTCCTTGCTACAGTCATACAGAGAAGAGGACAACCCCTTTTTGACCACGTGACCTCTTCAAAGAGTTGTAAAGAGATGAGATGGTGTTGACTCCTCCACACAAAGTTTTCTGGTGGCTCTGTGATGGACGGGGGAGGGAAAGGAGGGTCGGGTGCAGATCTGAAGACAGATCGAAATGGGCGGCAGCCGGTGGTGTACGGATCCGAGGATGCGACGACGAGCAAGCGGAATCGGCGGTGTAGCTGGCTGCGGATCGGGACGGCGGCGTCGGGAGCGGGGTCGGCGGCGTCCGGAGCGGGACAGGGAAGCGACCGGGGTCGCGGATCGGGGCCGGGAGACCGGACCGATCTCTGTGATCGGTTCCTCCTTCCTTTTCTCTCTCTTCTTCTCTCTTCTTTATATTATGTAATGGATGTAGTGGGAGATGGTGGGATATTGATGATGATGGAAACGATGGGGACTGTGGGATGATGGAAAGGGGTTGTGGGGTTCGCCGGCTTTGCACCGGTGAACTTCCGACTTCGCGCCGGCGGGCTTCACACCCCTTCTCCTTCGCAGAAAAGTAATCCGGAATAATCCGAAAATCCAAGCTTTATTCATTCAACCAATGACTAGAATAAAATTTGCTGTGCTTTATATAGCCTTACATGAGATAACCAATCCCGTAACAAACGAAATCACAATCCTAACTGAACTAATCAGAATTAACAGCGTTTTTATCCATCCGAAATTAACTAAATAAACCGCAAAATAAAATACTTTCAGTCACGAGCCCTTCTCATGGTGGGCTAATCCATAGCTACTCGAACCAGATCTGAAGCTGCCAGGCTGTCTTCTGTCGGCGTCGGCTGTAGATACGTGTCGTCGGCGGCCTTGCACCGGTGTCCCCACCAACCCTCCTGGGGTGGGAAGAACTCGACCCTGTCGAGTGAGCCCCCTGGCAGTTCTGGTAGTGCTCTAAGAGATTCAGGTCGAGCCGCTGAAGTTCCTCCCGAGCAAGGTTTAAAATCACGGTATCGGTCGCGGTATCGGTCGATGCCGAACCGGTATGTACCGGCCGGTACGTACCCGTACCGGCCGGTACGGACCGGTACCGGTTGAGAAAAAAAACCTTAAAAAAATCCAAAAAACCAAAAAAAAAAAAAATTTAACCTGTCGGTACCGGTCCGTACCGGCCGTACCGGTCGGTACCGGCCTGTACCGGCCTGAACCGGCCGATACGGACCGGTACGTACCGGTACCGGCCGATACGGGCCAGGTATCGGGATCGGATGCAGTACCGGTCTCGAACCGGCCAAAACCGGTACGTACCGGCCGGTACGTACCGGTATCGGCCGAGATTTAAAACCCTGCTCCCGAGTGATCCATGCATCTTCCGAGTCTGGTCTACCTCTCCAGCGAACAAGGTAGCGCTGATAGCCTCCGTCCTGAGTCGACACAACCTGGTCATCCAAAATACTGTCAATTTGCTCATTTTGCATTTGCAGTGGTAGCGGCGGGGGTTCAAATTGTGGCATAGGATCTACTGCAGTAGGGGTGCCTGTGTCAAGGGACGGTTCAAGAAAGGGGTCATCGGGAATCATTGCTGGACCTTTAAAAGCTACTAAGTCTTCGATATTAAAAGTCGCACTGATTCCGTAGTCGTCTGGTAGATCAATGACATACGCATTGGACCCAATTCCCCTCAGAACTTTGAACGGACCGGCACTATGTGCTTGTAATTTTTTGAGAGTCCTCGCAGGAAACCGCTCTGGTCGTATAGGGACCATCACATAGTCTCCCACTTGGAACTCCTTGTAACGTCTTCTTGAATCAGCTAAGTTCTTATAAGTGTTATTTGCATCATGAATACGCTTATTAATCTCCTTATGCAAATCATGTAGATGCTGTGCAAAGGACTCTGCTGACTCGGAAATCCTACTATTAGGTGCCATAGGAATGAGATCTATAGGCTTTCTAGGTTTATACCCATGGACGACTTCAAATGGACTCATGCCAATGGATGTATTGACTGAACTGTTGTAGGCGAACTCTGCGGTCGTCAAAATTAGATTCCAGTTACGCTCATGCTCTCCGACCAGACATCGTAAAAGGCTTCCCAAACTTCTATTAACTACTTCTGTCTGACCGTCAGTTTGGGGATGGTAAGCCGTAGAGAATTTTAGCCTTGTACCCATCATATGCTAGAGAGTTTTCCAAAAATAACTCATGAATTTGACGTCTCTGTCTGACACTATTGACTTGGGTAATCCATGCAATCTGACTACCTCATTGAAATAAAACTTCGCGATCTTTGAAGCGTCAGATGTTTTGGTACATGGAATGAAGTGGGCAATTTTTGAGAAACGGCCCACTACGACGAAGATGGAATCGTGCTTTCGAAAAGTTTGAGGAAGCCCTAGCACGAAATCCATGCTGACATCTTGCCATGGGAGATTTGGCACTGGCAGTGGAGTATAGAGACCCGTATTTTGCTTACGTTGCTTAGCTAATTGGCAAGTTCGACACTAGCCTACTAACCTCGCAACATCTCTCTTTAAGCTTGGCCAGTAAAACTGGTCTTCTACTGCCTGTATTGTCATGTCACTCCCGAAATGACCTGCCAGTCCTCCGGCGTGCAACTCCCAAATCAGAAAATCCCGGAGCGATGTTCGCGGGATACAGAGTTGATTGGCCCTGAATAAGTATTCCTCATGAAGGAAGTAATCATCTGTCTCTCGCACAAACTTATCTTGCAATGCTTTGAATATCTCCCCAAAGTCAGGGCAATCCTCATAGTCGCCCTTGATTCGCTCAAAATCGACCACCTTTGCGCTCATAGCAAATAGTAGGACCACTCTTCGGCTTAGCGCATCAACGGCTTTGTTGTCAACTCCCGCCTTATGTTTCAGGACAAAGGTATAGGCCTGCAGAAATTCAACCCAATGCCCATGTCTCGAGTTTAGGTTCTTCTGAGAGTTGAGGTACTTCAGAGCCTCGTGGTCTGAGTACAGGACGAACTCTTGCGGTAGCAAATAATGACACGCCAATATCTTAATGCCTGGACTACCGCGTAAAACTCCTTATCATATGTGGAATACCTCATTTTAGCTTCATTTATCTTCTCACTAAAATAAGCTATGGGGTGTCCCTCTTGACTCAGTACTCCTCCTATGCCTACCCCAGATGCGTCACATGCTACTTCAAACACCTTCATAAATTTGATGCGGGAGCAGATTCGACAAGCACGTGTTTCGAGGCTTGAATAAGAATAATATAATTATTTTCGGATTTGAGAATTCTTGAAAATAGTATTTTCGGGATAAAATATAAAATTCAGAATAAAATAATTATTTTATTCCGAAATTATTATTTTAATCCGAAAATATGTTATTTTCGGATTTATTAAATATGGTAGTTTTAAAAATATCTTTTAGGAAAGATTTGGATAGATTTAGGTATTTTAAATTTGGTAGTAGTTATCTTTATTTATGGATAATTTTAAAGATAGGGATATGATGGATTAGGAAGTTAATTAGGTGAGATCTTTATCTCATCAGTGGTTATCATCTTTATCTCTTTATTTTAGGAAGTTGTTATCTTTGTTATTCTGTTAAATCATATGAGCTTATCTCTTATGATCTTATCTGTTAGAGTTTTTTTTTATTTAAAGGCCATGAAGCCCCCCATTGTAATGATATTGATTGAATGATGAATGAAAAAAATGGCAATTATTTGCTTTGATTCCTGTGAGAGGTTTCGTATTGCGTTCCTGAGAGAGGATCGAAGAGCGAGAGGCTCGCCGGCGTGAGGTCGGATTACCGTCGGTGCGAGGCCGACCACCCCCTTCACCCTTCCATCCCCTCCCCTACGCTATCGCCACGATCGTCCTGTGTCAATATGGTTTTATTACTTAGTGAACTTTTTGCCATGATAGTAAGGTAGGTAGCTACCTTACCTTCAGCCTATTCATTTCTCTTTGATTTCATTAGTTGTCGCCAAGTTGTCAACAATATGTTGTGGTGATCTTTCCTAAATTAGAGATATTTCACATCGTTGCTAATCTAAAAGAACTAATTTTTCATATTTATATATGGTCATTGTTTGTTCCTTTATGTGGTATATAATAGCGTTTTGAGTAAATGTATTGTGATGTAATTGAACTGAAGCTTTACTTTTTGAAGTGTCTTTGATACTTTCATCTTGTTGTTTCTCTTGGGAAAGTGTTCAAAAATGACAATAGGACCAGCAATGGGTGTTTTGCACTGTAGACTTTAGAAACAATGTCGATAAGAATGTTGAATTGGATAGCTGATGCGTGTCCTGTGGACACTTATACTGTATAAGTTATACATATGGGATCTCTTTGGAGAACTGATTTGGGACTTAATCGAGGGGTTCCACCTTCTTTTATACTAACGACTACCCACAATAACTTATTGAAAACAAGTAGTTATGCAACCAAGAGATACTATGTGGAATTCAATCTAGCTAGCAAATGATTCACCTTATAGTGTCAAACTCATAGTAGACGCAGAAACTGACATAACAGCCCCCAAATCTGCTAAGGCAGTGTCATGATAAAATAAATGCAAGTAGTATAATCCCAACATCTAGAGGCTAGCAACCGTAAATATAGGAGGGATGTAAGTGGGCACGATTCCTCACCGATTCCAAGTGCAGGACAATACAATTAGGGGAAATAATGCTCATGGCGGCATGCGAGTGATCCATCGTTCACCCAAAGATGGAAGACAACAGAGTATAGTATATGAAGGTATATCAGGGCTGGCGAAAGCCAAGGGTAGGAGGAACTTATATAAATGAAGGGTAGTGCAGTGCACCACAACTCGTTGATGCGAAATCACAGAAGGCATAGAAGCTGCAAAAGAACCAATGAGCTGCCAAGTATGATTTATAGAGGAGTTATAGTAGAGGCATAGGTGATATTTGGGAAGGTTAGAACATGGTGCGGAAATGCTATGGTTGTGAATTGACGTCATATATATCTAAGTAGATGGCAATAATTGGTTCTTTTTTATTTCTCATGCACTTTCAGTGTCTCAGACACTGATCAGTATAATTTAAGGCTATCATCATTTGTTTGTTCATAATTAGATTATGATTATTTAGGTGTACTTTGTTGGTCTGTTATTTTTGACATGTCCAGGAAAATTGTATATCAAAGTCATAGTTGCAGTTATTAGTTATTCTAGAATTGGCATTCTGCTGAATGTCTGCATGTACACTTCAAGAACTTTGTGCAATCACATTTGATATTGAAGCAATTTTCAGCCTGAGGGTATTGTTGACTTCTCTCAGTTTTCTAATCGTAAACTAGTGTTCATGCTACTGTGGTTGCATTTTTTATTTTATTTCGACTCTTGATATAATCTTCGACAAGATAGTTGTTGACTACCCTTTTCCCTAGTGTCTATGGGACTGGGAAAGCTTCCATGTCTATTTCGGGCCTTTCTGCATTCTCCTACTCTTCAACTTATTCCCCTTCGCCTTCAATTTTCTACCTCTTCTTGCTGTCAGTGTGAAATATCAGGAAAACGTTTGACTATAATCCCAAAAATTAACAGAGACAAGCAAACTACCAACATAACTCTTCTAGCCTTTTTTCCCTTTGCTTTTGAGGTTTCCATTTACCAATTGTGAGTGAATAACTTGAGAAGATCCAATTTCAGTTGCAAGAGCAGGTCAAATAGGTTCCTAAGGCCATGGCGAGGAGCATTTTGCCATGTCAGCTGCTCCATGCATCTTAGCAAATTCTGTTTGTGGACTATTGTGCTTCTAATCAGTTGATAATCCACCATTATCCTACTAATCCAAGGTTTGTACATAAGTCTCTCTCTCTCTCTCTCTCTCTCTCTCTCTCTCTCTCTCTCTCTCTCTCTCTCTCTCTCTCTCTCTCTCTCTCTCTCTTGAGTGGATGTGTAGAATCTAACAATTATCAATTCATGTAGAAACAAAGACCTTTCTTTGCCTCTTTATGCCATAGGTTTCCAAAGGATTAGCAGATCCAGCGCGATTGAAAAAATCTATAATTCACATGTTATTATGTGCATAGATTAACAATTTTGTTCTAAAATTCCTTTATGTCATGCTCGTGCCTATACCAATGTGCCGTGTTACTTCAATGTCATACACTTGGCACTTGTTTGGGTTTTCCCTGTGTTAATTGATCCTTCAATATTAGTCTAAATAACTCTTGTTGACCTTGTATCTTTGTTGCACATGCCCACACCATCTTAATTATTTTTCGTTCTCTTTTATGATTAATGCAACTCCTGTACTTCACCCAATGTTCTCATTTCTAATCTCTAGCGACTTATCCACGTCAACATTCTTATCAAGGTGATGCTCATCCTAATGTGCTTGGACTCTTCTTTTGTGCTTGGATTTTTTGTCACCTAACATTATGATCCATAATATATTGAAGATCTTATTATTCTCTTGTATAATTCCATCAAGTGTCAAAGGCATATGTTGCCCATAATACCCTAAGAACAGCACTACACCTACTTGGCTCCAACCATAATACATGCTTCTTCATCTGTCTCTACTCATATCAAGATAAAGATCGCTTTGTATCAGGACCATTAATAAGTTTTAGGGAAATTTATATAGTTCCCATTGTGCTAATCCACCCCTTTAGCCTGCAATGGTAGGTCCCCCGTATGGGAAGTTTTGTTCTTACAATCACGGACAGCAAGTAGTAAACTACACCCATCCTGTAGATGCCAAGGAGTGGATATTCCCCTCCATTTATATATAGCGTCATGCTTACTGTATAGGTCAGAATTTGTGCTTCTAGAAATCTTGTGTAGCACATCGTGGCATTGAAGCTCTCTCTCTTTTGTCCTTGTTGAAAGTGTTTTCACCAAAAGTAGATCAATAGTCGTTTAAAAACTCTAGGAGGAGGAGCAACCCTCCAAAAAAAAAAACTTAGCCCTAAAACTTCAGCATAACATGATTATAATAACATTAGGAATCAATAATACTGATATATTTGTAAATTATAAGTTGTAATTGTGTGATTTTCATTACCATTTCAGGTTGTTGAAATTTGAAGTTCATTTAATTACACAGATCTTGGTTGGCACTTGGCCTTTGTACTTTGAGATGTGAATTCACCTTGTTCATTTATTTGTGCTTCAACATAAACTTTGGGTGACTTAGAGAACAGAAGTTAACTGCAAAAAAAGAGAGAACTGAAGTTCAATATCCTCATTGTGGAATTTGCAAATGTATTCTTGATGAGCTTTGATGAAGTGTATAACCAAACAACTATTCTCACTGCTTTTTCTTGGCGCTCTCTTATTCCCTTCTTATATTTTCTTTATTTCATGGTCATTTCCAATTAGCTGACATGAATCAAGCAATTTATATTATCTCATGTTACCAAATTTGAAAATCTTCATAACATCCAATGATAGAATCCAAATAAATCAGTGAATCATAGTATTATCTTGAAGCAAGGATTGTATCACTTGCACCAATACTGCTATATCTGTGTAAATGTTGAGGTTGCTCCAGTCATGAGCTATGTACTGTAACGAAACTTCAGAGTCTGAGAGAAACTATAGAAGCTAACGGTAAATTAATCAAGTAAAAGTCGATCTGCTTGAGTTTGCATTTGTATACTTTTCTATGCCACTTTGCATTTCATTTTATGGAGCACACATCTTTTATGTGTTATCATTGTATCTTCCTTCACTGTGTCAAAGTGCGCCATTGATTTATATGCTATTTCTGTAGGCAAGCAACTTCTGATGGTTTATCTTTGTAGTGCATAGATCAATGTGTGCTATATTTTCTTTTCAATTTAAAGGGAAAGTTTTTGTGTTGGTTATAAGTACTTAATAGTCTTTTTTTCTTTGCTCTCTATAACCACAACCATCAAGCCTTGGCCATCTATTTGGGGTCAGCTTTAAGGGCCCTTCACCATGCTATCCTGATGCCCTAGCATTAACGAATATCGAATTAGGATTCATTTATAGGTTAAGTTACTTTTTTATTACTGGTTTTCAATCTAAAATCAACCCTCAAACTTTTCATTTGGACTGGGAGCCAGCATTGGCAATTTCTTTCTTCTTCTCCAATATCCTTTGGTACTATTGTACGGTTTGTACCTAAAATAGCAAATATTTATTCATCATTTATTAACTCATAATATATCTTGTTAAAGAAATATTTGCTACTCGACAATTTTAGCAGGCTTTCCAAGCACTTCAAGTATTTAAATATTGTTTGATCGATAATAATTGGAGGATTTATAGTCTCGGTTTATGTAGTAACATCATTTTTCATCATTTTCATTTGATTTAGTGTTTATTCTATCACGAATTTTACTATTTTTAAGCAACTCCTATTTTTCTCAAATTTCATGATAACCTAGTAACTTAAGGAGCAAAAGCACATGAGAATCTGTCTGATTTTATCCATACCCCCCCAGGTAAATCCACACTTTTGGGTCCCTACATCCTTCCATACTTTTGCATGAGTTCCCATTTTACCCTTCACCTTATCCATTAATCCATACCCAGTATTTTAAATCTTATGTCATAAAAACAAACATAAGGGCTAGGAATGTAATATGCCATTTTGACCCTTCCCATTCTATCCCTACACAAATCACAAATACCATCCAAGAATATTACCCTTTTGCCACTAATCAATTGAGTCTTATTTATCCATTTAAAAAACAAAGGGCTATTATGGGAATAAATCCCACTAACTCATTCTTCTTTCCATCCTACTTTTTGTTACCCATTTTGCCCTTCTCTTCTTTGCCACTAATCAATTGAATCTTATTTATCCATTAAAAAAACAAGGGCTATAATGGGAAGGGCAATCCCACTAATCCTCTAACCCATTCTTCCTTCCATCCTACATTTTGTTCCCCATTTTACCCTTCTCAATCCTATGTTTTAAAACATCAAGGGAAATGTTTGGGTAGGGTATGGGCATTGGAACTATACCCGATTAACTTTCGAGTATGGGTATGAACACCCCAATACCAATACCTTGCCCCTCTAACTTGTGACCCGACCCTGATCCGAAACATCTACTACGGGTATGGGTACAAATATACTTTGAGGTATGGATATTGGTATGGGTTGTACAAAGTTTGAATATGGTATGGGTATGGGTTGTACAAGGTTTGGGTAGGATATGGGTATAGGAACTCTACCTGGTAGAGTACGTATGGGTATAGAAACGCTACCCTATTAACGTTTGAGTATGGGTATGGGTATCTTAATACTTTTTACAAGGCTTAGGTAAGATATGGGTATAGAAACTTTACTCGATTAACTGTCAGGTATGGGTATGGGTACCTCAATACCTATATTTGACACTCGAAACCCGATTGTCTCTCTAACTTGTGTAGATAATACAATTTAACATATATATAGCGTACATATACCCCATATTTGAATCCTATGTCATTAAAACAAAAGCAAGGAAGTGTTACATTCTTGCACTTCCCATTGTGGTCCTACAAAAATTACCAATATGCCCCTTTGATTATTTCATGTGTCCATACCCTATACTAAAATGACTTTAATTTGTGCACGTGTAAAAGGGTCCATAGATCAGCAACTGTTGGACATGCAAGTATGCAACACATGTGCTCATTGCACTAGTTTGAAATCTAATTTGTGGGATTCTAGGATACTTTCCTTTAAACCAGGATTGTTCAGCTATACATATTTAGGACCGATTTTTTGTCCAGGTAGACAAATCAAGGTCATATAAAACACGATCATTAAAGACTGGAAAAGTGAAATGTATTGAATAATTTGTGTAGGGAATAAAACCATGCCAAGCCATGAGAATGATCTTTCAATTGTCAAGTTTCTTTTTTATCTAGAAAGCCTTGGCAGCTGATTGCAGCAGTTTAGTTTGTCCTTGTACTTGTACACTTACCACTTCGAAGGATTATTTGGTTTACCCCTTAAGCATTTCTTCATGCAACTTTCCTGATGTGGAACAGTGTGTGTTAACAGGGAGTTCAATATTCGTTGAGCAGCGACAGGGTCGTCAATTTGCTCTGAGCCGAAACGGAAAATTAATTTAAACAAGTAATGTGGCTAATGGTTTTAACAAAGCCGAACATGCACACAAACAGTATTCCAACCCTTAAATAATTAAATAACATATGCTTGGTTATTAGCAGGGTCCCACGTGCAATATCAGGATTAGTAACGAACAGGGCTAAACAGAATCACACATCTCGCAGTTTATGGGAAAAACAGCAGTTTTCATAGATAAAACCTAGGAGATTTGATTACCGGCGCTACCCTCGAATATTGACCGGGGAATAGAAAACTCACCTACTGAGGGTTGTGGGAAACCTCAGGGATCTTAGTTGGTGGCGGGGTCGATGTCGATGCAGGATCCTCAGTTTGGGGCGGGGCTTGAGCGAGGGCCCGGAGTGCCAACACGTTGGGGTGTACGGGCGCGCCGGAATGCCACCGTTGATGGTTCTCCGAGATCCCCAGTCGAGCTTTTGCGTCCTGGGCGACGAGGTAGGTGATGCGCTCCACGTACTCCTTCACGTTCTCGCCGGCGCTGAACTGGAAGTCGAGGAATGGGGAACGGATGTCGAGGAATCCGTCTTCGTCGTCGATCAAGCCGTGATCAACATCCGGATCAGCCATGTCGTCATGCCGAGGGGATGGGCTCTGCTGAGGTGGGGAGGTGGGGTTCGGGTTGGATCGCGGGGAAGGGGAGGGGATGGGATAGGGGTCGGACAGGGCCGGGTGTGGGAGGAGGGAGGGGTCGGGCAGCCGTGCGGGGAGGGAGGACGGCGACCGGTGGCGGGGCGCGGCCAAGGGGCAGGGGGGAGGATTCGGTCGGGCGGGCAAGGGGCAGGGGGGGTTCGGTTGGGTCGCGGGGAAGGGAAGGGGAGGGGATGGGGACCGAGCCGGCCGAGTAGGAGAGGAGGGAGGGGATCGGGGTGGGCGGCGGCACAGGGAGACGGGTCGAGGGCCGGATCGGGCGGCACAGGAGAGGGGGTGGGGGTCGAGGATGGCTTGCGGGGGAGAGAGAGAAAGAGAGGGGTGAGGGGCGGTGGTGTGGGCTGGGGAAAAGAAAGATAAGGGAGGGGCCAACTAGGGTTTCACACACTAGTCTGGGCCTAGGGTTTCACACCTAGGGTTTGGGTTTGGGGTTTCACACACCTCACCTTGGTTTCTCTCAACACGCATGTGGAGGAAAACAGAAATTTATTATTCATTGCATGCTGAAAGAAAAGACAATAGGCCTATATATAGGCTTACAATGACCAACAAAAAAGCCCACTAATCGAGGTGGGACTAAAAGTACTCTAATAAGAAAAAAAAACACAACCCACTAATAATGCGGGCTTGACCCAACATAAAAAATAAACAGCCAACATGGCTAGACTCAGAACCACATGCTCAGGTGTCGCCTCCTGCGCTGGTACACCCGCCAGGGTCGAGGCTCGATGTCCCCATCATTCTCCCCAGGTGGGAGAGAGCTCGACCCCGTCGAGTGAGGATCTGCAAAGCTCTCGTACTGCTCCAGGGTGTCGGGATCCAACTGTTGAAGATCGCTGCGGTCAAGCCAGGTGTCATCAGAGGTGGGTCTTCCCTTCCAACGGATCAGATACCGTTGGGTGCCACCGTCCTTACTGGACACAATCTCATCATCCACAATTTTATCTATTTTATCTGCTGCATAATTTGGTGGAATTTCTGAAAGTGGAGGTAGGGAGGGGCTCTCAGAAACTAGGTCATGGGAAGGCTCACCTACGAGAGGATTACTAAGGTTAAAATCAGGACCCTTGTAGGCCACTAGGTCCTCGATATTGAAGGTGGAACTGATGCCGAAATCTTCAGGGAGATCTATAACATAGGCATTGTCATTCAATTTCTTTAAGATTTGGAAAGGGCCCGCACTGCGTGCATGCAGCTTTTTAACAGTTCCCGAGGGGAACCGTTCCGGACGGATCTGGACCATTACATAATCGCCAACATTAAATGTTTTAAACCTTTTCCTGAGGTCAGCTCGTAGCTTATAATTAGCATTGCTCTGCTCAATCTTATCTTTGATTTCCCTGTGTAGTTTTTGGACATGCGATGCAAATGCAGATGTTGACTCAGAGACTTGATGATAGTCAGCCATAGGGATGAGATCTATAGGCTGCCTAGGCTTAAAACCATGCACAATTTCATGGGAACTCAAACCAGTGGTCCTATTAACAGATGCATTGTATGCAAACTCAGCGATGGACAATTTCAGATCCCAAGTCCCAACATGTTCACCTACCAAGGTGCGCAAAAGGTTCCCCAGACTTCGATTAACTACCTCGGTTTGGCCATCGGTTTGTGGGTGGAAAGCGGTAGAAAACTGGAGCTTAGTGCCCAATTTATGCCACATAGTTTTCCAGAAAAAACTGGTGAACTTAACATCCCTGTCAGAAACAATGGTTTTGAGCAGACCGTGCAATCTGACGACACCATCGAAGAAAATCTTAGCAACCCTCGAAGCATCAGACGTTTTGGAGCAGGGCAAGAAATGAGCCATTTTGGAGAAACGATCCACGACGACCAGAATCGAGTCGTGTTTCCTTAGTCTTTGGAAGGCCCAGTACGAAGTCCATGCTGATATCTTGCCATGGGCAATTTGGGACCGGTAAAGGAGTGTACAGGCCAGTGTTTTGCTTGTGTTGCTTGGCTAGCTGACAGGTGTGACATCTACCAACGTGCCTAGCAACATCGCGCTTCAGGCTTGGCCAATAGAACCGGTATTCCCCAGCTTCGATCGTTTTCTCATTTCCAAAATGTCCGGCAAGACCTCCAGCGTGCAACTCCCACACGAGAAACTCGCGTAGCTTCGTCCCCGGAACAGATAGCCATCGTGCATGAGATAGCCATCAACTTCGGACAGGGTCCCGTCTCTCAATAACGCATAGGTTTTGCTAAAGTCGGGACATGACTCATACTCAGCTTTTATCCTCGCAAACCCATCAACTGCCGTAGTTAATTTGGAAAGGATGAACACGCGACGGCTGAGCGCATCCGCAGCTTTATTTTCCACTCCCACCTTATGGCGCAGACTAAAGGTGTAATCCTGGAGGAATTCAACCCATCGACCATGTCGCGCATTCAATCTCTTCTGGGTGTAAATATATCGGAGGGCCTCATGGTCAGAAAAAATGACGAATTCTTGCGGCAGAAGGTAATGTCGCCAATGGTGAAGTGATTGTATCACCGCATAGAACTCCTTATCATAGGTAGAGTACCTCTGTCGAGTGTCATTTAGCTTCTCGCTAAAATAGGCTATCGGGTGGCCTTCCTGGGAAAGGACTCCACCTATCCCAAGCCCAGACGTGTCGCAAGCCACTTCGAAAACCTTAGAAAAATCAGGGAGACGCATGACAGGGGCCTCAATGAATGCTATAGCGGCGGCACTTGACCAAGTGAATTCACCCTTCTTAAAACAGTCAGTCACTGGGGCCATGATGGTGCTGAACCCTTTGATGAATCGACGGTAAAAGGTGGCGAGCCCATGAAAACTTCTGACATCGCGAATATTCTTGGGTTCGGGCCACTGATGCAGGCAAAGGTCTGACCTACACTAGGGTTTCAATGGAGAACTGGGAAAATCTGAAAATCTATGCACTCACATAAAGCTTGGACTAAGATCTAATAAGTAGGGATACAATAATAACCTGAAAACGAAAATCAGCATATACTAATATCATTCGCAACAGTAGATAAGGAATTTCAAAGGTACGTTTGCTTCAGATTTTATATAAAAAAAGGCTACATATGCTTGCAAGGGTAACCGACAGATTAAAGATAGCAAATCTAATAAGTAGGCATATGTTAGGGCTTCAACTAGCGATGAAACGGGCGGTTACGGCTGCGATGCGGAGCAGAGGCAATGGAAACAAAGGGGAAACGATGCGGATGCGAGGGAAAAATAAAGTAAATGATAGATACTGCCTGGGGTTTCCCGCCGTGGGTCGATTGCAAGGATGCGCCGATGATCCTGCACACGGAGCAAGGCCGGACTTCGGGAGAAGCCGGAACCTTCGGAAAAACAACACCGAGGCCTTCACGAGGCGAAGTCGTGGAAGCGGCGAGGATCGGGGACACGCGTCTCGCCCGGAAGCACTCACGAAGAGGCACAAATTTCAGCAATTGATCAAAAACTGAATTCTTCTTCTTTCTTCATCTTTTTGTAGAGTTAGGGTTTTTTTTTTGGATGGCCAAGATCAAAGGGAGATAAGGGGGAATGGTGGGGATGCAATGGGCCAAGAAAGGAAAGGAAAAGAGAGAGAAATAAGGGGAAGAAGAGAGAGAGAAGAGAGGGGACGGAAGAGGGGGCGGATTGGCTCAGTTTCCGCGCGGGCAAGGGACGGATAAGCCCTAATTGAAGCCCACATAGCCCTAATTGAAGCCCAATTGATGCCACATCATCAAATTTAAGTTATTTTGCTATCTAACCGTCGGTTTCGAGACATAATCTCGTCCACCGGTACCCCGCAAACACACACACCCAGATTTTATTAATAACATGCAGAAAACTCACCCGAGAAGACCCGGATTCAATCCGAAAAGCCCTCGGATGAGATCATGGACATCCCCCATGAATTAGGCAAGAACATAACTAATACTAAGTGCAGAAATTAGGCCAAAAACATAGAAAATGGGCCAAAAACTGAATTAAACGGCTACAAGTCCTCATATGGATAATGTCTTCCATGCATAAAATAAAACGACTGAAATAAAACTCTCTGGCAATGAACTGAAGATACGGCGATGATCTGATGGTGCTGATCAGGTCTGCATCAGCCACTCTTCGATCGCTCTGACCTTTTCGGGGTCTGCAGAGACTCCCTCAATAGAAACAACAAATCCTAAAAATTGAACTTGAGTTGTGAGAAACGTGCACTTCTTCGGATTCGCATACAACTCTTCTTTTCTCCACACAGTACAGACTTGACACAGGTGGTCTAAATGTTGCGCCCGAGATTGACTGTAGACAACTATGTCGTCAAAGTACACCACAAGGAATTTACCCATAAATGGTCGGAGTACTTGCATCATAATTCTCATAAAGGTACTCGGGGCGTTGGTCAGCCCAAAGGGCATAACCATCCACTCATATAGTTCATCCTTAGTCCTGAACGCAGTCTTCCACTCGTCGCCAGGACGGATACGAATTTGGTGATAGCCACTCTTTAGGTCAATCTTGGAGAAGATGGTAGCTCCGGACATCATATCCAGCATGTCGTCCAGTCGCGGGATAGGGAAACGGTACTTGACTGTTATTTTGTTGATGGCGCGACTATCTACACACATACGCCATGACCCATCTTTTTTAGGCGTCAGTAGGGCGGGGACCGCACAAGAGCTCATACTCTCCTTGATGAAACCCTTTTGTAGGAGTTCGTCAACCTGCCTCTTCAACTCCGCGTGTTTAGTAGGGTTCATTCGATAATGCCGCAGGTTGGGAAGACTTACCCCAGGGACCAAATCAATGGCATGTTGTATGTCGCACATCAGGGGCAGTTGGTCAGGGAGATCTTCAGGAAAAACATCAGCAAACTCCATAAGCATAGGGGTGATTTCGGGAGGGATCGACTGGCTGGAGTCCTTAGGGGTTTCTCTTACTACTAGGATGATGATAGGAGCCTCCTTTTCTACTTTGTGACTCAGCTCTTTGGCACTGACAAAACTAACGCTCTTGGCTTTCTTCGCGGGGGCAGTCTTTTGCTCGGCTTGGGCACTCTTGGGTGGGGAGGGGATCAACTTGACTTTCTTGCCCTCATGTTCAAACAGACACATGTTCGAGCATCCATAAATAAGAACATCGTTATCGAAAAGCCAAGGTCTTCCCAAGATGACTTGGCCCACATCCATAGTCAGGACATCACACCAGATCTTGTCCTGGTAGATGTTGAAATTTATGGGCACTAGACATCTCTGCTTGACCTCCATGACAGTGGAGTTGATCCAAGACACTTGATAGGGACGAGGGTGGGGGACGACCTTGAGGCCAGTCTTGGAGATTTCAGCGGATGACACGGCATTGATGCAACTACCACTGTCGATGATGACCTTACAGTTTTTATCCCCAATCTTGGTGAACGTGTGGAAAATAGCGGTGCGCCTCCAGTCATCTTGATCCTTGGGTTGGGATAGTGCGCACCTAACAACTGACACGATGAGAGACGACAACTGCCTAAGACAACTCAGAATGGTACCGTCATCATCGTCATCAAAATCTCCATCTTCTTCCGCCTGGTAGACGAACTCTGCTTCTCCGGGCTCTACCGCTTCAATGGGATTGCCATCGACAATGTTGACTCTGACAGGGCTGGGGCAGTTGGCAGCTACGTGGCCATACCCTTGACACTTGTAACACTTTGTGAGAGGGCTGACTTTGGAGAAGTCTCGCTCGACACTCTTTCCTTGGGCGTCCCTCTCAAAATTTTTATTGGGAATGCTGGGCTTTGGTTGAGATGAGTTGGGGTAGGTTCGATTGGAATTGCTAGGGGAGGGCCTGGTGGGATAGCTTCTAGAATCAGGATGCTTGTAGGCGTGACTAGACCTAGAGGCGTCAAGGTCTTGTACTAAAGCATAGGCTCTTTTCAATTCCGTGACATCTCTGGCAAGGAGTTCATTTCTTAGGTCTTCTTTCAGGCCAGACCGGAAACGAGAGAGGACCTGGACAGACGTCTCGGTCCCAAGGACATTGCAGCGGGTGAGGAACTCATCAAATTTGGCAACATAATCCTTAGCCGATTTGCTACCTTGGGTAAATTGGTGCCATTGATCTAACAGTCGTGCTTGGTATGACGGCGGCACATACTTACCCTTCAGCTCATTCTTCATGGCGACCCAGGTATCAATAGGGTCCTGGGTTCGCGCGACTCTCAACGCTTCCACATTGGTCCAGTATTGGCTCGCGGGTCCGCTGAGCTTCATGGCTGCGAAACGGACCTTCCTAACCTCAGTCAACGGGTACCACATGAAATAACGATCCATGGACTGGAGCCAGTCCAAGAAAAACTGGGGATCATGTCTACCATCAAAAGAGGGTACCTCTAACCTGATACTCCGAAGGTACTGATCATCGGGGTCCTGGTTGTTTTGCCAGTTGGCCGGGTGCCCTTGAGAGGGATTAGGAAACTCAGCATGCGGATCGGTCTGCGCTTGTTCCATCCGGTCTAACCGGGCGTTGGTGTCGCGCTGATACGCGGCGAGGTTTTGGTTCATGGCGGTTATACCTTGGGTCAACTCAGCAAGTGCTCTAGTCAAAGCCTCGGGATCCATACTACAATTGTCTGACTCGCTAGACTCTCATAACAGATATGGCCTACCCCTATGGGTTGGCATGCAATGACAACACACAAGATGATGCTAATATTTTTTTTTTAACTTAATGCACAAGAACTAAAATGAATGCAAGATGCAGGATCAGGTGTTGAATGCGAATGATCTAGCTATGACCATGCTCTGATACCAAAATGATGTGGAACGATGTGTGTTAACAGGGAGTTCAATATTCGTTGAGCAGCGACAGGATCACCAATTTACTCCGAGCCAAAACGGAAAATTAATTTAAACAAGTAATGTGGCTAATGGTTTTAACAAAGCCGAACAGGCACACAAACAGTATTCCAACCCTTAAATAATTAAATAACATATGCTTGGTTATTAGCAAGGTCCCACGTGCAATATCAGGATTAGTAACGAACAAGGCTAAACAGAATCACACATCTCGCAGTTCATGGGGAAAACAACAGTTTTCATAGATAAAACCTAGGAGATTTGATTACCTTGGTTACCCTCGAATATTGACCAGGGAATAGAAAACTCACCTACTGAGGGTTGTGGGAAACCTCAGGGATCTCAGCTGGTGACGGGGTCGATGTCGATGCAGGATCCTTGGTTTGGGGCGGGGTTTGAGCGAGGGCCCGGAGTGCCAACATGTTGGGGTATACGGGCGTACCGGGATGCCACCGTTAATGGTTCTCCGAGATCCCCAGCCGAGCTTCTGCGTCCTGGGCGACAAGGTAGTTGATGCGCTCCACGTACTCCTTCACGTTCTCGCCGGCGCTGAACTGGAAGTCGAGGAATGGGGAACGGATGTCGAGGAATCCGTCTTCGTCGTCGATCAAGCCGTGATCAACATCCGGATCAGCTATGCCGTCATGCCGAGGGGATGGGCTCTGCTGAGGTAGGGAGGTGGGGGTTCGGATTGGATCGCGGGGGAGGGGATGGGATAGGGGTCGGACCGGGCCGGGTGTGGGAGGAGGGAGGGGTCGGGCAGCCGTGCGGGGAGGGAGGGCGGCGGACGGTGGCGGGGCGCGGCCAAGGGGCAAGGGGGAGGATTCGGTCGGGCGGGCAAGGGGCAGGGGGGGTTCGGTTGGGTCGCGGGGAAGGGAAGGGGAGGGGATGGGGACCGGGCCGGCCGGGTGGGAGAGGAGGGAGGGGATCGGGGTGGGCGGCGGCACAAGGAGACGGGCCAGGGGCCGGATCGGGCGGCACAGGGAGAGGGGACGGGGGTCGGGGATGGCTCGCGGGGGAGAGAGAGAGAGAGAGGGGTGAGGGGCGGCGGTGTGGGCTGGGGAAAAGAAAGATAGGGGAGGGGCCAACTAGGGTTTCACACACTAGTCTGGGCCTAGGGTTTCACACACCTAGGGTTTGGGTTTGAGGTTTCACACACCTCACACTGGTTTCTCTCAACACGCATATGGAGGAAAACAGAAATTTATTAATCATTGCATGCTGAAAGAAAAGACAATAGGCCTATATATAGGCTTACAATGACCAACAAAACAGCCCACTAATGGAGGTGGGACTAAAAGTACTCTAATAAGAAAAAAAAAAACACAACCCACTAATAATGCGGGCTTGACCCAACATAAAAAATAAACAGCCAACATGGCTAGACTCAGAACCAAATGCTCAGGTGTCGCCTCCTGCGCTGGTACACCCGCCAGGGTCGAGGCTCGATGTCCCCATCATTTCCTCTATTCTTTGAGCCACTTTTTTATTTGGAACTGCACTTTCTACACTTACATTGGCTACTGGGTTTATTTTTTTATTAAGTTGTGCAACTAATTGATGGTTTACTGTTTTTTTAATAAAAGGTGCTTATGCTACTTGTAAGTGGAGCTCTGAGTGCACACATGTTCTTGTTGATGAGTCTTCTCCAGTAACACTAGATCTTATTGAAGCAGTCGAGGCTAAGAAACCTTTTGTCCTTATTGATTGGCTTAAGGTACATTTTTGGCATTCTCTTTGAGTGCTTTATCTACGTTAAAAAGAACTTGTATATTCACTTCTTGGTGAGTTGATTTTGTGATTAGGGCTGGTGTAGTGTTTGATTCTTGGCATTTTAAATTCTGTATAATCCTTGCTATTGCAGAATTTTGACATCGTTGCTATTGCAGAGTTTTCACTACCCCTTTAATCATAATGAAGTAGAAAATGCAAACGAAAATGATTATGCTATTAGATTAACTTTTAATTAGAAGTTAAAAATTTATCTTTTAATTTATGCTTTGCAGGATTTACATGTATTTAGACATAGACTGCTAGTGTATCAACATCTCCATGGTGGTAATTATGTCGAAAGATGGATGCTAGGATGATTTATATGTATTAGGGATAATCTTGTTGCCACAGAAGCTTTAACTCTGCACTAATGTCAGATGTCACTAAAAAAATATTCTTCTACTATATACAAACTTGAAATGCATATGTTATCAATATTAAATGAGGGATCTAAAAGTATTCATGCAGTTTTATTCTTTGAATTTGTACATCAGCTAATCCTGATAATGTATGAGTTTGTTAATGCGAATTGGTGGATATGCTGACATATTGATTGTCAGGTGTTTGCTGAGAAAAATATTCGCACAGAATTTCCAAGCTGCACATCGTAAGCTTGCTTGTTTCATGCTACAATTTACTGTTTGTCATTGTCTCTGATTTCATGACATCACTTTGCATATCTTTATGGGAATAGCCGCATAGGATACAATCATACAGCACATCTTTTATCATGTAGCAGCTTTGAAGTTTGATGGTTATTATCTTGCTTCATATTTCCCAGCTATGCCCCAACCTTGTCTCTTGGAGGAACTTTGGTCAAGGTTGTGGAGCCTAAGGTTCGAGAAAAATGCCTAGAAGGGTATACATTTGTATTGGGATCATTACATAAGGTGACATTCTTCATTCTTTGTTAGTTTGGAAAAACATAAATCGTCTGCTAATTTGAGCCATTCGAGTGCAGTATAAATTTGGAGATAAATTCCAATCGTTACTGGAGATGGTTAAAGCAAAACTTCTTCATGCTGATGAATTCCGTTCAAGTGGTCAGGTAATTAAGTCTTCAAAGATACTCCTTCAAATGCATTCTTCCTCCAATGATTATTCTAAACTAGCATATCAGCATAAACTACATCATCACACCCTTGTACTTTCTTCACTCTTTTACAGCTCTACAATATGACATTTGGTGGTTGAATTTATCTATTACAGTATCAACTCATATTTTATAATGTATTTATTATGTGAATAGTTTGTTTAGCATTGGGTTTTGTTTCCTATTGATAGCTTGGACCAAATTTCCATTGAATACTCATCAGTCTACATGTTCGTGGATTTAATAATTTTTAAGGAAAAGCCAGTAGCATCAGGAAGATGGTCAGCCTTATATTCTTATCGGCGATATAAGAAAGACCCATGGGGAATGTTGTCTCATGCCAACTCTTTCGCTTATGATTTGTGACACAAAGATGAATGTGATTCCCTAGAGTAAATCATAGCTTTCTGCCCTCCTTGTCTAGATTTTTTCTAGTGCGTGGGATTCTCCAAGGATTGCTTCCAGGTTGTATGAGCTTAAACTGCATCAATCTACCAACCGCCCTCCTAGTATTTTGGTAGGCCCCTTTCTATCCAATTAATCTTCGTTAGGTTTTTGGCATCAATCTACGAGGGTTGACATGAGATCCGAAAATTCTTGTATGTTTTGTGGAGCCTTCTTAGTTTAGTGCTTTGCTCCAACACTTTGTGGGATAAGACTTCGATGATGATGTTAATATTGAAATTAACCTTATTATGGTGCCGGTCTGTATTGCATTGAATTCATCAATTCACCTTCAGTCTTCCAGATTAGGCTTTAAGCATATAATTTTCCTAGGGGTCATTATAAGAAAATTGTGGCAAATTTAGCAAGTGATTTTCTGGAGCATTAGATCAAAATCTTCTATATCGAGCATCATTTGGTATTGTGGTATTAATTATAATTGATTGGGAATTTGTATTTGGTAATGGCATTAAGTCAAGTTTGCTTCCCAAACTTATCCTATCTTTTGGCTTCAGAGCATAAATTCCACATCAAATTATGTCAGGTTTGCCTCCTTAACACAGTTGCCTTAGTATCCCATCCATTCAAATGAAGCACATAATTTAATTCTCCACTTAAGTGATCATGTGCTTGTCACATCACTTAAGCAGTCATCTGTTGGAGTGTGCAGTTGGGGCTGCGGATGCCTGCCATTGAGCGGTTGTGATGCCATTTGTGCCACATGGCGCACTCCGGGCCCTAACTACCGGAAAATTGAGTGGGACTAAACTAGAGAGGAGTCAAATCCCTATACCACAAGCCAGCAAAATGCATAAGAATAAAATACATGGTAGAAAGTATTGGATACAGGCTTTGAAAAGCAAATAAATACATCTACACGACTGACAACTAATCCAAGTATAGGAAGTGTTCAACAATAGCGACTATTTAAATGACTAAACCACATCAGATGTAATGCGTTTCAATTCTGGTTAGCAAGCTGATTTATGTAGCAATTATCCATCTCTGATACCTGGCTCAAATCTTGTCATGCAAATTTGAATCTATAGTTAAATGTGTTGTTCGTTTATGTCTTTTTGTTCAGCTTCTTGTTGTTCCTCTATAAAAGTTCTATAACTTCAGAAATTTCTTATTTATTGTAACTTGTAATGTCTGACTTACGAAAAATTTAGACTTCGGCAGATGGAGAGAACACTCATTATGTCTTAGTGATTCCTGGAGAATCGGAAAATGAATTCAATCACATCAGCGACCTCTCTTCTTTGTCCAGGGTGACTGACATGAAATTGGTTGCTGCCATTTTATCTGGGCACTTGGAATCATCCATCATTGAGCCACGTTCTAGTAAGTAATTGTGACCTTTAACTCTAGCAATGATGCACATATTATCATGAAATCAGTGTTAAAACTGTTGATGTTTTGACTTGTTTGGAAGCATAGGACCCCTTATTTCTAGAAATTTCAGCATTTTAATCGAAACTGTGGAGGATGAAAAATGAAGAATCCTTGGTGTTTCCGTAGAAGGATTTAATGATTTATACTTAGTCCAAGGTTCCAAATTTTGCCCGAAATAAATGTTTCATCTGAAATATTCGAATTTCTGATAGACCACCAAGGTTCTAAAAAGCGCTAGGCGCTAGTCGGGCGGTGGGGGGCCGCCTAGCGCCTAGGCGGGGCCTAGGCGTTTTGCCTTTTTTTTAATTATTTTAATTATTATTTTGATATTATATAATATATATATATATATATATATGTTTAAAGATTAATATAAGTTCAAGATTATCCCAAACCATTATTTTAAAGAACAAGTATATAACCATAATTCAAGATTGAGTGATTAACAAGAACAAAAGCAAACATGGTCCGCCTGGCCAGCCTCAGCCCGCCTAGTCCGCCTGGCCAGCCTCAACCCGCCTGGCCCGCCTGGTCAGCCTCAGCCCGCCTGGCTCGCCTGGTCCGCCTGGCCAGCCTCAGCCCGCCTAGACCGCCTAGGCGGCCGCCTAGCTCCGCCTGGGAGCTTGGCCACTTTTCTGGAGCGCCTAGGGCCTAGGCGAGGCGGTGGGGGGCCGCCTAGCGCCTAGGCGCCGCCTAAGCGGCCGCCTAGACCGCTTTTTAGAACACTGTAGACCACACCAAAATTTTGTCCTAATTGGTTATCTACCTATGTCTGCCAGGTCCAAATTTAGTTTCAAAATTTGACCATTAAGGTATATGCTTCATTATTTATTTGATCACATCGATGCATTTCAATATATGTATCTTTGTAATTCACAAAAACCCATTATAATACTATGTTGTACTGTTTGTACACTAAAATATAAAGCATAGTTGACAGAAAAAGAAACATGCGCGGGAGACTATAAGGTGGGAATCTCTTAGAGAGTATCCAATATAGATATGTTTTGTTAGAAGTACATGTAAGAAACTGTGAAGCATGAATGAAAAATATCATATGTGTGGATCCTGCTTCTGGTCCTTTTCGGTTTTAAATAAAAAAACTAAAGCAGCAGGAAACAGTGTATAAAAGTATTAAAAACTAGGAGCGTCTATTGTGGCCAACTCCTTAGTGTAAATGCTTACACCATTATGTGGTGTGCAACACGTTTGAGTCTTTCACCCACTTTATTTTGTGTTTAAAAACATAAAAAGAACGTCATTGGTTCAGCAATGTATGCCTTGAGCCACATCGAATCGGTTTCTATGCCTTTCTAGGGATTGTTATCCTCACCAAGAAACAAGTTTATTGGTTATGATGAATACTTAGTAGTTATGAGATAAAGAACTATAATAGTATAGTAAACTTTGAAGCCATATTTAATGTTCTTTTAATTCAAAATTATTTTTACTTTGGTTTAGTCCCCTTTGGTTGTCAGTCATCGCTCAATCCTTCACCCAAAAGGGATCCCACCTTAATGTGATGATCACACCAAGTAACTAACACACTCACGAGGCAATCACATCAAGAGAATGCAACAAATAGGAGATAAAATGTTTTTGGTTGCTCATTTATGGTGACCAGGTGTCCTATGTATAGTACAAGAGCTTTACCAACTTTGACTACTACTCCCTTGTCGCTAAGTACTCTTCTTGATATGTGGATCGCTCACTAACCCAATATATTACTCAAGTCGGACTATTTTTAACACTTTCCTACTAGAATAACATTCCTAAAATCCTTTTTAAAAAGTAATCAGAATAGTAGGTCTGAAAATTACAACAAAAATAGGACAAAAATATACTGGAGACAACTCAAACTAGGACTCCTAGCTAGAAGAGCCAATGGTCCTTGGTAACAAACTAAGCTGCGTAAGCCCCTTGATCTTCTTTGTTATTCTCTTCATGCTTGAAATGCATAAGGGGAGAATCTTCCTAGACAACTTTGTATTGGTCGGAATTTAATAATAAAGGTCCATGCAGGCGCATGTAAGATTAGGGTGCGGAGACGAGATTGGTGCGGTGAGTTCGTAAAAGTAGGAAAGCTACAACTAGAAAAGAGGACGACAAACATATAGATAGAGAGTGAGGGCTTGTTGTATGGTCATGTCCAACAAGTAATGAAAGGAGAACCGAGTAGGGAGAGGGACACAGATTTATGTGAAGGTCCAGGGAATAGGAGGGAAATCTGTAGGAGAACTTGTATGCAATTTTAGGGGAGATTCTGAGAAATTGATGGAGGATGTAGTCCATGATAACCTACCTCCAATGGATAGAGGGCTTGTTGGTTGTGATTATCGAGCTTGCTTGGTGCAATTTCCTGTTAGATTTATCCAGTGGATATCATACGCCAAGGCGATGTCTTGCAGCTCCGTTTGAGAGTTTCTTCACATATCACGAAGTTTTGATTCTCAATATTTTATCTTCATCTCTTTCAACTTTGTTGACAAGGATTCTACGAGATTCCCTTGTCACAGTTCAACCAGCACATTAGTTTGGTTTTGTGTGGGTGACACATGCCCTCAGCTCCTCATAACGTGTGCTTTACCATCTTTAATAGGTGTATCATATAACGTCGATAGATGTTCTGTCATCAAATTTCAAGCTTGATTATGTTGGAATCTCAATGCAGTTGTCGTCTCATCCTCACATTCCACTGATGAGACTATAGTAGCGGATTCCGACGTCGAGATAGATACTGCAACCTCCAATCATGTCGCTGCTACCAACAAATCCCAAGATGCTGTCAAATATGAATACGAGGATAAAGATGTGAAAGAATCTCAAGAAAGAAAATATGATAGAGAATACGAAGAGAGCAAGAATGGTGAAAATTCCAACGTATCTTCACATAAGACCAACACTACAGGCCCCAGGGACGTGGAAGCTGCCGCTGTGAAAAGACTGAACAAAGGTGATGAATCAGTCGCTGACCGACACGAGAATTCCGACATCATATATAGTCAAGATCTGGTTGCGAGAAAGACCAGCATGGCGGTTCCTGGTAGATCAACCCCCAGAAATATGATCAACTTCAAGTGCTTCAGAAAGGTAATCGGGTGCTCCATCTGGCAATCTTTTTTTTTTTTTATCTGGTTGTCTTTCCTTTGAATGCACCCATGTATTGTCTAATTAATTTTTGTGTGAATTATATTGACCATAATGTAGAGAGAGACTCTGTCTGGAAATAGCTTCCGGAACCTCATTCCATTTTCGAAAGGTCCATACAAGTAAGAATCAAACTACCTCACATCATTATCTGTAAGCTCGAAAGGAGTCTGAAAATTACAGAACTTCCATTGTTTCCGTAGAGAATCAGACGGTGGGAGCGACAATTCATCTGAATTCTTGAGAGAGGAGAAGAAACGGAAGCAACAGGAAGCTATTGCGGAGGACTTGTTCAACCATGAGAAGGTACCAATCGATCGATCGATGAACTCTCAGCAGGCCCCCCATTTCTGCCCTGTCATCGTTTTGTGCTGATTTCGCGACTTCTTTTTTTAGGGAAAGAAACGGGCGAGTAATGCAACTTCCCTTCATGCTTTCCTTACCCGCCGCTGACGGCCTTGATGACAGCTTGGATGCACGGTGATGGCCTCTTATCTGCATTCTAGAAGCTTCTAGAACTCTCAAACTGCTAACTTGCTTCAGCAGACTTATCATAATTGTAAGATTAAGGTCTTCTTCACCTCGTTCCTGCATGTTCTGTACTAATTCTGAATGGAATTCTTTACCAACAAAAATAAATAAATTTGAGGGTGTGTTTGGTTGCTGTGAAAGTTTTTGCTATTCAACCTCCCAATTTTGCATTGGATAGGGCTATATGCTGATGTGGCACCTGATCACGGCTGTCCGTTGCACTGCACTCAGCTGCTATTGGCTGGCGAAGGGAGGGCTGTGATGGTTGAATCATGAATAAGAGGGCAAATGTCACTCTCTGAGTTCTCTCTAATATGTCCACTGCACTTCTCCCAGAATCAAACCAGATGCAAGTGCCAGCTAGGTAAGTTGGTAGGGGGGGGGGGGGGGGGGGGGTTGGTACCCGAGACCTGGGATCGACTCCCGCCTGCATCAAATTAATAACTGGTAGGGTAAGTCACAGAAGACCATTGCACGGTCAGACTACTGGTGTATTATAGTAGGCCCCACACATGGCGTAGGTAGTGCCACACCAGCTGAAGTTGCTGGAGCGGGAGAAGGGCCCACCATGGGCATCCGCAACACCGAAAACACCTAGAACAGGATTCGAACTGTGACGACCAGTCACGAGGCGAAGGCACAACGCCTACTGAGCCATCAGTCGGGTGCTTGGTGTTTCATGTGGATTGTGCACGAGTCACCGCAAGGGAGAAGGAAGGGGTAGCGGAACCCTAACTAACAAACCCTTAAAAAGGGTTTGCAATTAACACATGTGGATCGTCGATTTGATCGGACGGCTCAGATATGTGGACCTTGCTCTGATATCATTTGTTATGACCATAGGGAAACAGATCTCAATGATTGTTTTTCATGGTAATACAAGTCAAGATCAAGGAGCGAACAAGTTGGAAAAATACAAGCAAGCAATACGCATGGTCTAATAACAATCCATGTAGGAACGAGAGATCTCCCATTGTAGTTTTCACTTTCTCAACTCATTCCCCTTCTCATCTTTTTTTTTTTGTTTGTGTGTGTGTGTGTGTGTGTGTGTGTGTGAGAGAGAGAGAGAGAGAGAGAGAGAGAGAGAGAGAGAGAGAATATTATAGGGAAAAGATTGGAGAGAATATTTTAGAAAGAGTATTGTAAAGAGAGAATGTTAGAGTAAAAAAATTTGACATTCGAGAATTGCAAGTATCATTTTAATGTATTTTTTAGGAAAAATTACAAAAACCTTCCCTGAACTATAGTACTATACACCTAATTTCACATTGATCACTCAATTATTTTTCTTAACAACTTGACCCCCTGAACTATGCTCCGTTTGCATGTTCACCCCCTTCTGTCAATGTTTAGTCATCAAACTTAACATTTATCCCTAAAATAGCCTCAATATGGCTAAACATACTTTCTAAATATTACTTATGTTGACTAGGACGATGATAGTTTGGTGTAAAATTAAGTTTGACGGTTGAAATTTGATGGAAGGGATGAACATGCAGACAGAGCATAGTTTAGGGGATCAAGTTGTTCAAAAAAATACTTTAGGGATCAATATGAAAGTAGATGCATAGTTCAAGTCGTTTGTTTGTAGTTTGCCCTTTTTTAATTTTACATTTATTAAATATCTTGATATAAATTTTTATAAACTACAATGTAGCTGCCAAACTTGTTTTTTTTATTTGTTACTTCTAACAATTGGCAATGACCTATAATTACCAAACATGTTTTCTGATCTTAATATATCTAGTACAAATAAAAAGGGATTTTTTTCAAAATAATATTTAAAAATAAAATATTTAAACAAATAGTGTTTGACCAAAAGCAATTACCATACTAGCGCTCTAACAGCCACGTGGCATGTCAGCACCGTAAAGCGAGCCATCATATATTTTTTTCATCTTCTGTTTTAAGTAGAACCCAGTATTTGGATTCCAGGGTTTAAACCCGGTATTATGGATATCAGGTTTATCTGAAATCCAACGAGAAAATGGCTAAGTATGAGAACGTTATATAAGAGGACTTCTGTTAAACTCGATATCCATAATATCGGATTTAAATCCTGTAATCCAAATAACGGGTTCTATATGAAACAAAAAAAATAAATCTTGCGGCTCGCTTTACGACGCTGACATGCCACGTGACTGTCAGAGCGCTAAACTGATAAATACTTTCGATCAAACACTATTGAATTAAATATTTACTTTTTAAATATTATTTTGAAAAAAATCCCAAATAAAAAAGGTTCTCATTTTCCAAAAAAAAAAAATTTCAAACATATCCTTAGTTTTGCCACACTTGTTTCCCACTTAAAAAAGTTTGGAAAAAAAAAATAATAATGGCTTCCAATTCTAAAAGACAGTGCATCCAATATCAAAACCTTGCCTTTGACCCTCTTCATCAGGTTGAAAAAGATGAAAAGATGTTGAAGTACACAGACAAATTCACCCGGGGGCTCTGAAGCAACCAAAGAATATGATTTATACAGCAACAAATTCGACTGAACCCTTGACATGGCCACATCTCAAAATCTGAATACAATTTCCGCAGCTAAGGTTCACAATTCCTCCGTCGAAACACTGGTATTCCGTTCATGACTACCGGAGGTTATCCAAAACCTCTTGCACCGACGATAACAATCCGAAGAAAGAAAAACAAAAAAAAAAATCGAAGTAAAAGTTACTTTCGAGTATCCTTCCTTAGTTTCACCCTGTATATAGCTGCACCCCCGAAGAAGCCCAACCTAAAACACGAAAATTGACAAAATTAGAGTAAGAGAGAAAATTAGAGTCTAAAGAAACAAGCAACAAAGCACTGGACCATCAGATTTGCAAATATGACGGGCCTGACAGACATTGGTGAGCAGTGAGCACTATTTTGACAATTATCGGTAAAAGGGGGTTAACAGTCATGCGATGTAGATGTTGCACCACAAAGCCTCGGAATTACTCGTAGTTTTTTTACGACATGACAAACAACACAGGTTGCAAAGAAGACATAACTTCGCATGGAGAGGCAAGATACGGGAAAAGGTTCGTGAATCAAGCCGACCATGATTTCTTCAGGAATGAGACCGCTGGAAATATTAAGATGAGTGGGACATGTGGTAGAGGCTTTGCTGGGTAGGTCAAGGGGGATTCGCGGCTTCCAGAACCCTGTAAACAAGGTGTTGCCTAATCTTCGATGAGGACTGCTACTGATCTAGAAGACTCTTTCCGCCAAATCAAAGACTAAATCTAATTTGGGAAAGTTTCACTCGGACTCTTTTGGCTGTATAATTTGTACGGTAGACGAATGCAATTTCCTATATCAAACTCTTGCCTTTTGATCAGGTATCAGTTCCAATCTTAAAGGGGCATCTAGTTGATAGTTGGTCGGAAAGTACTAGCCAATAATTCTTTGGAGGCTTCTTGCTTAGAGTAGCGTTTCATAGCCGACCCCATCCTAATGGTATAGGACTTGTATGATGATAGTGATAATGGCAATTTTCCCGTCTAAGATACAAAACAATAGAAAATCAATAAAAAAAAACTTGCAAGTGGATATATGACAACATGTGCTGAACCCTCAAAAGAAATGAAAAGTGGATATATGACAACATGTGATGAACACTTGAAAGAAAATGATGATGGTCAAGGATAAAAGACCACAGTTGTGATGATGAAAGGATGATGACAAAATATAATGACCGGATTCAGGTCTTATCCATGGACTCGACGTAGGGCCCATACATTTACATTTTCATGGACTCGACGTAGGGGCCCATGCAATAAGCTAACAGGTTCATTATTTTTTCACTTTTCCTTCAAACAAAACTTGACCTAGTCCTGACCTAATGCTGCAATGATTCCAATGCTTGCATAATTTTAAGCGACTAAATCTAATATCCAATTTATAACACTTGAACAATAATAGGTAATCCAACTTTGGAAGTCTTGCTTTAAAAAAGGGTTTGTGTGACCTTCAAAACAAGGGGTATATAGCTCAAAGACCTTCCATCACAAATATCTCATTACAGGGGAAAAGAAAAGAAAAGCAATGGGACACAATCAGGAACAAAATGTGTAACTGCACCACCCCCAGTAGCTCAGTCCACATCAAATACATCCTTCACTGACTAGGCTTTCATCCATATATCACTTACAACTGGGATGAATCTCCTTTATGTATTCTGTCCGGTCAATTAAATTCAAAGTGATTATGCATCCTACCGCTTGCGATGTTCGCATTCAATGGACCCAAATGTTAGTAGAGGCATCGGCATAAAAGCGAGATGTTCAGACACAAAAGCTTCAAGGCATAAGGAATAAGCTTCATAAATTTTCTTCTATGTATAAAAGGAGACTTGGAAAATATCATAGGAGATTTGCACCATGCAATCAGATTGTCATTTAATTTTCTGGGCAATTTCCCTCCTAAAGTCCAGTGGCTTCAATGACGGCAAATGCATTATCTGATCCATCTCGACCATCAAAGCGGTTTCCCTCCTCAAGTCCGACAACTTCAACGACGGTGAAAGGATTTTTCAATCCATCTCGACCATTGAAGCTAGCTCCTCATCCTACTACGTTTGACATCGGTGCTGCTCACAGGCGGCTCCGTTCTTGCTGTCAAGAACCTGCCGGATTGTCAGTCGAAAAGGGGAGGCGAAGTGGCCCAAAGTCTCCCGACGATTATAGAAGGTAAGGAAGCCGTTAAGTTTCGATCTTGATGGGATTGTTGTGGGCTCTTGGGTTCTGCGACCGTTTTCAATTGAACTAGGTATTTTGATTTATATTATTGAACCGGAGAGCTCTATCCTCTACCTAAATCTTTGGCCATTTTTAGGATGATTTCAAGAGCTTTACGGTTTTGTTTCATATTTTTACTTCAATTGGTATTTATGCTTTGGTATTAATCAAGAGGGGGTGGTATTTATAGTGGGTTTTAATTATTTTTACTTTTTGAGAAAATTTCCAAGTATTAATTCATTAACTGAGTTTCTAATTTTTGTTTGAAGATTTTTCATTTTTGTGAGACAAATTTGGGTTTTATTTTTACAAAATCAATTGTATTTCCATTTCTTTTTTTAAGGTCAATTGTGGCGTTCTACATATTTGATGAATGGCGGAGTCTTTGAATCAACTTATAGTGATATTTGCATCTTTTTCTTCTTTTGATTTTATCGTATTGAGCTTTATGTGTTTTTTAGAAAGAAAAAACTGGTTGGATGTGTAGGCATCGACTGAATAGGCTTTGGTTAACTTTTATTTATTTTTCTCGTATGAGGCAATCGCCAGTTCAACTACGAGTTATACCCGAAGGCCCATCCACTTCCTCTTCTTGGTGGAGCCATGGACACTATGCAGAGAATCACCTCTACCCCTTCGTCGACCTCCTCCATGACAACACACTCCTCAAATATGATTAAACAATAAGTAAGGGGAATTAGAACAGATTGTTGAGATTTGGGTTCTTGGTTTTCAGTGGTTGAAATGATTTTGATTCAAGTTGAGAGATTGATCCCTGTAGGCTTTTTGAATAGATGATTTTAATCCCTTTGAACTTTTGTTGTACCATCCCCTGTCGATCGAAATCAAAGGTAAGTCTATCGCTCTCAATGTGATAGTCTATTCTTGCCAGAGCCGCCTCCATCAATGGATCTGTGCAGTGCCACCCATGTAGAATGTGTTTTGTCACCGAAGGCAATCGTTCAAGGGTTCACGGCTATATATATATACAGTAGGATTCCAATGCCTGTCGGAGCTGTCGTGATTGCCTTCGACGACAAAACACATTCGACGGAAGCGGCAAACTTCGTCGACGCGCCGATATTGGCATTGGCGTCCACATTCGGTGGCGGCGCCTCGGCCAAAAATGGCCATGGTGTGCATGTGGCCGCCGCCACTGAATATAGGCGTCAACATCGATGTGGGCGTCGCCGACGAATGTGGACGTCCCAACTAATGTGTTTCACCACCGAAGGCGGCCATGACAGTGCCGAAAAGCATGGGAAAAGCTAGTAAACGATGCAAGAGTTAACTCTTTTTTTTTTTCATTTTCATTTCCTTATTCCATTATCAGTCTTCAACCCCCAGTTAGCCATCAGATCTGTCAACTGATTAATCACTTCCACAGAAGAAATATGAGTTAGTTACAACTTACAAGTCAATATAAATCCAATAAGAATTATCCAAAAAAAAAAAAGTGTTAGTTACAACTTATAAGTCGATATTAATCTACAAAGTGTTGGTTAAAAAACAAGTAGATCAAAAAATCATTTAAAGTGATGATTACAGCAAAGAGTGAATATTTCTCTAGAATATTGCAAAAAACGTCTTGTCTAATTATTAATATCTACCACAAGAGAGCAAGGGCGGATCTACATAAGGTCGAGGGGGGGGCAGCTCTCCCTCAAATTCTGAAAAAACATGGACCACTACTTGTATGTTTGGGGCAAACAGAAAACTACTATACTAGTGCCCCCCTTGTTCCCTGCAAGAGAGGACACCCTAGATATCTTAATTGGTATGCAAACCCCCACTGCCAATGTAGTCAGATATCCAAGAATCTAGTAGTGAAATCCAAGTGAAAGTTGATACCAAACATGACAACTTCCATAACAAAACATCCTTGAATATGAACTAAATTTACTTAAAATGCCGTAAATTGTTTATCACTTTGAACATATATTGAGGTCATGATCACATATCAATAGGCCTAACACATTTTTTGGCACCCGTACCCTCTTCGGTAAACATCTTGATTCTAGAAACTGCACTCCCTTGTTTGATATAATGTGGTAACATTATGCTGGGACTCTATCTATCCGTTAGATACCCCCACACCTCAAAACCCGGGTCGTAAGGGGAGGTCTACAGAGGGTATACGAAGACAACACTGCCCAGCCCGCTAGCCGATGTGGGACTAAACTCCAGCATACCCATCCTCAGCTCACAATTGATCCAAAATCCCACACACTACAGGAAGAATGTGATACTGATCCCTTTGAGATTAGAAACTACAACAAATGATAGTTAAGTTTCATCACACCAATGCATCCTCCAGCCAAATTCTTTGGTGAAAGCATTCATAACATGCAAATGAAATTCAAATCTGCAGTGCAATTGGGAATTCTAGAAAAGAACATTTCCAAGAACTGTACCTCCAGCTACCTTGGTTCACAGTTTTCGTGCCCGGTCTCTGGCCCGAGAATCTCATTGCTCCCCGGAATTCGTATCTGTTCCTCCTTCGTTGCCACTGGTATTTCTGCCATCCGGGGTAGTACTGGGCGACCCGGGGGACCGTAATTGCGGGGGCAGTGAGACCATAAACCTTCGCTCCACCACCCCCATCCTCCTTGATCCAGGAGCTACGGTTGTGGCTGCTGCAGCCCCACCGGCAATGCCGGAACCCGTAGCGCCGGCGGCGGCACTCCCTGCCGGGGCAGGTGGCCCCCTCGCCTGCTGCTCGTAATCCGGGTCGTCGGTCGGCAGCTCGTAGCGGCAGACGGGGCACGAGTTGTGCAGCTCGAGCCACGGGAGGATGCACTCCTTGTGGTAGATGTGCTTGCAGGGCATCTGCTTCGCCTGCACTCCGGCCTCGAAGGCGTCCATGCACACCGCGCACTGGGCCTCATCGGAGGCGATCAGGTCCTGCGAGATTTTGACGTCCGCCAGCGACTCGACGGCGGACTTGGACGCGGGCGGGGTGCCATACCGGTTTGGGTCGTTATCGGCGATCTGCTGCATCAGCTGCTCGAGGCCGGGGCCGATGAAGTAGTCACCGAGGCCTACGCCGCCGCCGCCGCCGTCCTGCATGACGATCTGGATGACGGCACCGTCGTCCATGAGGTGCTGGAGGTGGTTCTGGAGGAAGTGGAAGGGGTCGAAGGGATCTTGGTCGGGGGCGGGGGAGGTGAGCCGGATGGGGGAGGGATCGGGGCCGAGGAGGCCGGCCAGATCGCCGGGGCTCCGGAGGTCGAAGCTGACAGCCTGGGGCGTTGAGGCGGAGGGGATGAAGTGACGGCGGGATCGTCGGACAATGGTGAATAAGGGAACAAGGTGAGGGTCGCGGTCAGGGTCAGGATCGGGGTGAGGGTTTGGGTTTTGCTCGTCAAACTCCTCGACGAAGCCGCAGTGGCAGATGGGGCAGGAGACCTCCCCGTCGGGGAAGGGGGTGAGCGTGACCGTGCGGTCGCACTGGTGGCAGAAGTAGCGCTGCTGGGCGGCGGCGCCGCCTGGTGGCCCGGCGGAGGACATATCTTTCCGGCGATGAGAGAGATGGAACGGTGGACTGGAGAGAGACGAGATAGATTTCCCCCCTGGGCCCACTCTCTGCAACTGAAAATTTAAGGGTTATTTTGACTTTGCCCCCCAAGTTTTGCCTTGAATTAGACTTTACCCCCCATACTTTCATTAATTAGACTTTACCCCCCAAAACTAACTGTTCCGTCAGCTCACCATCTAAGAGAAAGGGTGAGCTGACGGAAAAGAAATAAAGTTTTGGGGGGTGAGTTGACGGAACAGTTAATTTTGGGGGGTAAAGTCTAATTAATGAAAATATGGGGGGTAAAGTATAATTCAAGGCAAAACTTGGGGGGCAAAGTCAAAATAACCCAAAATTTAAAGAAGTATTTTCACCAAAAATAATAATAATAATAAAGAAGTGCCAACAATGACTGTACTGACTCGACTCTCGAGAGGTGCCAACTTCGGTATTCGCGGCCCATGGGCCATGGGCATGGGATGAGATAAAATCAGGTCAACCTTAGGGGATTCGAATAAATTAAAATAATCGCTCCAACCACGAAATCACCGTGGTGGTTCGAGGTCCATACATCTGACACTTGTCTCCACCAGTTTGATCACCCGACCCTTATGATGGGAGTCCCCTAGGGTTCACCCGGTGCCCTGTAGATCTTAACAATCCAAAATCGTCAATTTGGATGGAAATAACAGGCGTCAATGACTGGACCCTAAACCACGGTGATACCGTGGTTCGGGGATCACTGTAGTTCTGGGCGACTGAGTTAAGGGCTTTACCATGCCATGGTGAGTATACGAGTGGCCCTAGCCCAAATTGAGTACATTTAGGTGAGGCCTACCGGACCTTAGATTTATCTTTGGCCCAAGACTAGATCCGACTTGGTCCGACCCGTGATTTTATCTCAACCATGATTTTAAATTTCGATCAAAACTGTAAAATTTCAACGAATTATTTTGATTTTGGTTGGGATAGAAACGAAAAGCAGGGTTAAAACTATGGGCTTGATCATTTCGGTTGGGTTTCAATATTTTGAGTGAATTTTGGTAAAATTTCAGGAAAAATTGAGGGGCATCAAAACTTGATTGTTTTGAAATCAATGGATTGGTTTCGGTGACCATTTCAACAAAATTTTGACATTTCAGAAACATTTCAGGCTTTTCGAGTAAAATTAGTCCATGGATTTTGAATAGCATGTGGGCTCATTTCGGTGGGTGTGAGCCTATAGATTGACCTCTTCGTGATGAAAACAAAGACTTGCGTTTTTTTTTCTTCAATCTATTGGTTTTCCACCTTGGTTATGATGGTCCATGCAAGCTTACTATATGTTTGGTATGCGTTTTCTTAAAACAATTTATGTAAATATATATGCACAACTATAAAAGATTCAAATTTTAAATTTAAAAAATTATATTCAAAAACCACATTTTTGATATTTTCAAAAATTCTACAGCATTTCGGTCAAAAAGTTGGTTTCAGCGTTGCCCAAAATCAGACACGAAATCAAAATCTAAAACCTTGATTGAGACTAATCAAAGTAGACATGTGAGTCATGTGTTCATTCGGTCTTGCTTCTATATTACTAGTCAAGGTCTTTGTCCTCTTTGTGCTAGTTCAAAGCTCTTCACCTACTATCTTCTCCGGTTTCTATCGGTAACACTTTGGAAGGGCAATACGTGATAGGTATTTCAATGGCCATGATCAACCAAACCAAACATATACTTTTTAACTTTTTTAGCGATGCTTTTATCTTTTTTTATTAGCAATTTAGCAATGGACAAACTGGTCATTATACTTATTTACTGATAGTTCTTTTATGACTTGATATGCTTGAATTTTAATTAAGACGTTGCCCTACTTTTCTCTAGAAAGGGTGAATTTTTTTAGAATAATTGCACATAATTAACAAAGTCTATAATTAAAAAAATAAATTATTATATTTAATATATTAGACTTAGTATTATAAAGAATATATTAATCAAACCAAACCAACAAACTCACTTGGACTTGATTGGGTTGAGGATTCCCATCCTAAGGTTGGGTTAGGTTATGGTTAGGGTTGAGATATACTAACTATGAGTTAGTATATCTCAAAAAAAAAACTATGAGTTGGAATTGGGCTTGTGTGGTACTGCAACCTGATTTAACCCACCCAAGTTTCACCCCTAGTGGAGACCATCTAGAGGTTAGGGATGAGGATAATTGAAAAATAAAAATAATTTTTTATGGTATAATCACTAGATTGATGGGTGCATATAGAGGTATCCGCTAAGATGTCAAATAATAACAATGATGGGCTTCCGTTGACTTACTCATCATTTCACTATAATTTTAAGATATCTATGACTTTCAACAAATTAATTCAAATATAATTCCCGTATCAATAGTTTTTAAATCAAACCTCTTGTTGTAAAATAATATTCACAAATTCAGAGTATAAGTATGGGGGATTACAATGATGTAACATTGTTGATTAGCAGTGCTCTTACAACCTTGGTTAAGATGTAATTTTCACCCACTATGTTATTTTCCATTCTTCTATTAGTTAATAACAATAGCTTTGAATATTCTGAGTGGATCAGTGCACATTCTTAGAGGGATTAGTCTGAGTCCAAAGTGGGTCCATTGCCAGAAATGTTTCAAGACACCCACCTATCTAAAAATAAAAAAAGTTTAAAATATTTGAATTTTAATAAGATGCAAATGTCGCTATCACAGCATATAATAATGTGCAATGATCGAACTAACCCTAATAAAATAAGGTGTAGTTGGCGTGCAATCAAATTAACCACATAGAATACTAAGTGTCGCCAATAAAATAGACACAATGCGAGTGATTAGCATTAGGAAATATTTATGGACATCTCATGGAGACTCATATTCATTAGAAAATGCGGTTAAGAAGTCGAAGAAAATTTGAGAATTTAGAACCCATTAGATAAATAAACCATCACGCGTCATTGATTAGCTAACATCGAGCTGATTTCGTGGGGTCATTCACTCGAGCCATGTTGTGTAGAGTAAGAAAATTTATCGACTGTTTGAAGCTGGATTCGGTTCAACTATATTTGCCATATTAGGTGCAAACATGTGCAATGCACTGGCAGAATGCTGCTCCGCTCTATGAGGCAGAATCAAATGTGACTGGTTGACAGACATGGCACCACCCAATTGCAAGGCTTCAAACTTGAGGTTAATAGTCGATGTACTTTGATGTAGTTACCAAGCACCGCGATATTGTGTTGCACCCATCGGCTCGACGGATCTACTTGTCTTGTCGCACATGACCCTCATGATCTGGCATAGCCAATTTGAGATTTTGCCAATTTAAATATTTGCTTAAAAAAAGAATCACAAAAAAAAAATATAATTAAAATTAAAGAAATGAGAATTTTTCTTGGGAGACTCGGTGAAAATCCCTTTACAGAAGATGCTTTTAAGCAACAGTTGTAACAATGTTTCGGTTTGAGCTAACACCCAGCTCGAAAAGACACTTTTACATTAAACCCCTGCTGACTTATTCAACCCTAGCAAATAACTAAAATACCCCTAAATTTATACTCCGATGACCTAATTGATCAAAATTTATTATCCACTAACCCAAATTTACACTCCAGGATCTATAGCTACAGTGATTTCAATTCGGGGTAATGGAGTATAAATTCGGGTGTATATGGAGTATAAATTCGGTTACTACAGTGAAATCATTGTAGCAATCAAATTTATACTCTGAAACATTACTGCTACAGTAAAATCAATATAGCAGCTATGGAGTATAAGTATGGGTGTATATGGAGTATAAATCCAGTTGCTACACTAAAATCACTCTACAATGATTTCAATATAGCACCCGAATTTATACATCGAAATACTACTGCAAAGTGAAATCCCTGTAGCAGTTACAGTGTTTTGGGTATACTATTAGGGATTTCATACTACAACGCATGTAAAAAAGCAAACTATATATCAGGTTCTACAGGGGTACTTAGATGGGCAGAATGATCATTTAAAAAAAATGAGTGGAAGAGACTTAATGCACTACGAAACAATTAGAGGGGTTGATCAAACTACATGATTGGTTAGAGGGGCCTTAGACTAATAACCCCAATTTTCTTTAATGGAGAAAGTCCATGATAATTTTTGAACCGAAGGTAACTAAAGCCAGCCATAAGAAAACAATGGCTAATTAATTCACATCAATGATAAATCCAAAATTAAGGCAATGTGAACATAATTACACATGCATGCCAACTAGAATCCAATAATAAATATCGAGAATTCTCATCATATCATCATTCTATAATATTCAAAGAAAGTGTTTTTTTTTCATTAAATAAAGGAGAGGAGTTGTGTCGGTCATCTTTTTCTTAATAGATTACTATATTGTTGGGGTATTTAATAGAGTTAATCTCGTCGGAATCCGCGAGAGGATTCGGGCCCATCGTTATTCGTAAGAGGAGTCGTGCTCATCATTTTTTTTCTGTTAAAATAGTGATCCATATAGATAAATTTTTGAGTTATTTTGACTTTACCCCCCAACTTTGCCTTGAATTAGACTTTAACCCCCATATTTCATTAAATAGACTTTACCCCCCAAAACTAACTGTTCCGTCAGCTCACCCCCCCCCAAAACTTTATTTCTTTTCCGTCAGCTAACCCTTTCTCTTAGATGGTGAGCTGACGGAACAGTTAGTTTTGGGGAGTAAAGTCTAATTAATAAAAGATGAGGGGTAAAGTCTAATTCAAGGTAAAATTTGGGGGGCAAAGTCAAAATAATCCTAAATTTTTTAGTAGAGTGCCACATGAAAAGGACTTGGTCCTATTGTTTTGTTTTGTGATCAATTTAGATATGGTGCACGAAGAGAGTTGGGGATGACCGGAGGCTACCACGTGGCAGTCCTTTTCGTCTCACGGTCATTCTATCTTTTATGTTTAAATTTCAAAACAAAAAATAATATAAAATAATTTTTTTTTGGAAAAAAAAAAATTTTCATCTTCATCTCTCCTCGAGCAACATCTAGAGAACGATTTTATTCACCATCCTAAAAGGATGTTGAAAAACACCCTTTCTCTCATTGGTTCATTTCAAAAGCATTATGTCATTTTGTGCTATTAATCATGGTGAAATGACCAAAATCTCTTGAAATGGACCAATGACAAAGATGGTATTGTTCAACACCGTTTTAGGACGATGAACATAATCGAATAGGATGGCAGTGGGGCCCGACCTATGAATGGAATGACACCTCGAACCGCTCCCAAATGCCACATCACTCGCACCTAGTACGAGGGTGGCTAAATAGCATTGCTTGTCAGTTGGGTGACGCTTCTTTCACCCAACTGACAAACTATCACCCAACCGACGAGCAATGATATTAGCCACCCTCGTATCCACCCTCGCGCCAGACACGAGTGATTTATCTTCTGAGAGTAGTTTGGGGTGTCATCCAAATCACGGGTCGTCCCCCGCTTGTTGTGATCTGAGGTCCTCCACTCCTCGCGCAACGAAAGGAGCGTGGAACATGGCGTGCAAAGAATCACCATTGAGAAGATGATTGGTTCACCAACAACGAGAAGACGAATAAATAAACAAAGCACAAGTAATCAGACACACAATGATATCTAACAACAACGATCAATGGATTCACTAGTATGGAAAAATCTTAGTACATGTATGCTTGTCTCTAATTGTCCCTCATACACCCATAACGAGATACCCTCCCTCCCCCCTTCTCCAAGAAAATAGATCCCGCAACTCTCTTACCCCGAAGAACAAAGAAGAAACCCATCCAGAAGCCCTCAAGCCTCGAATGGATTCTCCTCCCTTTCCCTTGATGATGGCTACCATTTAAACCCTTGTAGAGCCTTGAAAATTCCTCTCTTATTCTCCTAGGTTCGTCCTACTACCTCCTATTTATAGACAAGCATTCGTATCCGATTTGAGGAGGAATCCCAAGCAAAAACGCAGGCTGAACCGTCTCACCTGCGTGCTGCCAGAGTAGATTGTGTGCACGACCTGGGAAGATCGTGCGCACGATATGCCAATGCAAGTCGTGGACGACCTAGAAAAGTCATGCACGCGATCTTCCTGGCAGATCTGTCCTTCGCTAACTCCTTGTGCTCTTTCTTCCGTCGTTCCTTCACGCACGAACCTCGGAATTGTATGTGGCTTATTTGGATCCACATCTTCAACATCGTTGCCATCCTGTTCAGGGGACACCATGTCACACATACCATTGGATACAGGTGATACCAGGGTGACAAAATATAAATTTCTGGTATGTAAAGGTAACTATTCATAATATATTGTCGATGACACATGATTATAATGAAGCAGCTAGGCCTGTCAACCAATTGGATTGGGCTTGCTGAGCAATCTTCAATTTGGCAGAAATTTTGCATTGCTAAGTATTGGCCCTTGTAGACAGGGATGGATTCAGGGGAGGGCATGTGGGGGAGACACCACCCCCCCCCCCCAAAAAAAAAAAAAAAAGATTCTTCTAACATTCACCACCCAAGGTTCGATTCCTGGATCTGTCCATGCTTGCAGAGTATGTGGGAGTAGTCTACTCCTAAGCAATGTTCTTGGGTGTGGCGTATGGTGGCCAAAGGTGCTTCTTATCTCTAGCTGCATATCCATTATATTCCCTCCTTAGTCCTTCTTGGTGTTCGAGAGTGCACCTCATGTGTATTCTTTCTCATCGTCCCCAGCTCCCTTGGATCTGGGTTCTATCGAGCAATCGACTTTTCTTTTTGAGAACTCTCAAGGCGAGGGGAGTTTGGCATGGACCTCAACCGGTTTATTAAGAAGGACCCGAAGGAGAAATTCAAAGACGATTGCATACTACACCGAGGCATGCAACCCGAAAGATTGGTGGCCATATCTGGCCACGCTCCACTTGACCACAGAACAATGAATACACCCAATCACCTCATCCACCAAGCAATCGACTATTGCAATTGGTCATCCCTTGCGCTCCGAAGAGCACAGGCTTTTGTTTGAAAAATTATGCATGATAAACTCCGTACTCGGCCGTATCTTTTTTTGTTTTTATAGAAACCAAGGGGGTTCTATTAATGGCATCCCAACCTCAAAAGAAGGTCAGTAGAAGCTACATCGTGTTGGTTCTCAATTACAACAGTCTCAATTTTATCCACAACAGCTACATCCTTTAGAATTGCAATAGCAATGTTATCCGGTGGCATAACAGGTCGTATCTTAAACATCTGCAAATTGATATTACACCTTATATATGTCCCCCAATGTGCACAGATGGATGGGGGTATCAATCATGCCCTCTTTGATTGCCTCAAATCTTCTATAGTTTGGCAGGCGATCTCATCCAAGGCAAATATTCCTTCGATCTCTTTCACACACACACCCCGGCTCTGTCGCCTCATCATCCTTCTTCAAATTTTCTATTGAGTTCATGGTTCGGCTCTTCTCCGTACCAATTGGCTGCAAACGGTTCTATGGACATATGGTGACGTCTCGGTGGTGTTTTTTTTTTTTTTTTTTGCTTGAGAATAAGATGACTTCCCTTATATCGGGAGAGGATTATGCAAGGTGCCCTTTCCCTTCACCCTTTCCATTCCCAGGGTTAGGGTTTCGACGACTTTCTCTTGGCCTCCTCGGTTGCCGCTGCTAGCGGCGCCGGGGGGGGCGAGATCTTCTACGGCATCCTCTCCAGGGTTCGGATTTGGGCTCCCCTCCCTCCATTTCCCTGTAGATAGGCCAGGTAGATTTTGATCAATCGTCTCTTCCGGCCGATCGTCTTGTCCTTGGTTCCTGTATAGGGGTTTTCTTCACGATTTTTGGGGATTTTGGGTTGCGAGATCCAGCTCCGGCTGATCTTCGGGTCTGGCGGTCCTTCCTCTCCGACGGGATGCGGCAGCTTGGGCTGATCGATGCAGAGGCCTCAATATAGGTCCAGTGGACCTCGCCTCGGCTCGTTGCGGCGGCTCCCGGCCTCGACGGTGGATGGAGGCTCCTGCGCGACGCGGGGTGGCGGTATCGGAGTGCTGGATGGCGGCTTCCTTCCCGCGGCGGTGCCAACTCCCCAGTGTTGGCACTTCTACTTCGAATTTGTAAGGTTTCCTTTGTTTTTTGGTTGTGGGTTCGCCGGTGTGGCGGCTGGTGGTGAGATCTGCCCTTGTTGCTTCTTGCGCCAGTGTAGTGTTTTGTTTGCCGATGTGGAGGTATTAGGGCTTCGTGTCCCTGTGTTTGGCCACCGGTGTGGCAAAGTTTGTATCGGTGTTGGGTCGTGGGTGTCCCCACTGGACTGTGGCGGGGTTTTTTTGCGCTGGAGGGGCGAATTATGATGCTTACATCAAATTGTGGTGCCTCTTGAGGTATGTTGTGACCTCCCCTTCAATGAACCAAAAAAAAAGAAGAGAATTATGCATACCCCACAAACAATATATGGAAGGATTCAGAGCATGAATCCTTTTCCAAAAAATCATGCCAAAGCCATACAAAGACAAACAAAAGGTGTGTCGCTAATCGCTAAACAAAAGACTGTTCTCTAGGGGAAAATTTTCAACACATCCTACGTACCCTACAACCATGGGACCCACTGCGATTCAAGAGACATGGGATAGCGGGTCCCAGCACATGGGGCTAGTGGCTCCCAACACTCAGAGTGTGCTGATAGGCTCTAGGGGCAATGGGCCCCAGAGCCATACCAAAGATGTGCTGAAAATTTTGGGAGGGGCCATTTGTAAAGAATTTTTTATAAAAAATCAAAAGCTCAAAGGGCCTTGTAGGAATTTTGGCCACTTTGGGGCGCCACGACCCCCCTCAACTCCCCCCCTGGTTTCGCCCTTGTTTAGATAGTTTCAAAGTTTTAAATGTCTTTTTCGGTGTCCATGTCGGTCAGCCAAAAAAAAGAAATTTTTTTTGTTTTTCGGTAATTTATCGGTGGAAAAATTGTAAAATAGAAAGACAAATTTCGATGAAAATATTTTATTTTTTGGTCGAATTTTGGTGTTTTCGATAAAAAAATTATTATTTTTCAGTCAAATTTTGATTTTTTTCGTTTGATATGAAAAAAATAAAATATTTCAGCAATACTTCAGGATAAAGATGAAAGCAAAATATTGTCTATTATGAAAAAAAAAAATCAAAATTGAGAAAAAATACAATTTCTTACTGATACAGATGAGCTTTGGTTTGTTAAAAAAAGATAAAAAAATTCAATGAAATTGTCTGGAAAAAAGACATAATGTCAGATTTCGATCAAATATCGATCATTTTGGTCAAATGTCAGCCATTTCGGTCGACATTTCGTTATGTCAGAAGGAGATTTGGAATATTTCAGCAATACTTCAGGATAAAGATGATAGCAAAATATTATCTATTATGAAAAAAAATCAAAATTGAGAAAAAATATAATTTCTTACTGATAAAGATGAGCTTTGCTTTGTTAAAAAAGATAAAAATTTTCAGTGAAATTATCTGAAAAAGAAAACATAATGTCGGATTTCAGTCAAATGTCGATCATTTTGGCCGACATTTCGTTATGTCGGAAGGAGATTTGGTACTATTAAAAATTTGGTCAATTTCTATGTCAGACACTTGAAAAAAAAACATATTTCCGGTAATTTCGTAGAAAATTTGTCGACATTTTATTCCATAGATAGTTTACATCCGACCCTGCACCTAAAAAAGAGGACATATACCTCAAAGGAGAATGTGTTGTTAGATATACCTCAAGGGAGAAAGATATCATAATGCCAGATGAGGGAGAGTGATTTCTTTGTGAAGCGGGACCCATTACCTGGGGGAACCAACCCATCTGGAGTCTGGATTAATGCTAGTCTCCTACGGGCTGTTTGGCATGCGGAACAGCTGTTCAACGGGGACATTAACCATTTCTAGTGTATTTATGAGGTTCAACGGGACAGTTGGTAGAGAAACCCATGGAACAAACAAAGATCGTTCTCGATTTTTCAAACCAGGGGACACAAAAGTATCTGTTACTTTTAAAATAACAGATCTTAAGATCCGGAACAGCAGTTCCAGTTTGATGCCAAACACCCCCCTAGCTTACGGACTCGAATCGATGGCAAGGATATTCAACAAGTGAATCACACTTCATTGGACTGCAGACTCCTTGGACGATTCTGATGCAATCCAACCCCGATTCTCGAAGACTCAAAGAAATCCAGGGTGAGGCTATATACAACTTGCAGTTTACCAAAAATAACCAACTCAAAGGGAGTCCATGGTTTTCCAAGGGCAACCCGCGCACCCCACATCCTTTCTCCTCTCTCCCTTCCTTCCTTGTTGTTGGTTCTTGTGTGGTTCGACCTCTACCACTACTCGCCGCAATCATTGCAGGTTTGTCGTCGCCCCTCGGCCTCCATCTTCCTCCTATACCAGTTCAGTCCAAACCACCACCACTGCCTCCTTCCTCCTTGTCCCTCCTCCTTCATCTTCTTCCTCCTCGTCCCTCCTCCCTCCTCCTTCCTCCTTCCTTCTCTTCCTTCTAGAATACTGTGCCTTGGCCATTGTAGACCAATTTTATATGTACATCGCAATCATCCATTGGAGGACCGAGTTCCCCTACAGCTCATTCATCCATTGGAGGTCGAGTGTTCAATGGAGGTCAAGTGCCACTATAGTGCACTGGGTCTCCTCCACCCGAATGGGTTGTAGAAGAACTCATCTTGAAACTGGACCAGTATAGGATGAAGAAGAAGGGGAGGCTGGGGGACTGGTGTTACCACATAATGGCGCATCATCATTTGGCATTTAATTTGTGCACGCAAGTCATTTTCAGTGAGGTTGTGTATTATTCTGTGAATATAGGTTGTGATCATACTACATTGTTATTGAAGATGTTCAAGTGTAGTACAGTGCTTCATGAAGACCAAAAGATCGACTCAGCCATCTCCAAAGGTATACAACACATTTGGTTCGGTGAGATGGATAAGATATAGAAAATCAAGTTTTTGCAATTTTGTTCATAATTATGCGTGATTTCACGAATTCAATTGTTTCTTGATTTCTGAAGTTTGATTGGTTTTTAAAATGATTTGCATCAAAAAATCATACTTTATATTGATTCTTGAATTTGACTCCGTCGTGGTCAAACAATTAAAATTATTCTAAGTGTTCATATTTTGCAGTGGCGGTCCAGACAGTCGTTTGGATGGTTTCCCATAGGCGTCCGAACAATCATTCGAACAACTATGCTCATATTCGAACTTTTATATTGGTTCAGAAAAGTATGATCAGAATTGGCACAGACCGTCTGAACAGCCATTCAAATGACAAAGGCTGGTTTTTCAAACTTTATGAGTCCACCCGTCCAAACGACTGTTCAGACAAGTGTCCAAGTCATTTGGACACTCATTTGGAAGGCTTTGATTTGTTTTATTTTCATCTTGGGTTTTTGGAACCGGCTTTAATTCATGAGATTAGATTGACCATATTAGATGTAGTGTGTTAGTATTCTATTAGTCCCACCTCGGTTGTGGTAACATAATAGTGTGTGTACTCTCTCTATATAAAGAGAGGTAGTCTTATGTAATGCAATTGAGTTTAATGAGATAATACAAGGAGATTTTCTCCCCAATCCTATTCTCTCTCACCCTCTCTTCGTAACATGGTATCAGAGCCAACCCTCTTGGCCTAGGGTTCGACGCTCTCCTATCCGGCCTCCTCGGTCGTCGACGACGACATCGAAGAGGCCGGGAACAGTAAAATTTATTATTTTTTTTTCCCCGTTTCTCCCCTGTGCAAAAGCCGGCAGGAGGCAGCTGAGAGAGCAGGCCAATTCCCATCGACTCGTAGCCAAGAGGGAGCACGTTAGGGCTGCCGAACGCTCCGCCGAAGCCAACTGCGCTCAACGCCGACTGCCCCACACCTCGAGCACACGCTCCCTCAACCCTCAGCTCGTCGGCCCATCTCGCCACGTCCCACCTCAACCGCTCGAGCGCGCCCAGGTGCCCCTTGAGCTCCTCCAGCCCGAGCTCCATGATGTCGACCGCCCGGCTTTCCTCCAATGCCTCCTCGAGGGCACCGCGCTTCCGCTGCTCGGCCTCTAGGCGCTCGACGAGCTCCGCGTGGTGGCGGTTGAGCTCCCGCACCGCCGCCTTGGAGCGCACATCTCCGTCGGGAGAGAGGGGGCCGTCGCCGCCTCCCCCGCCGCCGGAGAGGAAGCGGTCGATGACAGAGGCGACGCAGGGGTGCCCGACGGAGAAGGGCTTACCTGCCGGGGAGAAGACTACGACGCCCACCTCGGCGCCGCAAAGGATGGAGAGCTCGGTGGCCTTCTTGAAGAGGCCGGCCCGGCGCTTGGAGAAGCATATCTGGCGGCTCTCCTCATTCTCGATGCGCTTGATCTCGATCTTCTGTCGCCCCATACTCGCCCTCTTCTTTCTCATCTCGTGCATGTTCTAGAGATGTCATCGCAGGTGCGATCTGCGAGCCGGCGAGCGTCGATCGTCCCTGCTGGCCTCGCCCATGCTCATCAGCCGGCCTCGAGCTCCCGCCATGCCCGTTGTTCTCCGCGCCGGCCTCGAGCTCACGCCAGCCAAAGCCCTCGCCGCCATTCTCCGCACCGGCCTCGAGCTCCCACCGGCCCATCCTGCGCCGCGTGCCGTCCGATTCCCTCTCCCGTCTCCGACTCTCTCGCACTCTCCCGGATTTTTCTCCGATCCCACTTCTCTCTCTCTTTCCTTTTCTGAAACGAGTCGGCCGAGCGACACACGTGTAGACATCTACTTGTGTCCCTGTGTGTCCCGGTGGTCCTGTGTGTCTCTGTGGTGTCCTCTTTGCTTTTTCCTGTGCATGACCAAGTGATCCCTTTTCTTTCTTTTTTTTTTTTTTTTGAGCCCGTAACCGAGGTGTGTCCCCTGTATGTGTGTTCCTTTCTTTTTTTTTACTTTATTCTCTCCTTAGCTGATCACAGCCGTCCTTTAGCTGATCACTTAATGGTGTGTGGTCCTGGTAACGTAAGTGATTACAGCCGTCCTTTTTTCTTTTATTTCTTCGCTCTCTCTATATAAGTGATCACAGCCATCCGATTTGCATCGGATGGTTGTGCTTTATGCTTCACCTATGCTTTACGCTCTGTGCCCTACACCCGATCACAACCGTTGGTGTCTATTTTCTCTCGGATCCCTTTGAGTTTGAGCCTATGCTTTGCGGCTTACTACACCCGATCCGACCCCGCATTGCCCTTGCACCCGATCCGGCCCTTTAGTACATGGCCGGCTCTTCACATTTTCGCCTTGCGCTCTGATCTGTTGCGCTCTCTCTGCGGCTCTGCGCTCGAGCTGTCGCTCCTCCTTCTGCTCCAGCCCGCGCCCATCGGTCTTGCTGGCTGCCGGAGCCATAAGCCGTTTGATCCGGCCGCCTCAGCGTCCCGCGCCCGCCGTCCGTTGCACCTTGAGCTTTGTTAGCTCGCCTTGCACCCTATGCCCTTGCGCTTTGTCGATTCGCCTGCCCCATCGCCTCGCTCTGTGCCCTTGCGCCTTGGTATTTTTGCGCTCTGCGCCTTACCGATCCGCCTTGCACCTTTTTAGCTCACCTCTCGTTCCGGTCACACTTGTCTTGTGCCGGCTTTTGGATTTTTTTTTCTCGTTCCGGTCACACTTGTCTTGTGCCGCCTTTTGATCCTCTCTAGTTCCGGTCACACTTGTTTTGTGCCGGCTTTTGGATCTTTTTCTCGTTCCGGTCACACTTGTCTTGTGCCGGCTTTTGATCCTCTCTAGTTCCGGTCACACTTGTTTTGTGCCGGCTTTTGGATCTTTTCTCGTTCCGGTCACACTTGTATTGTGCCGGCTTTTTGATCCTCTCTAGTTCCGGTCACACTTATTTTGTGCCGGCTTTTGGATCCTTTCTCGTTCCGGTCACACTTGTCTTGTGCCGGCTTTTGATCCTCTCTAGTTCCGGTCACACTTGTTTTGTGCCGGCTTTCGGATCCTCTTCCTTTCCTTGGTCTTGTGACCCTATCAGAGCTACGACTCTTTATCTTCTCCTTTTTTTCTTTATCTGTGATGATTGAGATCTTCTAAGAGGTGTCAAGTACTTACTTCGGCCGGGTGCTTGCCTCTTATGCGGTCTCACGCATTCACATCTTTTCTTAGCCGCTCTCTCTCCTTTCGGCCTCCGTTATTGCCGGCTTCCATCACCGTCGGCTTCCTTCACTCCGATCCTTAGTGATCATTGCCAATTCCCCCGGTTGACCTGCTTACAGGTTGGCCGGGTTTCCCCGGTTGTCCTGCTTGCAGGTCAATCGGGTTTCCAGGACGACTTGCTTGCAGGTCATCCTGGCACTATCTTTACTTTTCAGCATAAAAAAGGATTATTTGATGTAATTTTTTTTTTCTCTTTCTTTCTCCTTCCTTTTATTAAGCAAACTGGTGTCGGTTTATACCTTACATCAGTTTGACGGGGGGTATTAGATGTAGTGTGTTAGTATTCTATTAGTCCCACCTCGGTTGTGGTAACATAATAGTGTGCGTACTCTCTCTATATAAAGAGAGGTAGTCTTATGTAATGCAATTGAGTTTAATGAGATAATACAAGGAGATTTTCTCCCCAATCCTATTCTCTCTCACCCTCTCTTCGTAACAGACCACATTCCCTCCTACCTATTTGTTTGAGAAATCCCTTCCTCCTCCATGGTTTCAATCAGATCTATCAATTTGGAGATTTGTTAGGCGGCAGCCATTTTTCTAAGATCGGTGAGATTCCTTCGAAGCGAGCTAGGAAGCGTCTATAAGGTCGAAGTGACGATGGTGCGTCCAATAGAGTAGCAGGGAGCAACCAGGGGATAGTTGGCGACCTATGCGAGAAGGGCGACCTATGCAAGAAGGGCGACAACAAGATCTAGAGAATGAATGTCGACAAATTGATCCCGCTAGGAAGATATATGCTTGTAAACCTATATAACGCCAAATTCTATAGTGGATTGTTTTGACCTAGTGCGAAAGCACTGCGGTTTTTACGGTTGAGTTTTCACATAAAAAATCTCATGTGTGCTGTCTCTACTCAATTTTGAATGTGTGGATGAATCCTTATATGTTTCTACCCTATAGCCTACAGAATTGTGCACCAAGTGTTCGAACAAATATCATTACTTCCGCATCACAATATCATAATTAGTGTTTGTGCATTGGTTGTTTGCTTTGATGAGATAGACCCCTGACTAAGTACAAAAGAAGACTTTCAAGGGGGGAGGAGGAGGAGGGGATGATGGTGGTCGTGGAGGAAGGTGGCTATGACATTAGTTGAAGGGGGTGGAGGGGCAGAGGTGGAGACGTGTGGTGGTGGACGTGAGTTGCCCTTATCACCAAGATTGAGTCGCGCGTGGAAGCATTTTGTGTATGTTTTTAAATCCAATTGGGATTAATCTCGGCAAACTGCTAGTTGCATACTTGCATACATTTGCACCGGTAAATCCCAAATAGAAAAGATACAGCTATGCCTAATGTCAAGGGGCATTCCAGTCTTTATGAAAAAAATAGAAAAATATCTATATGGAAATCTTACTGCCATCCAATTCTCTCATCCCACACTTTTTATATTTTTCAGACCAAATTATCCTTAGCAGCAAGATTTGATCACTCACCGGCCGCCGTCGTATGTCCCCAAGCTTGGTGTAGCCGATGCTCATTCAAGCCATCGCCGCCACCTTCCTGCTCTTCCTCTCCATCGTACTCCCCTTTCCTCCGCTTGTACAAGTCCTCATCGTCCTCCCTACGCAAGCCCTTGTGTAGCCACCATCGCCACCCATGCATGCCCCTGTCCTCATAATCGCTCATGCAGGCTGCCTCTAGTTCCCAAAAATTAGGTAGGAGAGGTTGTCCCGGATTCCCAAAAATTAGTTAGGCAAAGGGAGTGGGGAGAGGGGCGCGAGAGGGGGTGGAAAGAGAGAAGAGGACTACTAGTCAAAGGATGAGGCGCTTCAGCATTGGCTTAAAGAGGTCCGAAGATCGAAATGGGCCGAGGAAGACAGCATAAGTGCTATTTTTATCTAAGTCTATAATCCCGTTGTGGTCGCAGAAAAAGATTCGGGTCGTCTTTATTGCGGATCACACGAGATTACAAATTTTCTTTGATCAGGAGATTGTGGGAGAGATCCTCTGGAGGGTCCCTTTGATCCGCGTCTCCACGTGGTATTCGTGCGAGAGCTCTGAAGGGGTTGCCCAGGACAGAGGTCTTTACAGGGTGAGGGTTTTTGAGAGGCTAAGGAGTTTCCGCCGTTGATTTTGTCCCGTCCGTGCTTCGCGCTTTCTCGGCTAGGGAGGCTTTGGGCTTCGTTCCTCGGTCTTCGTGTCTTCCTCGATCCTGGCTCGACCTCGGCGTCCTTGATCGTCGGTTCGCGGCGTCGATCGTGTTTTTGGCGTCAGCTTTGGCTTTAGCTTTCGGCTTTGGCGTAGCTTTGGCGTGGCTCTGGCTTTTGCTTTGCTTTGGCGCTTGCGCTTGAACGTAGACGAGTAGAGACTTGCGATGCTTTAGTTCTTCCGGACTTCGCGTCGTATCGGCTAGAACGTGCGGTGCTTTGCTCGTGACCGTCGTAGTTGCTTGGCTTTGGCACGTGCGTTGCTTTAGCGCGGGCTTTACCGGTGCGTTTGCTTTGGCTTCTTGCGTCGGCTTTGACTTTAGCTTCGACTCGATCTTCTTCTCGAACGAATGGCGTTACCTCTTCAAGGCTTCTTTACTCTTCCGGCTTCCTCGACGGTTGTGGCGTCGGTTTTGGCTTTTCGGCTGGGGTAGCACCGATGCTTGTGCGACGGTTGTGGCGTCGACTTTCGTTGATGAAGACGGCGGGTGTAGCACCGATCTTCGTGCGACAGTTGTAGCGTCGGCTTTTGTTGATGAAGACGGCGGGTGTGGCACCGGCTTTAGCACGACGGTTGTAGCGTCGGCTTTTGGTTGACGAAGGCGGCAGGGGTAGCACCGGCTTCAGGCCTTCTTCTCCCGGCTTTCTTCTTCGTGCGAGGAGTCGATGCCTTGATTGAAGACGACGAGTGTTGTCGGCTTCGATCTTCTTCTCCGGCCTTTGCTTATGGCGTCTTCGGAGCTGATGAAGATCGTTGGAGCAATCGGGTGATGACGGCTCCGGGTCTTCTTCTCCACGCTTTCTTCTTCGTGCGAGGAGTCGAAGCTTTGATCTCCGAGTGCAAGGTCTTCACGTTGATGAGGACTTGAAGGGCCAAGGACTCCCGTAGGATATGCTTGCCGTGCCTCGTGAAGCCTTCGGTCTTCGAGCGTTGGAGCTTCTCTTGCGAAGCTCTTTCGTCTTCGGCTTTCGGACCCTTGATGCCTTCCCCGACCCCTTCTATTTATAGGCAAAGGGGGGCGGTTGGGGGAGATATTGCTGAAATCTTTTTGTTTCTTCCAATATCTCCCCTCATAACCATCGAGATGTTGTTCCCTTATTTGGGGAAACAAACCCGATTTCCTCCTTTTTAGTTGGAGTGGTTATGGGCTAGATGTGACTCGATCTTTTAAAGATCGAGTTGTTATTTTTGTTGCACTTTTGGATCGGATGGCGACACAACGTCATCTTGTCCGTTGGATCGAGGGATCATCGCGGATCTACGGTTGTGTAGACGTCCACGCCACCTCCCCCCGCATCAAGGCGGTTTTGACTTTTTCTTTTCTTTTCCTTTTCTTTTCTTTTTCTTTTCTTTTTCTTTTTTTTTCTTTTTCTTTTTGGCCGGCCCCACCTCTCCATGAGGAAGGGGGCACGGTTTTCAAAAAGGGGGGGGCCGGTGGGCCCCCCTCTTTGTGTCCGAGTTGCGGGTCCGGTGGGACCCGTTTGCTTTGGGTCGGGCCATGGCGCGCAAATTGAGTTTGCACGTGGGCCGAGTTCGCACGCGGGCCGTTGTGCGCGGCCGAGTTTCGCATACGGGCCGTTGTGTGCGGGCCGAGTTTCGCATGCGGGCCGTTGTGTGCGGGCCGGGTTTCGCATACGGGCCGTTGTGTGCGGGCCGAGTTTCGCATGCGGGCCGTTGTGTGCGGGTCGAGTTTCGCATACGGGCCGTTGTGTGCGGGCCTAAGTTGCATGAGCGAGTCGGGTTCGACCCGAAGGCCGTTGGGTGCGGGCCCAAGTTTCGCATGCGGGCCGTTGTGTGCGGGCCCATTTTTTTTGTAAAAATCGGGTTTGACCCGAAGGCCGTCGGGTGCGGGCTTATTTTTTTGTGTAAAAATCGGGTTCGACCCGTGGGCTAATTTCGATGCCCACAAGTGCCCCCTCAAGTTCGAGCGCGCCCGCGGGAAACACGTAGCGGTTGGACTTGAGTCGCGTATTCGTGTGGGATTAGGTCTTTAAAAGGACCCCTGTCTTTCGTTTCTCTTCATTATCGGCGATTCCCGGCGGCTTGGAGTTGAGAGCTCTGCTAGGGTTTCTTGCTTCGCAACGATGCCGCGGAGGATGAAGATGGTGACGCCATGGGGTTCGCGGAGGAGGGAAGATCGCCGGCCCGTGGACGGCGGAGGGTCGCAAGCAAGGCGCGTCTTCTTCCTCCTCCTCCTTCTTCTTCTTCTTCTTCTTCTCTTTTTTTTTTTTTTCCTTCGCATGGTGGGCGTGGGCCGGTGCGGTGGCCGGAGGGTGCGAGGCGCGGCCGGGGGCTGCTGTGGTGGCCGGCGCGCGGGAGGGATGGAGGCCGGGGCTGCGGGCGCGCGACGGGCGCGGCCGGGGGCTGCTATGGCGGCCGGCGCGTGGGATGGAGACGGGCTCGGAGCGCGGGGCCGGGTTCGCAGGGCGCGGCGGGCGCAGCCAAGGCCGCGGGCCGGTGCGGCAGGGCGCGGGGGCCGGAGCGGCACGCTGCGGGGGCCGGCGGCGCGGGCGCAGGGCGATGGGGCCGGCGGCGCGGGCGCAGGGCGCTGGAGCCGGAGCCGGGCGCGAGCGGGCAGGTGCAGCGGCGGGCTGTGCGGGCGGCGCGGGGGCCGGGCGCAGCGGCGGGCTGTGCGGGCGGCGCGGGGGCCGGAGGCGGCCGGGGCTGCGGGCGCAGCGCGCGAGCGGCGCAAGGGCGCGGAGGAGGCCGGGGCTGCGAGCTCAGTACGCGGGCGGTGCAGGGGCCGGGCGCAGCGGGCGCGGGGGCCGTGGGCCGGAGCGGCACGGCGCGGGGGCCGTGGGCCGGAGCGGCAGGGCGCGGAGGAGGGCGCGGGCGGGCGCGCGGAGGCCGGCGGCGTAGGCGGGGACGACGCACCCCCCCCCCCCCCCCCCCCTCCTTCTGCATGTAAATAGAAGAGATAGAGAGAGGGGGTCATGGCTTTTTGCCATGACCCCCCTCTCTCTTTCTTTATTTGCCGAAAGCTCCCCCCCTGCATTTTTAATAGGAGAGATAGGGGGGGTCCGTGGCTTTTTGCCATGAGCCCCCTCTGTTTTTCTTTATTTGCTGAAGGCTCCCCCCTTGTATTTTTATCAGGAGTGATGGGGGAATCGTGGCTTTTTGCCATGACCCCCCTCTATCTTTCTTTATTTGCTGAAGCCCCCCCCCCCTGTATTTTTAACAGGAGAGATGGGGGAATCGTGGCTTTTTGCCATGACCCCCTCTATCTTTCTTTATTTGCTGAAGGCCCCCCCCTGCATTTTTAACAGGAGAGATGGGGGGAATCGTGGCTTTTTGCCATGACCCCCCTCTATCTTTCTTTATTTGCTGAAGGCCCCCCTTTGATTTCTTTGTTTCTGTACTCGGAATCCATCTGACTTGGGCTTTGTGTTCTTTCTTTTTAAGGCCTCGTCGTTACGAGAGCTTTCCGGGTTCCGGCTGGATCGTCGATGCGGTCTCCCACGGGAGTATGTACCTTCGCTTCCCCTTCGCGCAAGTCTCCCATCACCGTGCTTCAAGACAAGAGACCGGGTTGTCAGTGCTTCAGCTTTTGACGCACGAGCGAGTTTGCGAGGATGGTGTGACCGACGGCTCTTGTCGAGTGTTAAAACTTGGCGAGCGCATCCTTACTGACGAAGGGTCTTCCCGGCAAATTGTCCGGCCGAGCTTGGGGTTACCGTTTCACCATATTGGAGATGAGTCAGTTCCGGTCCCTGTTGTTGCTTTGAAGATATGCTCCCGTCGTACGCGCTGGGGCGTGGGGATTCAATCACGTGGAGATGTCACCTATCTGGGAGGTTTTCGGGACTGGATGAAAGAGCTGTCCGGCGCGTTGGAGGCAGAGCCAGGGATGGAGCGTTTGGCGAGGTTTGTGGAGCCAGCTTGCTGGGAGTACAGTCGACCGGATGGCATGTACCGGGCTTTGTGTGAGCAGTGGTGCCCTGAGACCAATACCTTTTTGACTGGAGCTGGTGAAATCGGGATCACCCTTCGTGATGTGCACGTCATCTCTGGGTGTCCCGAAGTTCGGAGCTATTATCAGGAGGAGGTTCCTTCCCTGGAGGTTTTGACGGACCCAGATGAGTCTCCTAGCTTCTGCCTTTTGCTTTTTAAGGCGTATGCTATTATAGCGGCGCGCGAGCGGTCAGACCGGGTACTTCACTCGGATTGGGTGGACTTCTGGTTTCGAGGAGAGTATCGTCACGCTCCTCCTTCGAGTCACCCGATGTGGAGATATGCTTCGTCAAAGAAGCCGGCGCCTGGCACCTTCCGGCGACCGATCGAATCTCTGAAGAAAGAGTGGTGCTCCATGGCCGGGGCGCAGCGTCCCTGGGAAGTCTTGGGACTTGAAGAGTGTAGTGATGACTGGCGTGCTGTTTACTGGTCTGCGGGGTTAGTACTCTTTCTCTGCCGCTTTGCTTTACCCTGGGAAGGGGATGTGGTACGCCCTGGGACCTTCCTTGCAGCTGCTCGGATGGTGACTGGAGAATTCCTTAATCTGGCACCGGCGATCCTCTGCTCGTTGTATGGTGGGCTTAGCGGCACTTACTGGAGTCTATCGAGTGCGGGTAATGCAAGAGGGGAAGTAGGCAGAGCCAGTTCCTTTTGCCCCCTGCATTACCTCTATGGATGGATTGGGCTTCACTTTCCGAAGGGGATCTTCGCGGCGCGTGGACCTTCGACCTCGGTGCCCTTTCTTCCTTGTGTGGGAGGTGTAATGAACGCTTTTTATGCATGGGAGCGTCCGAAGCCTAGTGCCCGAGAGTGTTTACGGCGCATGGGCCCCTCTGACTTCGAATTTGTATCGGAAAATGCACTGGCGCCTTCTATGAAATCCCTGGTGTGTGATGGGGCGGAGATGCCCGATCCTTTGTACTGGAGCATGGTGAGTTGCAGGCCTGGGTATCTTGTTTGGCGCCGTGGGGATGTAGTGGAGGTGGCACGGTACTCTCCCCACCGGTTTGCTCGCCAGCAGGGCTTTCGGCAGGAGTTGCCTGGGACTCCTTTGCGCCTGCGGTTACGTTACACTCCGCAGGAGGCGTACCGCCTCTGGGGAGCACTTTACGATCGTTTTACTGGGTGCACTTTCTCACCGGGGATTAAGTCGGGTGGCAAGGATGCAGCAACTCCTGAGTATCGTCGCTGGGTCAACGGGTCAGTGCTTCCCATCTTGGCTGGCCTTCCATTAGACGTCCTTGCTAGCAGCGAGCGGGCTGACTTTCCTTTTGACTCTTTGGCGGGGTCAGAGGATCGCCGTCTCTGGTCCGAGGAGCGATGGTCAGAGAAATCTTGTGGCCGTCGAGAGAGTACTTCCCAGGCTTCACTTTCTGTGCAAGAAGTTGAGATGGCTCCGTCCTCCAAGGTTCAGGGCCTTCCTGAGACTCAGGCTTCTTGGAGTGGGGGTGCTTTTCCCAAGAGGAGAAAGTTGGACCTCTTGTGTGAGGCAGCTTTGACTGGTGCTGGCGAGGCAGGGCCAGCTCGAGACGGAGAGCCAGGGCTTTTTGTTGATGGGGTCATCCCTCCTTCTGGGGTATCTTCGTCGGACGCTGCAGGTATATCTTGTTTTTAGTTTCTCATAAATTTCTGTGCTTGTATTCTTACTTCGTTGGCTGAGTTGTCCAGCTCTTATTTTGGCAGGGTCTGCTGGACCGGACTGCGAGTCTACCCCGAAGGGGGTTGGGCAGGAGTGCTCTCCTATCAGAGCAACGTTGATTGAAGGTGGCGGGCTGGATGTTCCCTGGGATAACTTGGAGCTTTTGGGAGCGTGTGGAGCAGACTTTACCGGCAGTGCTGTTAACCTGGATGATATTGACGTGGAGCAGTTGGGCTTTGGGGAGGAGGATGAGATCTCCAGTGTAGGGAGAGAACAGACTCCTCCAGCTAGGTCCGGTACTCCGGCAGAGGCTACTCCCGCCGTCGTTTTGTCAGAAGGTTTGCCTGTGCCTCCTTCTTCGGCTCCGGTGGTTCCGCTGACTGTTATCACGGCGATGGTCCAGGAGGCGGTTCCTTCACTTGAGTCTTCAGGGCCGGAGCCCACCTTGCCCGTGCACTCAGAGGCAGACAAGAGAAAGTACAGTTCGCGGGACCTTCTCTCTGTGCTTCTTTTGGAGAGCTGTCGGAAGTAAATCCAGACGACGCTTGCACCCTTCCAGGAAGAAGGCTTTGACGCTTTGAGCAGCTGGTGGGTTCTTGAGGGGCCCAAGTTTTGCAAGAACCTGGCGGCCTTCCAGGTAGATGGCTCTTTGTTTGAGGCACAGATGCGTGTTCTCTTGGCGGATAGTGAAGCTCATTGCTTGAAACGGGCTTCGATGGAAGATGACCTTCCCCTGATACTGGCAAAGGCCGAGGACGAGGAGCGTCGACTGGAGGCGCAGCATGCACTTGCCGCTGCGAGCCTTGTTCGGGCGCGGAAGAAGCTAGAGGCTGCTCGCGCATCTTTCGAGAAAGCTGAGACGATCGAGAAGTCTTCTGGAGCAGACTTGGCAAAGCAGCGTATCGAGCTGGCGGCGCATCGGGAGCGGGTAGCTTCTCGGTCTTCAGAGTTGGAGCGCATGGAGGTTACTGACGGCGAGCTGCTCCAACGTCTCAAAGGATTTGATTCGCTTTACTAGCATGTCGCATTTCCTTTTCTTTCTTGTCATTTCTGCTGAACAGACTTGTAGTTCTGTTTTTCTTTATCCGGTGATAACTTAATATCATGCATCTATTTTTTTTTTTGGACTTGTATTCTGGAATGGCAGAGCTTGGTTGTGTTTTTCTTTTGTTTGGACTGAACCTTTACAGGCTGCCTACGTACCCTACTGAGAGGGATCAAGTCACACGTAGTTCCTTTTTTTTTTTTTTTTTTGCAAGGGGTGTCGCCTTGCTTTTAGGCATAGTACCTTTTGAGGTACTTGCCGTTGATAGGGCCGAGCGTAAGCCCTTCTGGCGTGGTGAGAAGATATGCGCCGTTGGAGTAGACCTCTTTGACAACGTGCGGTCCATCCCACTTGGCGTCGAACTTCTTTCCTCCTCGATGCGAAAGGATGATGGGGCGTTTGACTGCGAGCACCAACTCTCCTTCTTGGAAGGATCGAGGGCGAATCTTTTTGTTGAAGGCTCGGGTTAGCCTGGCTTGGTAGCATTCCAGGCGTTGCTGGGCTTCGAGGCGTTTTTCATCTAGGGCTTCTAATTCCGCTAGGCGAAGTTGAGTGTTGTTGCCGTTGACGAGGCCTTCCTGGATGGCTATCCTGAGTGACGGGATCTGGAGTTCAAGTGGGAGGACAGCTTCTACTCCGTATACCAGCGAGTATGGAGTCGCCTGTGTTGGTGTGCGAAAATAGGTGCGATATGCCCACAGCGCTTCACCCATGCGTTCATGCCAGTCTTTCTTCGACTTTGAGACGACTTTCTCCAAAAGTTTGCAGAGTGTTTTGTTGAAAGCTTCAGCTAGGCCATTGGCAGAGGCGTTGTACATGGTTGAACACCTTTGCTTGATATCGAACTTGGCGCAAAATTGGCTGACAGCGGAGTTCTTGAATTGCTTCCCGTTGTCCGTAACGATATAGCGAGGGATACCGTATCGGAAGATGATGTCGTTTTGGATGAAGTTAATGACAGAGTGCCTGGTGACTTCTCGCAATGGTACTGCCTCAGCCCACTTGGAGAAGTAATCTGTTGCCGCCAGGATATAAAGATGCTGCTTGGATGACTTGGGTAGCGGACCGACAATATCGAGTCCCCATCCATCGAAGGGCCATGATGCGATGGTTGGATGCAAAGGTTCCGGAGGCTGACGGATGTAGTCGCCATGCAGCTGGCAAGTGTAGCATCTTTTTGCAAACCCGAGGGAGTCCTTGATCATAGTGGGCCAGTAGTACCCCATCCGCCTGATGCGAAAGTGTAGCTTTGGCCCGGACTGATGTGAGCCACAGATCCCGGCATGGACTTCTTCTAGTGCTGTTTCCGCTTCTTCTTTCGCAAGACACCTCAGGAGCGCACCATCGTAGCTTCGACGGTACAACTCGTTGTTGAAGTGGAAGAATTTCAGAGATCGCCGGCGAATGTCGACCGTACGCTTTGGGTCTTCAGGAAGCTTTCCGTGGACAAGAAAGTCTATGAATGGCTGTCTCCAGTCTAGCTCGTCGGTCACGAAAACGTGTACTGCGTTGACTTGGTCTGGGATCCCCATAGGGAGGTCCTCTTCGGTGATTACCATCCTCTTACAGATAGGGATGATGAGTTGGCTTTTTTCTGGGAACGGAAGTGTAGCCGCTAAATTTGCAAGCGCATTAGCCTGCTGATTGAGGTTTCTGGGGACATGCTGGATTGAAGCATCTTTGAGTGTACCAAGGAGTTTCAGGGCTCGTATGTGTAATGGCACAAGATCTTCTTTGTTGACCTCGTATGCCCCCAATATTTGTTGGATGACGAGTTGAGAGTCGCCGAAAATTGTGAGCCCTTGAAGTTTCATATCATTGGCGAGTTCGAGGCCAATGATCAGAGCTTGATATTCCGCCCTGTTGTTGGAGCATGGCTCTGATAGTAGAAACGAGAAAGGAAGTACTTCGTCGTTTGGTGTGACGAATATAACTCCCGCTCCTGCTACATCTTGCCTGGCCGCACCGTCGAAGAACATTTTCCAAGAAGGGGCGATGTCGATGCAAAATACTTCTTCGTCTGGGAGATCTTCCGATAGTTCCCACTCTACTGGAAGGGGGTATTCTGCTAGGAAGTCTGCGAGAGCTTGACCCTTGACCGCTTTACGAGGGACAAAGGTGATGTCAAACTCAAGGAGGAGCAAAGCCCACTTGGCCAGACGTCCGGAAAGCACTGGTCTTGACATGATGTATTTGAGCGGATCGGCTTTTGAGATGAGCCTGATGGCGTGAGCTAACATATAGTGTCGCAGCTTTTTTGTAGCGAAGATGAGCGCCAGACAGACCTTCTCAATCGGGGAGTAGTTTAGTTCCGCGCCGATGAGAGTGCGGCTCAAATAGTAGCATGCTGTTTCCTTGCCTAGCTCGTTGTCTTGAGCCAGGAGTGCCCCCAAGGACTGCTCCTGGGCGCTGATGTAAAGGACCAATGGCTTTCCTTGAACTGGTGCTGTCAGAACCGGGGGCTTGAGTAAGTAATCCCTGATGTTTTGGAGGGCTTCCTGACAAGCTTCATCCCACTTGAATGCTGCTCCTTTCTTCATGAGGCGACTGAAGGGTCTGCATTTTCCAGCTAAGTTGGTGATGAACCTTCTGATATATGCTAGATGGCCTTGGAGACCTCGGAGGTCTCGCACGGTTTTCGGGATCGGCATATTGAGGATAGCATCTATCTTGGTTTGATCTATTTCGATACCTCGATGGCGTACGACAAAGCCGAGGAACTTTCCCGAGGAGACCCCAAATGCGCATTTAAGTGGGTTCATGCGGAGTTGGTACCTTCGAAGTCGCTTGAAGATTAGCTCGAGGTCTTGAAGATGTGTGGACTTTTATCTTGATTTTACCACGAGGTCGTCGACGTAGCATTCTACATTCTGGTGAAGGATATCGTCGAAAATTTTTTGCATGGCTCGTTGGTAAGTGGCTCCTGCGTTCTTCAAGCCGAAAGGCATGACTTTGTAGCAGTAGATCCCTTTTGGCGTGCGGAATGCCGTAAGCTCTTCGTCTTTGGGCGCCATCCGGATCTGGTTGTAGCCTGAGGATCCATCCATGAAGGTTAGTGTTTCATGGCCTGTTGTTGCATCCACCATTAGTTCTGTGATTGGCAGTGGGAAGTCATCTTTGGGGCATGCATTGTTTAAGTCCCTGAAGTCCACGCATACTCTGATCTGGCCGTTCTTCTTCTTGACTGGGACCACGCTGGAGATCCACGTTGGATACTTAACTTCTCGGATAAAGCCGGCTTCAATGAGCTTGTTGACTTCGCCCTCTATTTGCGGTACCAGTTCCGGTCGGTAACGTCTTTGTCCTTGCTTGATGGCGCTAGCTCCGTGCTTGACAGCAAGCTGGTGTACTGCGATCTTGGGGTCAAGTCCCGGCATTTCCTTGTAGGACCATGCGAAGACATCTCTGTATTCTTGGAGTAGTTTGATGTACGAGGCTTCCTCTTCGGGAGTCAGGAGTGCACTTACGAATGTAGGCCGAGGATCCTCTTGTGTCCCCAAGTTGATTTCTTTCAGATCGTCGACGGTAGATTGCCCCCCTTCTTCGAGGACTGGCGGTGCACTAGGCAACTCGTCGTCCGAAGTAGAAGTGTTGTCGACCGAGGAGTCGGCAATTGTGATATGATTAAGAGAGACCAGAATGATATTGGGAACATTGGCAGTTTGAAAGAATGTGGGTGGGTGGGTGGGAATGATTTTTCTCACCTCAGTGGGTGGCTTTCCCAAGCGGTCGAATACTGACCTTCGCTTTGCTTGTCTGATTGGCCCAAGTCTTTTGAATACTGATATGGGATTTTGACTTGCCTGGTTTTTGACGCTCTTTTTCTGCTTTTGAGGTACGGTCCGACGCCGAGCTCGATATCGCCTTCTTTTGGCGCCCTTTGTACCGGGATGAATATTGGTAGAGCGTGCATCGGAAGCTGACGATCCCTCTTCCGCTTCATTCACCAACTTCGCCTCAATGTAGTTAGAGGTGAAGGTCTTCTCTCCTGTTATCTTGATGACCACCGGGGTTTGACGAGAGCCGATGCCTCGCCGATTTGGTGGGATCTGCTCGCCACCCTGGAGTAAATGGGCTTGAGTCTTAGTCATCCCGTGTGGTATTGGAGCTGGCAGGAGCGTACTCATATGTGTAGCACTGCCTTCGTCGTAACCAGCTTTGAACAGCAGCTTGGCGGCATTTTGCCCCCAGCTTCCTTTTGGCTTGAATGTGAGTTGGCTGGATTCGAAGGGATTGATGGGTTTTGGTGAACTTGAAGCTTGCCCCAGGCTGGGTAGTGGCAGTGTCATCTCTTGCAGAGTGATGACATTAGCTTCCGATAGCGGCCAGACCATCCCTTTTGGCGAGGCAAAAGGTGGTGGTTCATCTTTGCGAAGCCACTGAGGTGTGAGGCGTAAGACTGTCGTAGCTTGGGCAGGTAATGGAGTGTGCTTCATGGATCTTGGCTTGGAGCTGATGCGCATTCTTCGTCTCGGCGCTAGCACTTCTTTGACTTCGTGTATCGCCTTAGATGGTGGTACCGGATTTGGAGTTGGCGGAGCTTCATCCTGCTCCATACTTTTAGCTTTCTGAGTTCGAGGAGTTTTAGCTGGAAGGACTTCTGCAACAAGGTCCCTTGCTTGGTAAAATTTGGCATCGGCGAGGTGCGCTTCCGCCTCATTGAATGGCTTGTCGTCTGCAACAATGCACTTTTCCAGACCTTCCTCATAGTACTTGAGGCATTGGTGCCAGGTAGACACTACGACACCGTTTTCGTGCAGCCACGGTCTTCCCAACAAAAGGTGGTATGATGTTTGACAGTCAATGACGTGGAAAAGAACCGTCGTGTCAAGCTGACTGATAGAGAGTTTTAGACGAATGATCCCTATGGTGGACTGTCCTCCTTGGTTGAACCCTTGAATGACCAGCTGGCTTTGCGAGAGCTGGTCGGTGGTGATGCCGAGCTGGCGCATTGTTTGGATAGGCATGATGTTGACGGCGGAGCCACAGTCCAACAGGATTCGATTTACCGGCTTCTCGTTGATGTATCCCGAGACAAAGACAGGTCGATTGTGCAGTCGTGCTCCGAGCTGCAGATCTTCGTCCGAGAAGGTTATTGCTGCGTTACATGAGACAATAGTTTTGTCCTTCTCGGCGTTTTTCTTCTTGTAGCTGTCTGGGTCTGTCAAAGCCTCGGCCATTGCTAGGCGAGCTTTCTCTGGGAGGTGTAGTGCTTCTATGAGTGGCAAGTGCATGATTGCCTCATCGTAAGCAGCAGTAGTGTCTTTGTCGGAATCGTCCTCCTCGTTGTCAGTGTTGCTTTCTTTGGAAGGCTTGATCCTATCTTCTTCTTCCGGCGCTATGTGAATCTCAACCATGCAACAGGAGGCTTCGTGCTGCTGATTAGCTGGGAGGAAGTAATCGGGGAAGAACTCTTGCAATGTTGTCGGTTCTGGAGGGTTTTGCAGGAGGAGATCATCAGGATCTGCTGGCGGTACTTTGAATGCCTTCCTTCCTGGAGCTTTACTTTTCTTTTTGTAAGTTCTTCGTTCCGGAAGCTTTCTTGTTACCCGATCGAACTTGTGACTTCTTGGCGTCCATGGCCTTCGTTTGCGAGGCAACACGACCCATGCATCTTCATCAGTGGATTCTTCGTTACCAAGGTGAAGCTCTGGAGTGGGAGTGGTAGGTCCTTCATGGGTCGGGGAGACCTGCTCCTCTGGGGACCTTGGTGGTTCGCCTTCTGACTCCCAGCCGGTGGGCTTGATTTCTTCTATTGAGACAGACGAAGGTTTGGAATAGAGGACGTAGTAGTCGAATTTACCTGAAGGCTGGCCTAACAGACCGACCTCCGGGTCTCCTTGCTCGTACCTTGTCTGGAGATTCCGTTGGGACATAGCTTTGTTTGAGAGAGACGTCGATGTAGGCGACGGTTGCCCCCAGGGCAGTGACGTTTCTTTCTCAGCGAGCTTAGGAGCGTACTGCTGTCGTCTTGAGATCTTCCGTTGTGGAGCTAACTTCGCAATTGGCCTTTGGCGATTGATGCGCAACTTGGGCCTTCTCTGGTGGGTAGCAACGAGTATCGGTTGAAACGAACCAAAGGTGATGGATGTCATGTTTGCCGTTGCAACGTCGCTGGAGTCGATCTCGATTTTTCCTTGCTTTGCGAGTGCCATGATCTTCTCTTTGAAGACGAAACACTTCTCAATAGGATGGCTGACCAGCCGGTGGTATTTGCAGAAGAGCGGATCGTTGACCCGATGCATCTGTTCGGGCCTTTTTGAAGGAGGAAGCTCGATCATCTTTTCTTGTAGCAGTTGATCGAACATGGAGGAGACTTCCGAGTCTGGAAATGGATACTCTTTGGCCTCGAGTTCTTCTAGAGTCATCTTCGACTGTCTTTGGGGTGGAGGCGGTGGTATGGCAGCTCCCTTTTCTTGATCCGACTTACCGCTGATTTTGAGTGGCTTGGAGGCCGAGGCGATGTCGGCGACGTTAACTTGCTTTGATTTGGGTGCCGGCGGTTTGTCTTTCTTTTCCACCTTCAGGAAGTCTTTGGTCTTCGAGTCCCCGCGATTTGCTAAGCTGAGCTCCATGTCGTGGGCTCGAGTTGCGAGTTCTTCAAAGGACCGAGGCTTGATCCCCTTGAGGATGTAGAGTAAGCCCCAGTGCATGCCTTGGGTGCACATCTCGATAGCCGAGTCTTCCGACAAACGGTCTCGTGAATTCAGGGCGAGATTCCTCCATCGATCGATGTAGTCGATTACTGATTCGTCCTTCCTTTGCTTGACGGCAGTAAGCTCGGTCATGCTAACGATGCGCCGAGTGCTGTAGAAGCGGTTGAGGAATTCTCTTTCCATCTGATCCCAGCTGTCAATGGATCCTGGAGGAAGGTCAACATACCAGTCAAAAGCATTACCTTTGAGGGTGCGAACAAACTGCTTCACCATCTCATCGCTGTATGTGCCGGCGTTGTTGCAAGTCTCGACGAAGTGGGCAATGTGTTGCCTTGGATTCCCCTTCCCGTCGAAGTGCTGGAACTTTGGCGGCTGGAACCCGATAGGGAAGCGCAGCTGCTGGATCCTTGTAGTGTAAGGCTTCGAATATGCTGCCGTAATCGGAGGTAGGCTGCCGCCGTGGGAACGCATCATGTCGGCCACCAAGGCTTGTATTTACTGGGCATTCATCGTTGCTGCCACTGAAGGTTGCGCGGCCACCGAGACCGGCACGGGAGCCGAGGAAAGTGCAGGAGTAGTTGCTAGTGTTGCCGGGCCAACTTCTGCAAGAGCAGGAGTTGGAGACGGGGCTAGAGCAGCTACTGGAGAAGCAGGAGGTTAACCGAATGTTGCGACATCCCTGGCACTCAGCCTTTGAAGCAAGGTGTTGATGTGACGATCTTTCTCTTCCATTAGTCGGGTGAGCTGAGCCATATGTTCACCCATTTGCATGACTTGGAGCTGGAGAGCGGACGGAGGATGATGTCGTAGGACGTCTCGATGTTGCACACCCGCACCCTCGCCATCGTCGTCGGAGACGTAGTTACGCTGACTTGCTTCTGCTTGATGACGGATGTTTGCCCCCGGCAGGGGAGGTGCAAAGTCCGCTGGAGAACCCGAACGGGTTCGGGGTTGGGGCTGGTCCTCCCCAAATTTCTGGACAGATGTTCCAGGATTGAGGCTTGTTTCTTCATGCACCAAGGCCTCATTGGCACCTTGGCGGGCATCTTCGGCAGCAGTTTCCGGCGTGAAGAAGTCCGCAAGAGTTTGAGTACGCCGAGTGTAGACGCGTACTACCGGGGGAATGACATCCTCTGGGTTTTCTGGATCACCGTGTTGGAGTAGTGGAGACTCGGCGATAGGTGAGAGGCTTGTTGGAGCAAACGTATCATCGTTCGTTCCGGCCATTGCGAACTTGAAGCAACTCCTTCAAACGTACGGATGAAAGGAGAGGAAGTCCCACCGGGCGTGCCAGAAATCTGTGGTCGCAGAAAAAGATTCGGGTCGTCTTTATTGCGGATCACACGAGATTACAAATTTTCTTTGATCAGGAGATTGTGGGAGAGATCCTCTGGAGGGTCCCTTTGATCCGCGTCTCCACGTGGTATTCGTGCGAGAGCTCTGAAGGGGTTGCCCAGGACAGAGGTCTTTACAGGGTGAGGGTTTTTGAGAGGCTAAGGAGTTTCCACCGTTGATTTTGTCCCGTCCGTGCTTCGCGCTTTCTCGGCTAGGGAGGCTTTGGGCTTCGTTCCTCGGTCTTCGTGTCTTCCTCGATCCTGGCTCGACCTCGGCGTCCTTGATCGTCGGTTCGCGGCGTCGATCGTGTTTTTGGCGTCAGCTTTGGCTTTAGCTTTCGGCTTTGGCGTGGCTCTGGCTTTTGCTTTGCTTTGGCGCTTGCGCTTGAACGTAGACGAGTAGAGACTTGCGATGCTTTAGTTCTTCCGGACTTCGCGTCGTATCGGCTAGAACGTGCGGTGCTTTGCTCGTGACCGTCGTAGTTGCTTGGCTTTGGCACGTGCGTTGCTTTAGTGCGGGCTTTACCGGTGCGTTTGCTTTGGCTTCTTGCGTCGGCTTTGACTTTAGCTTCAACTCGATCTTCTTCTCGAACGACTGGCGTTACCTCTTCAAGGCTTCTTTACTCTTCCGGCTTCCTCGACGGTTGTGGCGTCGGTTTTGGCTTTTTGGCGGGGGTAGCACCGATGCTTGTGCGACGGTTGTGGCGTCGACTTTCGTTGATGAAGACGGCGGGTGTAGCACCGATCTTCGTGCGACGGTTGTAGCGTCGGCTTTTGTTGATGAAGACGGCGGGTGTGGCACCGGCTTTAGCACGACGGTTGTAGCGTCGGCTTTTGGTTGACGAAGGCGGCAGGGGTAGCACCGGCTTCAGGCCTTCTTCTCCCGGCTTTCTTCTTCGTGCGAGGAGTCGATGCCTTGATTGAAGACGACGAGTGTTGTCGGCTTCGATCTTCTTCTCCGGCCTTTGCTTATGGCGTCTTCGGAGCTGATGAAGATCGTTGGAGCAATCGGGTGATGACGGCTCTGGGTCTTCTTCTCCACGCTTTCTTCTTCGTGCGAGGAGTCGAAGCTTTGATCTCCGAGTGCAAGGTCTTCACGTTGATGAGGACTTGAAGGGCCAAGGACTCCCGTAGGATATGCTTGCCGTGCCTCGTGAAGCCTTCAGTCTTCGAGCGTTGGAGCTTCTCTTGCGAAGCTCTTTCGTCTTCGGCTTTCGGACCCTTGATGCCTTCCCCGACCCCTTCTATTTATAGGCAAAGGGGGGCGGTTGGGGGAGATATTGCTGAAATCTTTTTGTTTCCTCCAATATCTCCCCTCATAACCATCGAGATGTTGTTCCCTTATTTGGGGAAACAAACCCGATTTCCTCCTTTTTAGTTGGAGTGGTTATGGGCTAGATGTGACTCGATCTTTTAAAGATCGAGTTGTTATTTTTGTTGCACTTTTGGATCGGATGGCGACACAACGTCATCTTGTCCGTTGGATCGAGGGATCGTCGCGGATCTATGGTTGTGTAGACGTCCACGCCACCTCCCCCCGCATCAAGGCGGTTTTGACTTTTTCTTTTCTTTTCCTTTTCTTTTCTTTTTCTTTTCTTTTTCTTTTTTTTTCTTTTTCTTTTTGGCCGGCCCCACCTCTCCATGAGGAAGGGGGCACGGTTTTCAAAAAGGGGGGGGCCGGTGGGCCCCCCTCTTTGTGTCCGAGTTGCGGGTCCGGTGGGACCCGTTTGCTTTGGGTCGGGCCATGGCGCGCAAATTGAGTTTGCACGTGGGCCGAGTTCGCACGCGGGCCGTTGTGCGCGGCCGAGTTTCGCATACGGGCCGTTGTGTGCGGGCCGAGTTTCGCATGCGGGCCGTTGTGTGCGGGCCGGGTTTCGCATACGGGCCGTTGTGTGCGGGCCGAGTTTCGCATGCGGGCCGTTGTGTGCGGGCCGAGTTTCGCATACGGGCCGTTGTGTGCGGGCCTAAGTTGCATGAGCGAGTCGGGTTCGACCCGAAGGCCGTTGGGTGCGGGCCCAAGTTTCGCATGCGGGCCGTTGTGTGCGGGCCCATTTTTTTTGTAAAAATCGAGTTTGACCCGAAGGCCGTCGGGTGCGGGCTTATTTTTTTGTGTAAAAATCGGGTTCGACCCGTGGGCTAATTTCGATGCCCACACCCGTGAACATGACAGCAATGGCCATGAGTCGTACGCGCAAACTAGACAACGACCTTGAGTGAAAGCTAGCTCTATAGTGTCCATACAGAGGGTGAAGTGGGGACCTCTCAGACAAGGGAGAGACCTACAAGTGCCCAGGCCGTTGGGGGGGGGGGGGGGGGAGAGGGATTGGACTGGATTTTAATGGGGTGGGAAGAGAAAAGTCAGGGTGGGATGAGAGATTGGTGGGGTGGCAGAAATCAATGTGATGTTTCACACGTGTCATCTGTCGTCCGTGGCGTCATATCCCAGTCCATCTGTCCATGTTATTCTCGGAAGCGGTAAGAATCACCGCCTCGATATTATATCCCACCTGGATGGTGGTCCCCCCTATCTGTCGGCTATGAATAAAGGGTGAACGATGCCAATTCCTGATTCGGAATACGACGCTGAAGAGCCTCCTCGCTACTCTTTTTGACGCTGGGCGGTTACTGTAACAAGGCGGTGAGCATAGCGTGGTCACTCGCTCCATCTTCTTCCCGTGCTTTGCCAAGTCACTTACGTAGGTGGGGACCGTACGGCGGTGGACAGTGATGCAGTGCAGTGAAGTGGATGTCGTCCAGTCCAGTCCAGGCTGTCCAGCTGTTCTCGTGCCACATGGAGTTGGGCCCAAACGGGTTCGAGTCCTCTCCACTGATCACCCTCTCCCGTATCGGTCGCCGACGATTTTGGAAGCAACATGTGGCGATCCAAAAACCAACGGCCACGATCTAGGTCATGGGATGACCGGTGGAGGCAACGGCGGGTGGCCGGCTATCGACATGGGTGGTCGTCGAGACTATAGTGGCCGACCGACAATGACAGGTGGTGGGTGACAGATGGGGGTGGTGGCATCCCCCCCTTGGGTTCATCCCATGACCTAGATCGTGGCCGTTGGTTTTCAGATCATCACATGTCGATCCCAAAATCGTTAACAACCGATAGTGAAGACGATCACCAATGGAGAGGAGTCGAACCCCCATCCCCCTGGTACCATCCTGGCTCTAGGTGACATGGACCAGAGATCTTATGAATCGGATCGTCTCTATTCCTAGGTGCCTCTATTCCTTTGATCTCATGCGCGGGATTGGAATTTAACGGTACAGATCAATTTTAAACTAGGTTACAGATGAAATGGTACCGATTGAAAATTAGAACTTTCAATCTACACCGTTGAATTCTGATCCCGCACATAGAATCAAAGGAATAGAGGAAATAGAGGCAATCCGATTTGGAGATCTAGGCTGTAAATGGACTAGGGCTTAAGATTAAAAATTCAAAGAGTTCAGATCTCCTTCGGTCGGTGGGCCCGATGCCCATCATGCTGGAGTACGATTCACTTTTGGGTTGTCTGCCTTCATGTGGCTGTTATGTATGTCGGGCCCACCAAGTAGGGCCGACCGATCGGAGGATGTCTGAGCACAAGTTCGAAACACCAAGCAAAGGGTCGAGCCTTACTTGATTAGAACGTTTAGCGGCAAGTAGATTTGGGTTGGATCCTAATTCCGACTAGGATTAAGAGTGAAAGAAAGCCTTTCCCTGGCCTCACCCCCGACACGCCACCTACTCTAAGTGAGCCGCATTCACACAGAGAAGAAGGATTCTGGTTCTTTAAAAGACGTCCATGTGTCACAACACGGGAGAGAGGCTTTCGTTTTAGTATAAATATTAGTAAGAAATCCGGGCAATGCCTGAATGTGCTTGATGCACGCCATTTGGGAAAGACGACATCGCAACTGTTTGAAGAAGTGTGACATTTGAAGTGAGTGTGATTCACTTGTTAGAGAGAGAGAATGAAACAGAGAGATTAACATCAAATGACCATTAAATGCCTTTGAATGAAAATTTATCATCTGTATGGTAGTTTTTAAATGGATTTAAAAGAGAGTCGTGTTTACACACGAAATAATAATTCTAGCTCTTTAAAAGACGTCCACGTGTCATAACAAGGGAGAGAGGCTTCTGTTTTAGTATATATATAGATATAGACTAGTAAGAAACCCGGGCAATGCCCGACAGTGCTTGATGCACACCATTGGGCAAAGACGATATCGCAACTGTTCGAAGAAGTGTGAAATCTGAAGTGAGTCCGATTCACTTGTTAGATAAAGAGAGAGAGAGAGAGAGAGAGGAGAGAGAAAGAGAGAGAGAAAGAGAGATATTAACATCAAATGACCATTAAATGTCATTGAATGAAAATTTATCATCTTTATGGTAGGTTTTTAAATTTATTTAAAAGAGAGCTACATTCACACATGGAAGAAGAATTCTAGCTCTTTAAAAGACGTCCACATGTCACAACACGGGAGAGAGGCTTCCATTTTAGTATAGATATATAGATATGCCAATTGTGAGTCGGGTTTAAAAAACCCATTGTTTTGTTGTGCATTCAGCATCCAACAATGTATTGACCGGCATTGCTGCAATGCTGAACGTCTGATCCACCGAATGCCCGATTCAGCGCAAAACCTGATTCTCTTGAGCATTTTGCGATGGGTTAGCCGGCCGGTCTTTAACAACTCCAGGCTCCCTCTTGCGATCTCTCAATCTCCTTCAAATTTGCTCCAACCTGTCCTGCCAAATATAATTGGGTTGGGATGGGCTTATATTTTGGTTGCTAACAGTGGGACAGATTTGGGATTTACCCTTAAAATCCGAGATTTGGGGCAGATTTGGACATGGCTATTCCTATACAGGATGGGGTTGAGATGGGTTTCCCTTTCCAAACCCGACGATTGCCATCGTTAATGCCTCATCTCTTAATCGCGGTTATAAGTAGACCTGTCAATCGATCAGATACAGATCCATTAGTAAACAAGGAATCAGGCCATTATCGGATCATCGGATTAGAGAAGCATCCATATCTGAATTGATTCAGGTCGGATCGGATTCGGACCAGAATCATGCCCAATTCACTCCTCCTTTCCCTTCCCCACCTCATATCCTACCGTCGGAGCCACTACCACTTTCCCTTCTCCTCTCCTTACCCATCATCGGAGTCATCACCAATTTATTTTGTCAACTTCCTCCTCCTTCCCAATAGTCACTCCACTTCCATCGCCTCACCGTCGTCTCATTGCTCGACATTACGTCATCGGATATTTAGACCAACATAGATTTTATTAGCAAAAATAGGTTGATTTTTCCAAGACCAGTTAACACTAGAGATGCTGATGTATTCGGTAGAATTGAAGGGGTTCAAGTGATGCCTGCTAGTTCCATGCTTGCAGTAGAGTGGAGAGCATCTACGAAAGATAAGTTCCAAACTTTGGAAGAATCCTATCCCATCAAGAATGGGTTTTTGTGTGTGGAAACTGAGTTTGAACCGGTTGGCCATGATTGATGTGCTGAAAAAACAGGGAATGCAGATCGTAAATAGATGCATCATGTGTAGAAAAGTTGAGGAAACTGTTGATCGCCTATTCTTCAAATGCCCAACTTCAAAATCCATTTGGAAGCAAATTAGTGGCTCCATGGACATCAAATTCTTCCCAAATGAGAATTTTGGGGATCTCCTCCAAAGGATATACTCAAATGGGGGAGCAAAGCACACGAAGGGCAGGATCATCCGTACTTCCTTGGCATGTGATGTTTGTAGTTTATGGATGGAGAGAAATGAGCATATCTTTGGAGACAATTAAGATAGCACCATCCAGCAAATCCTCCATGTCATCCGTACTCAATTAATCAAAATTTTTACAAGTGAGGAAGCCAAAATCAGCAATAGCAGAGAACTTGCAATTTTGAAAGCTTGGAAAAACTTCTTTTTTTTTTTGCTAGGGTCTTAAGGGAACTTCAATTGTTTATGTTTTTTTGAATTAATACATAGTTACCATTACCTTCCAAAAAAAAACATTGGCAAGATCCTGCCGAATGCTATTCAGTATGATCGACAGGATCTTCCAAATATTTTGAACTTCATTCCGTGGTAGACTGTTAAATGGTAGGACCCTACCGAATGTTGTTATCTATGTTCAGTCCTATAATAGCAAATAGTGAGTCGGTGGAGGCTCTAATGATTGGGAAGGAGGAGGGGAAGGGGAGACTCCATCAATGGAAAAGGGAAGACGACGGAGGCTTCGATGATGGTAAAGGAGGAGGGGGAAGGGAAGGCTCAAGAGATGTGGAAGGAGGAGGGGAAGGGGAGGCTCTGGCAATGGAAAGGGAGGGCGATGGAGGATCCACATTGGGGGAATAAGGGGAAGAGGAGGGAGGAGGGGAAGGAGGACGTGAAAGAGGCTGCAGAGAAGCTGACAACGGAGCCAGACTTGGAAGGTGACAAAGTCATTGGTTCCCGGGAATGAGGGTGATGAATGGGGTATGTAGATAGGTACGAGAGACGAAGGGATGAGATATGATCAAAGGAGGTGGGGTGGGGTATACTCCATTTTGAGGTATATCTAAACAAAGGGCATACTTACCTCTTGAAAATATAAAATTGAACTGATAAAAAGCATATAAAAGGGATGAGTTCAAATATTCGAATTGGATTCCAGTCTAATGACAGGTATAACAATAGGGAGACAAAATATAGGAGAGAGAGAGAGAGAGAGAGAGAGAGAGAGAGAGAGAGAGAGAGAGAGAGAGAGAGAGGCAGAGCTTCTCTCAAGGATTGGTGTGGTGGTAGTGATCTTCTTGGAGGGTCCCTCTAATGGAGGGTCCCTCCACTCCTTCTTCGTCATGAGTTGGAAGGACGGACCTAGATGTCAATTCATATTTTTTAGTGGTAAAAAACGGTGTGCATTGAAAAACGACAGACTGAAAAATGATATGTTGAAAAATGACATATTGAAAAATGACGATCATTGTCGGTCCTTTTTAAACAGAATTGGTGTAGTGTGTAGTGGGAAGAAAACCCTACTTTCCCAAGCTCTAATTTGTTTCACATAAACATTGGAAGCCGGTTGAAGGGTTGAAGATCTTTTTGAGGGAGAATGACTTGTTTCTTTTCAAATTCAAGTAAGTTAGTGATAGTTCTAGAGTGATGGAGGGAGGACCATGGCAATTCGAGAGGTGTTTTGTCATCCTGAAGAGGTGAAGCAAGGAAATCAAATATGATTGTGACCTGCTCGACAAAATACCTATATGGGTTAAACTCCTAGACCTACCAATTGATATAGTGGTCGGAGAGTTGTATGAGCTGACTTGCTAGACTCATAGGGAAGCCTTTATCTAGGGACCATGGTACTAAGTACCAAAAAAAAAAGGGACCATGGACTGCCAAAGGAGATAGACACAACTTTGCTCAATGGGTGTTGAAGTTAAATTTGGTGATGAGCTACCTAGTGAAGTGACGAGGCGTGGCGAGGATGAAAAGGTTGTGTTTATGCAAAAAAATTGTATATGATTGAAAAGTCATCTAGTTGTGTCAAGTGCTGAGTTTTTGGGCACTCGACTTCGAACTGCAAAGGGACTGGTTCCACAGCAGGATTACCCTCAGCCAAGGGAGGTTATAACAAAGCTTGGATGTGAAAGATAGCACCCCGGAGAGCTAAAGATGGCAAACAAGGGCTGCGAGTGGGGGCCAGTTGAGGTGTGGCATCTTTATGGATGTGAGCCTAGAGGAGGAGGCACAGGTACTATAGTGAGTTCTTGTGCATGGGGGGGGGGGGGGGGGGGGGGGGTGGTTGGGGGACTGCCATGAAAATTGTTTTAGCCATCTTGTTGAGGAGGCCGGGCCTGCGATTATAGCAAGTGAAGATGACACTAGCTGGACAAGAGAGTATATCTTCATTTGGGGAGTGTGTGTACCTTATCAAATGATGAAAGAAGAGGTTGATTGACCAGTCAACCATAAGGAGTCAGTTGACCGAGCAACTCAGCAGGAGTCGACTGATCGGCCAGTTGACCATAAGGAGTCGGTCGACCAGACAACTCAGTAGGAGTTGATCGGCCTGTTGACCATAAGGAGTTGACTGATTGGGCAACTCAGCAGGAGTCGACCGGCCCGGTCAGTCAATGAGTCGACCGACATAAACATTACAAAAAAACCTCACAATTTAGATCAATGAAAAGCCAAGATGGAAAAATAGGGCATCCATCAATTTCTATATTAAAAACTTACGCAGCAATCCAAAGATTGTTCCATCCAAAACCCCAAATCATGAGGTTAGAGAGTACCTTAGATTCTTGAAAATCCGACGAGGTTCTGCACTTCAAAACGATGGCTGGAGGGGATGGATCCGTCGTCAGAATGATAGCCGGAGGCAAGGAAGGCTGTAGAGTTCATTTTTTCCAACGATTTACTTGATATGGCTTTTCAAGGCCCTCCTTTCACTTGGTGTATAATTAGGAACCGTCATCCTGGGTTCTTGAAAGGCTGGATCGTGCACTATGCACCCTGGATTGGGTTGATCTTTTTCTGGAGGCTGCAGTGTTGCATCTTCCCCATGTGGGCTCTGATAATTGTCCTCTTCTAATTTTGCTTCTCCCCTCCGTCTCTTTTGGCCCAAAACCTTTTCGTTTTGAGAATTTCTGGCTTTACCACCCAGAGTGATTGGCTTTACTGTTGGGTGTCTTGCAGCCAAATATGGGACCCTCGGCTTTTCGGTTCCTCCATTCTAATCTTTTGGCCACCCGCATGACCATCCGACAGTGGAACACCTATCGGGTAGGCAATTTGGATATAGGTTGCTACCATTTACAAGGAAATCCAACTATGGCAAGCGCTGGAAGGGTCTCACCGGCTGACCTCTCTCAAAGCAGTTGCTCAATGCCAGTTGATGGTCGAGTATTCGGTGATGCTACAAATGGAGGAGATTAAATGGCATCAAAAATCACGCATCCATTAGCTACGTGCGGGCGGTCAAAATACTAAGTTTTTTCATCTAACTACTCTAGATCGTCATGGGCTAATCGGATTCTTGAACTCGAGGATGAATTTGGAGGAAGGACTATTGATCAGATGGGTTTGGAGGCTATTCTTACTTGTCACTTTTCGGGCGAAATGAAATCTTCCACAAACAGCTGGGGATAACTCGCTTTTACACCTTATATACCTCCCATGGTTTCTGAGAGTGACAACCTTCTTCTCACCGCCCCGGTGACTTGGCCAGATTTTTTTTACGCGCTTTCTTCCCTCCCTCTAGGTAAGTCCCTTGGCCTGGATGGTTTCTCTGTTGAGTTTTATGTTCTTAACTGGTCTGTGGTAGGTGCCGATATTCATGAGGCGGTATGACAGTTTTTTTGAACTGTCTGAATAACGCCGATAAGTCTCTGTAACGTGGTCTACAAAATTGTGGCTCGCATTATGGTTCATCGTCTTGAACCGTTGCTGGCCCGAATTGTTTCTCCGGAGCAGGGCGCTTTTATTGCCGGGCGCAACATATCAGATAATATTTTACTGCCTCAAGAACTTTTTCACTCTCTTCAGTCCTCCTCCCTCAATAGCGATATGTTGGCCCTCAAGGTTGATATGGCTAGCGCGTACGATAGGATGAGCTGGCACATCCTCCACCTAGTCATGAACTGTTTCGATTTCACCTCGCTTTGGATTTCTTGAATTATGGCTTGTATGGAGTACCAATTTTTTGTTCTTTCTCTTAACGGTTCTCCCACGGGGTGGTTCAGCTCTAGTCGGGGTTTACGTCAAGGTGACCCTTTGTCTCCTATATGTTTATACTTGGCGCATATGTTCTTACCCGAGCTATCAAGGCAGAATTGGGCTCGGGTACCCTGCATGGAGTTTGGCCTAGTTCCGAGGGGAGACCGATTGGTACCCTTCTTCAATCGGTGCTTCAAGCTCTACCACAATTCATGTTGGCCGACTCCTGGGTGCCAGCTTCGGTTCTTTCTGACATCGAAAGTAATATGTGGCGGTTCCTTCGGACCAAAAGATCCTCAGACGCTGGCTTGCACCTACTTAAATGGGAGCAGGTCTATTAACCAACGTGGTCGGGTGGGCTGGACCTACGGCGACTTCCTAATACGTTATGGGTGAATGGGCTGCAAGGTTTTCGAACTAGTGAATGATCATAATACGTTATGGGTGCAGTTTTATCGCGAGAAAATATGGCGCAGCCTTGGACCTTTGGCGATGGCCCCATCCATCGAATTGCTCGTAGGCTTGGCGCTGTATGCGAAGGGGTCTTGGTGGTATGCAACAACATTGTCGTTTCGGTTTTCCTTGAGTCGTATTTCAATATTTGGACTACCCCGTGGATGGGCTCGATCCCGATAGCCCGATTGGCGGCCATCGTAGATGTGAAGGTGCTTTCGTCGGTCTCTTGTATTTCGAACCTTATCTCGCCGGACGCTAGCTGGCGACCAGAGGTACTTATACCTTTTCATCGGAATGGATCTCCATAATTCTTTCGATTCCAGTTTTGTGATTTTCCCCGGTGCAATCTGTGTTTTGGGATCCTCGGAACAGTGCCTCCTTCTCGGTCAGCGAGGTTTTATGCTCTTCTCTCACCTCCTGTTACCTCTGCCATGGAGCCTTTACAGTGGTCGGCGTTGTGGTCCACTTATATCGGGCCTAAGATTAAATCCTTCAGCTGGAAACTTCTCCACTCTCGCCTTCCTGTATGTTTTTATTTGAGACATATATCGGGATGTTGATCCTGGACGAGTGTCCTTGGTGCAGGTTGGATTCGGAAACGGTGGACCACACCTTTTTTTATTGTCCTATGTCGGCGGCTGTTTGGACTTGCCTTTTTTCCTCCCTCCCATCTCCTCCGCCCTCATCCTCCGTTGAACTCGGCTCGCTTTTATGTCATTTTCATGGGGGTTTTAAGGGATACACTAGCAATCTCAAACCATTGATACTTTCAGTGGCTTGGCACATTTAGAAATCAAAAAATCGGGCCATCTACGATCTGCAGGTGGAACATCGTTCGGTCATATGGCAGTGGGCATGCATGGAGGTGCTTGAGTTTCAGCAGGCTACGACGCACTTTCCACCTATGGATTTAGGTCCGGTGGGTTCTGTGAGTCCAGTTTCCGTCATTTGGAAGCCACCGGACCTGGGGATCTTCAAGTTGAATTTCGATGGCTCTTACGCCCCGAGACGTCTGCAGGGTGGGGCGAGGCCTTTCGGTGTTCGTTCGCTATGGACGTTGAACTACGTGCGTTCTGGGAAGGACGTACTTGAATTGGTTTTCCACCAATGGCCCACATCTCTATTAAGTATCGAAGGTGACTCGACTGTGATGGTTTCTTGTCTCTCTTCCGATTGTTCAGCTGAGGTGCTCATTCAGGACCGTCGCTCTATCCTTGCTCGGTTGATGACTCATGGTATCTCTCACGTGTATCGGGAGGGAAACACAGTTGCGGATTAGCTAACTGGTACTGCATGTCGGACCAACGCCAGCTGGATCTTCTTCGACGAGCTTTTCCAGGACCTCCGGCGGTTATTGGATTTGGACACCATGGGTTATTCTAGGGTTCGGGGTGGTAGACGATTTACTTCTTCGGGTAGGGGTGCGAGGTGACTTGCTTCTTTTGGCCCTTGGGGCCGGGTAGTGTATCATGTTAACAAAAAAAAAAAAAAACATTTAAAACTGTAGGGACCGATTTGTTTAAAAAAAGGGGGGGACTTAGTGAGAGGTCCTTGACAAAGAGACCCTGACACAGTTGCGGATTGGCTAACTGGTACTGCATGTCGGACCAACACTAGCTGGATCTTCTTTGGCGAGCTTTCCCAAGACCTCCAGCGGTTACTGGATTTGGACACCATGGGTTACTCTCGGGTTCGGGGTGGTAGACGATTTACTTCTTCGGGTAGGGGTGCGAGGTGACTTGCTTCTTTTGGCCCTTGGGGCCGGGTAGTGTATCATGTTAATCAAAAAAAAAAATATTGAAAACTGTAGGGACCGATTTTGAAAAAAAGGGGGACTTAGTGAGAGGTCTCTGACAAAGAGATCCTTAACACAGTTGCGGATTGGCTAACTGGTATTGCATGTCGGACCAACGCCAGCTAGATCTTCTTCGGCGAGCTTTCCCAGGACCTCCAGCGGTTACTGGATTTAGACACCATGGGTTACTCTCGGGTTTGGGGTGGTAAACGATTTACTTCTTTGGGTAGGGGTGCGAGGTGACTTGTTTCTTTTGGCCCTTGGGGTCGGGTAGTGTATCATGTTTAAAAAAAAAAAACATTAAAAATTGTAGGGACTGATTTTGAAAAAAAAAAAAAGGGGGACTTAGTGAGAGGTCCCTGACAAAGAGATCCCTGACAGTTGCGGATTGGCTAATTGGTACTGCACGTCGGACCAACCCCAGCTGGATCTTCTTCGGCGAGCTTTCCCAGGACCTCCGGCGGTTATTGGATTTGGACACCATGGGTTATTCTCGGGTTCAGGGTGGTAGACGATTTACTTCTTCGGGTAGGGGTGCGAGGTGACTTGCTTCTTTTGGCCCTTGGGGCCGGGGTAGTGTATCATGTTAACAAAAAAAAAAACATTTAAAATTGTAGGGACCGATTTTTTTAAAAAAAGGGGGGACTTAGTGAGAGGTCCTTGACAAAGAGACCCTGACACAGTTGTGGATTGGCTAACTGATACTGCATGTCGGACCAACACTAGCTGGATCTTCTTTGGCGAGCTTTCCCAAGACCTCCAGCGGTTACTGGATTTGGACACCATGGGTTACTCTCGGGTTCGGGGTGGTAGACGATTTACTTCTTCAGGTAGGGGTGCGAGGTGACTTGCTTCTTTTGGCCCTTGGGGCCGGGTAGTATATCATGTTAATAAAAAAAAGAAAATATTGAAAACTGTAGGGACCGATTTTGAAAAAAAAGGGGGACTTAGTGAGAGGTCTCTGACAACGAGATCCTTGACACAGTTGCGGATTGGCTAACTGGTATTGCATGTCGGACCAACGCCAGCTGGATCTTCTTCGGCGAGCTTTCCCAGGACCTCCAGCGGTTACTGGATTTGGACACCATGGGTTACTCTCGGGTTTGGGGTGGTAGACGATTTACTTCTTTGGGTAGGGGTGCGAGGTGACTTGTTTCTTTTGGCCCTTGGGGTCGGTAGTGTATCATGTTTAAAAAAAAAAAAACATTAAAAATTGTAGGGACTGATTTTGAAAAAAAAAGGGGGGACTTAGTGAGAGGTCCCTGACAAAGAGATCCCTGATAGTTGCGGATTGGCTAATTGGTACTGCACGTCGGACCAACCCCAGCTGGATCTTCTTCGGCGAGCTTTCCCAGGACCTCCAGCGGTTACTGGATTTGGACACCATGGGTTACTCTCGGGTTCGGGGTGGTAGACAATTTACTTCTTCAGGTAGGGGTGCGAGGTGACTTGCTTCTTTTGGCCCTTGGGGCCGGGTAGTGTATCATGTTAACAAAAAAAAAAACATTTAAAACTGTAGGGTCCGATTTTGAAAAAAAAAAGGGGGGGACTTAGTGAGAGGACCCTGACAAAAAGATCAATTTAAGGGGAAGAACAACAACAAGATGGTGTTGCACCAGGTCCCTCTGAACCACTGAAACCCCCCCCCCCCCCCCCCCCCCACTTAACCGAATCCCTGCCTCTGCTGCCTTCGCCTCCGCCGCTCGAGAGGTCATCGGGGTCGAGGTCGCTGCTGCCGAAGCAGCTCGCGCCCTCTGCCCGCCGCAGCTGCCGCCGGAGCTGGTCGCGCCCGCCGCCCCTACCGCTGCCGCCGGAGTCAGTCTCGCTCGTCGCTACTTGATAGAGAGAAAAGAAGAAAGAGGAATTTAATTTCGAAATAGGGACCTTAGCCTAAACTGATCTTTTGTATATCCTTAGACTAAACTGATCTCTTTGTCAGGAACCTTACACTTGTTAGCCCAAAAGAAAACGTCAGATAGTTAAAGTGATTTTTGGCTAAACTTCAGGGTGAGTCAAACGTAATTTATCCTTATTCAGCATTATCTAGTGGATTTGGATGCACTCACCTACCTCTGGCTCACCGAGTGAAACTCTCGCTATCTCGCGCTCTGTCATCGTGGCAAACAGCTTTACAGGCGTAGAGGCGTGGGACCCACCAACCCATGTGCTCCTCCGTCTGTCTCCACCCGCTCCTGCCGGTCAATCATTAGCCTCCTTTCTCCCCCGCCTCTCTTCCCTCCAAACCCCTCTCCCGCTCTCTCTCTCTCTCTCTCTCTCTCCAATTACGCGGGTCATGAAAAACCCTGACGGCGGGACTAACGGCGGGGCCCTTTCGGACCACCGCCACCAGCAGCAGCTGGTGGCTGCGGCGGCGGCCGCGGGGAACGGCGCCTTGGCGGTCAAGAAGCCGTCGTCCAAGGACCGGCACAGCAAGGTGGACGGCCGGGGCCGACGGATACGCATGCCCATCATCTGCGCCGCCCGCGTCTTCCAGCTCACCCGCGAGCTCGGCCACAAGTCCGACGGACAGACCATCGAGTGGCTCCTCCGCCAGGCCGAGCCCTCCATCATCGCCGCCACCGGCACCGGCACCACCCCCGCGTCCTTCTCCTCCGTCTCCCTCCGTAACAACGGCACCAACGCCCAGCCGTCCACCTCTTCCACCCCGCTCGACCTCAAGCCCGCCTCGTCCGCCGGAGGCGCCCTCAGCGCCCACCTCCTCCCCCAAGCCCTCGCCCCCGCTCCCTTCTTCCTGGGCAAGCGCCTCCGCAACGACGACGACTCCGACGGCGGCGCCAAGGAGGACCAGGCCGCCGCCGGCGGGTTCGGTGTCGGTATCGGACCGGCCGGCGGGTTCTGGGCCGTCCCGGCCCGGACGGACTTTGGGGGCCAGGTGTGGAGCTTCGCGGCGCCGGAGATCGTCATGTCGCCGGCGGCACTCTCCGGTAGGTTCGCCACCGCCCAACCCATGGCGGAGGCGTCGGCCGCCAGGGTCGGTAACTACCTGCCCATCACGCAGGGCCACCTGAACCTGCTCGCGTCGTTGTCAGCCTCCCCGGCGGCAGCCGTCTCCGCTGCGGCGCCCGGGAGGAGAGATGACGAGCACCGCTGATTTCCCGGGTTCTAGGGTTGCGGTTAGATTTCCTATTGGGTTTGCGGACCCGGTGATGATCTTGATCTAGGGTTTTCTTGCTTTCTGTCTTGCTATCCCTTTCTTCCATTTCCCAGCTGCTGGAGTTGACTGTAGAGTTCCTATCAGAGGTGGGGTTCTTCCATGAAGAAAAGGGTCTGGGATTAGGGTTTCTGGAATCCAAAGGGAGAGCTCAAAATTAGGGTTTGCTTGCTACATCATCATCTTTGCAAAAGAATTGGGATTTCAGATGAAATGGAGCTTGGAGACATCTGTGGTTGTAGCTGGTGTGGATAACTTGAATAAGACTGCAGGAAAATCTGATCTTCCAAGCCTGTAAGTTCCCTCTGTTCCTCAAGTTCCATCTGTATTAGTTCTACTCATTCTTCTGTGATTCATCATTAGGGTAATAAGTGTGGGGGTAGGGGGGGGTGGGGGGTGGGGGGTGGGGGGCTTTTGTTTCAGCATTGTTTGGGTTGTATGTGTGCAAACAGAAGTGTAGCTCTTATCTTGTACAAATTGTTGTTCCCTCATCTTAATCTACTTCCATTACCAAGTTTTATGATTGTTGGCAGCACGATCGGATCGTTTATTTTGTATTACTGTGAGTTCTTGATGACATAAATTTCTCTAAGTTCGTTTACTTCAGCGGTACTCGAGTAATTGGGTGTTATGCTAGTATGATTGAGCTGATTCACTTGTTATTTGAGCGTTTGACTGAGATTTAAGTCTATCATCTAACTAAAGGGACATTTTTCTAGTGACTCTTTGAGGTTGCGAGAGGAAGTGCATCTCCTAGCAAAGAGCTAAGAAAATGAAGAACTCCTTTCTGCAATATGTTAATTATTATCCGCGTTGGTTCGTCATAGCCAAGGCTTTAAATGTTGGTTTTGATGTCGATTTCGGTCAGTAAAAAAAAGGAAAATTTCAGGACTTTGGTTAATGTCGGTGGAAATTTTGTATTTTTGAAGAAAAGTTTTCAGTGGAAATTTGTTTGGTTTTGGTCAATTTTGATTGATTTTTGTCAATGGTCGGTCAAATATTGGTATGTTATGAAAATAGTAAGAAATGGAGGGAAAATATGGATTTTTCAATGAAAAAATGAATCTATTGCTTTAAAAGATGAAATTTTCAGTGAAATTGTCACAAAAAAAGATGGAATGTTGAATTTTGGTCAAATGTCATCATTTCGGCCAACATTTCGTGATGTTGAACCAAAATTTGGTACAATGAAAATTTCGGGCGATTTTTATGTCGAAACCTAAAAAAAAAAATGAGCATATTTCGGTTATGTAGTTGGAAATTGGTCGACATTTGATTCCATGCTCATAGTGGACTTCATCAAAATGCCTAGTTCTTGATGGTGTGCAAAATCCAAATCACCCAAACCGACCGAATTTGATCGGTTTCGAGACACCCAACGGATCGGATTGGATTGAGTTTTGATAATTGATATTTGGGGGACTTGATATTATTATAATGCTTGAAGCCTTAAATAATTAATTCTATGATATAGTTTTAGTATCTTAATTTTTATTCTTGAAGTCCTGTGGGATGGCTCAAAAATCAACTAAATACCCTTATTTAGGTCTAACTATTAAACATCAATTTATGATCTTAAGTTGAAACTTGGTCCAAATCGAAGGCCAAATAAAAGCTCAATAAGATTATAGGTCAGAGCCTAAACCGACCATCTAATCCAATCCAAACCAACTTTAATTGGATTGGATTCCAATCTAAGTTCAGTTTGGATTGGATTGAGAATCTTCAAAATCGACCAAGGTTGGAATGGTTTGAGTTTTGTTTATATAGATCGGTTTCGAATCAATGCACACCCCTAGTTTAAGGATTCGTCCCAACCCAAACCAGTTCGCCCGAACCCACAATGCCCACAAATCGCGTCTGATTTGGATTTGGTCCATTTCTTTGGTTTATTAGGTTGAATGATATATATGTAGTTGGTAGTTATTCCATGATTCATATATCACAAACTTGGATTTAAAACAACTGATTCAGGCTCGAATTGGGTGAATCAAACACATATTTCAATTGTTTTGTCTTTTGGTTCTTGAATATTTTTGGCTAAAACAGTCGAACTCAAGCACAAATCCGAATTTGAATTCGAACACGAACCGATTTGTTTTTACCTGGTCCGACCTCGAACCCTAATCGTCAAATCTTGGTTATGAGAATATCAGTTGAGTAAAACTTACAAGCTTATAGATAATTTCCTTATTGACTCTCATTGTGTGCCCACAAAAATTGTGATAAGTGTTGGGTTTGGCTCACAATTCCCACTTGCTTGACCCATCAGACCGCAGGTTTTGTAGGCATACCGGGTCGGGTTAGGTTGTGCATTTTATTTTTGGAGTCACATGTTGTAAGCCCATGTTGTAAGGGCATTTTTTTAGAGAGAGAGGGAGGGAGGGAGGGAGGAGAGAGAGAGAGAGAGAGAGAGAGAGAGAGAGAGAGAGAGAGAGAGAGAGAGAGAGGTCTCCAGGGTTTTTTTGTTGGAAACCCTACAGGTTGAGGGAGAAGAGAAGGGGTTGCTGAAGGAGTCTGGTGTATCTCCATTGCATTGCCACCATCAAAGTGAAGCTCCTCCAAGTTCAACCCGTGGATAGCCGAAAGTGTGGCTGAACTACATAAATCCCCGTCTCTCCTGTGATTGTTGTTTGCTTTCTCTTTGTACTTCTATTTCTTGTCCGTCATTTTGCATCAGGATCAAGGGCCGGGCCACGGTGCTCGTAAGCCGTTTGGCCAAATTCCGCAATGAACATCGGGCAATCTCTTCACCAACAATAAGTTGCATCCTCGGCACAGTTATGGAGAACATAGGTGGTTTTGTCATCCTTTTCAGTTACGTAAAGGTTTCTCATTGAATTTAAGCGGCTAAACTTGTAAAGGTAGAGAGCAATCAGCTTTATGGTTGCATCTTGTTTCTTTGTCTCTGATTTCAATTGTGCTCTGTTTTTATGCCACGTGGATGAAAAAAAACTAAGAAGGAACAAGTATGTCAAGAATTTCATTTTGGGGATCAATTCACAGGCTCACTTGAGTTGATGGCTTAATATTTTCCTTGCTACAGTACTTTCACTGTTGAACTTGCACAATGACAATCTCGGACTGTTGAATTAGATGTCGTTGAACTGTCGTTTGCGGACACGGGCACTGGTGTCGAGCGACGACATGGACAACAAAATCATAAAAGCTGAATACGGGGACACATGGGTCTAAAAGCTAGTGCCAGGAGTGCGTAGGGAAACTTTCAAGTGGTTCAAATGGGTTGGTGCGTATTTCTAGAGGAATTAGTATAAAGGTGTAAAAAAAGCCCATCGGTTTGAACCCGATCTGAGCTTGGCCCAAACCTGGCCTGGGTCGACCCGGCCCGAGTCACTCGGGCTCGGGCTATCACCTTGAGCCCAAAGCCCTGCCTGACCCGGCCCATAAGAAAACCCGAAAGCCCGGCTCAAAAGCCCAATACAATTATATATATATATATATATATATATATATATATATATATATATATATATATATATATATATATATATATATATATATATATATATATATATATATATATATATATATATATATATATATATATATATATATATATATAGGGAATACGGGGTATAACAACCATTTATTCATTTGAGCTGCCATCCAGCAACCGTCCGATTAAAATCATCAGCCATCGGTTCTTTTTATAAAAATATGTGTATAACACTCACCTCACCCTCATCCTCCCTCCCTCCCTCCCTCCCTCCCTCCCTCCCTCCCTCCCTCCCTCCTCTCTCTCTCTCTCTCTCTCTCTCTCTCTCTCTCTCTCTCTCTCTCTCGTTCGCTGAACCACCCACCGGCGCCCTCACCCTCATCCTCTCTCTTGCCCCCTCCGACTCCGACGGTGGATCGCACCGTCCCGACCACCATCCTCCACCTCCGGCAACCCGGATCTCTCCTCCGGTGCTGATCTCTCCTCCGACAGCTCTCCCTCCGGCGGCTCAGCCCCCATCGCTCCTCTTTCCGTTGGCTCAGCCCCCTCCGGCTCCAACGATGGATCTCACCTACCCCGACGAGAGATCCGGGAGGTCGGGGCTGGATCTGCGTCGGGGATCAGCGCGAGCACCAGTTGCTGCCTCACGTGGTGTCAGGAGTGTTGGAAATAAATCCATGGTAGAGGCCCGCAGCGGAAGCAAAGTGAAGGTCCGATGACCGTAGGCGGTGTGCGTTACATATCAAAATTTTCATCGAAACGATCTACATATGCGTGTATGAAACTAGCATGGCAACTACGTGAACCCCTAACGACGATCTAACGCAAAAGAACAATCTAGCATGTATGCATGTTCTAATTATGTTAGATCTACTTGTTAGAGATCATACCTGCGTGCGGAATCTTTCACCGCGACAAATTTCTTCTTTGTCGATGGAGACGGGCTACGGATCTGCTCGACATAGCTTCGGTGCGACGGCCATAACTTTCTGTTCCGAAATCCAATTGGGCTGAAATTTGGACTGCAGGTAGCCAACTTCGAGACGCAACTTTTGAAACAAGTTTCACGTCGTTTGGACTTCTGTAGCTCCCGGAATCACAGAAACAACGCTGATTTTCTGTGCAGATTCTGGACAGCAAAAGGTTGCGGGAGACGCCTTCTAATTCACCCGATCTCACACGATGCACGGCACCTCGTCGATGGATCTCTGAGTGCCTCCATATGACGAGCCTTCTCCTTCTACGAAACACCACGTGAGGAAGACGAGTCGACATCCAATGGCACAAGCGAGGGAGAGAGAGACGAGAGAGGAGATGCGAAGAGAGGAGAGGGGGTGGCTAGGGTTTCCCCATGGCTTGGGCCGGCCCTAGGGCTTGCATGGCTCATTTATTTCGTCCCCCCCTCTCTCCCTATGCCTTATATAGGGCCGGCCTTATCCTTACGGATAAGCCTAGCGGATAGGATTGACTGATTCAAACTTCTCCCTATATATCTCTTCTTTTATCTCTATCTTTTCCTTGTTTTCGAAAACGATCAAAACCAGCCCGTTTTCTGCGCCTCTTGACCGACCCTTTCATCGGAGGCAACAACCTCCTGAAACTAATAGGGCCGGCCTTGACCAGTCTCTCAACACTCAGGGTCGGCCCCCTTAGTGCATAGTGGCGCATAGTATGACCAAAACGCCCTTATGTCACTAGTTGGCCGTTCCTCGTGTACGAGACTTTGCATGGCACACATAAGTGAAGTGCACCAGTGATTTCACTATTCTCTGAGGTTCCCGTAGGGTGCCCCTAGTGAAGTCAACTAGTCAACTCGCAATATATCCCGGTGCATCGCACCCATGTGGCAAAGTCCACTTATGACAAGGAATTGCTACATGCGTCTCTGCACTAACCTAGGGTTTCCCCTTAGTGCACACACGTAGCTACGCATCTACCGTGCACTAGTGCGAAGCACTCACGGAGCGTATGCTTGGAATTCTCGCTTCCTCTAACTACGTTTTGTGTTTCGATGAGATGGTATAAGAACCGTACATAATGTCGATAAGGTGGAACCTTCAGGGACCAGGGTTCATGGCTTCCAACTCAGACTCGATCGACACACTACCCGAGTGTACCATCGATCCTCTGAGTCCGAGTTAACCTGCGTAGCCACCCAGAGTGCGACGCAGGCTGCACTCCAATCCCCCCGGACTTACTATGTTCTCTCTCATACCCCTGCTCTCCGCTTAGTATGGTAAACTCGCTGTCCCTCCACTGGTGCCATGACGCAACTCGAGCGGTGGAGAATACCGTCAGACTCGAGTGCTCATATGACTCGGTTCCTTCCAGGTTGACCACGTACATCATACCTCCGATAACTCTGCCGAGTAACCGGATCCGTCACCAGTCGAACTGATGAGCACCTGGCCAGGGTTTAATACGACGTAGGTCAGACCAAGGAACGCACCTCCCTTTAGGGGTGTGGATAGCCTACAGGAGTGACATGCTGATGCAACGCCAGCCGGGTAACCCAGTACACCGTGGTTTTGGATCACTGCATCCGGATCCTCACACATTGGTGCGCCAAAGCACCACACAACTGGTTAGTCCACCAGACATGGCTCCTCAGGGTTTAGGACCGTTTTACCCTAAGCAGAAACACGATTTAGTGCACCGGTGTCTGCTCACCGATCTGTGCACCGTGTTGGTTCCGTTCGGCCACAGACACTGTGCCTGGTAATGACCGTGGTGGAGACACCCACGCTCTGTCATCCCAACAGCTTAATCTGATAGGGCGACCAATCCTAATCAGAGCTGCGAACGTATTTAGGTTACATGGGACCAGTCCCTTGAGTCTCCCACTCAAGAGGATTACCATGTAGCCATGGCTCTCTGTTCTGTAATCAGAACACGTACTAAGGTACGTACCTAGATGCAATCTTATACTATCAACCATACATAGCTAAACTATAGGTTTTTACGAGCTGTAGACCTCACCAATTCTAACAATCTCCCACTAGGTCTAACGAGGAATAACGGTGTTAAGCTCTGTAGCTTCTACATGCTGCCCAAAAGCCTTTGCAGGAATTCCTTAAAGGAATTGGCAACATTGTCTGTAGATTCCACCTCAGTACCGCTACTTGCATTTCCTTCTATAACTGTCAGATCAAGTGGAGTTTGTACTTGATGGGTTTCCTCTAATGGTGGTGCCTAGTCTCCTTGGACCTTGCTTACCGCTCTTCTGTTGGCAACAACAGATACCTGAGCCTCTGGTACGCGTCCCAAGTTCTCTAAGAATTTCCAAAGCCTTACCACCTGATATACTACCTCGCACGCAACAACGTGCTAAGCATCTATGATAGAGTCTGTGATGCACTCTTGCTTCATACTCTACCAACTACCGCTTCTAATCCCAAGATAAAAATAATCCCTGAAATCGATTCTCTGGAACACACATCTGACACCAAAGTCAAATCCTGTGTGTCCAATCGATATCAGGACCTGTGAAGTGCAAGATAACTCACAATCCTTACTTAATGAGGATTTCTGAGTATACCCTTCACATCGGTCCAGAGATCTGGACCCGGGTTCGACTGAAACCGACCCATCTTCCTACTGCGCAATAGATATCTAGCCTCGTAAACCGAATCTGGCTAGAATCTTATCTTCATGCGTAGCCTGTGACAGTAAGAGAATCTTGCTCTGGTTATCTCGAGTTACCTTGATTCCCAAAGCATAACTCGCCTCACTAGGGTCTTTCACATCGAATTGTGATGACTACAAATCCGTGTTAGCGGATTCCCTTGATCAAAATAGATATTCCAACCTGGATCGATGTTTGCATCAGTCCATAAATGGACCGTTGCAACTTGCATTCCAAATCTTCCTAACCTACTGACACAAAGCTTGGGGCTACATCATCCATATGTCCTTTCTAAATTCCCGTTAGGGAATAACTGTCTTGACATCCATCTTCCAGATCTTCCAACTATAATGGGCTGTGATGGATTAAGAGGAGCCGTTATAGACTTAGGCATAGCTACCAGTGAGATGGTTTTGACATAGTCAATCCCTTCTCCTTTGGTAACTAATCTAGCTACTTAAGTTTTAACCGGGTGCTCTTCTTATACACCTCCTACACCCCGAAGGGTGATAGTGCTATAAGTGTCAAGACTGTTCCAAGGGACATTGATGCAAGCTTGCCTCCATGGTCTTTTGTCAGTCAGAGCTGTCGGAAGCTCCCACTACTTCTTCGTAGCTCTAGGGATCATCCTTCTAAAACTCTGGATTAACTATCAAAGTTTCTCCATAGTATCCTTCAGGAGCTCTGATGGTCCCACAACGATGAGGTGGTGGTGGTACAAAGGAAGCTCCCACTACTTCTTCGTAGCTCTAGGGATCATCCTCCTGAAACTCTGGATTAACTATTGAAGTTTCTCCATAGTATCTTTCAGGAGCTCTGATGGTCCCACAACGACGAAGTGGTGGTGGTACAAAAGTGAATTGTTTCTACAGTGTCTGGTATACTAGTTTCTTGTATCATCTACTCCCACTACGTTTTCAGATACCCACTCTCTACCAGTACCCAGTAGTTCACCCAGAACTACCTTACCGGTAAACTTATGGTCTATAATATAATCCTGGTCTAGGTAGATGGTATTCGTAGAAACGATTACCTTCCAAACCTCAAGATCATAGAACAGTCCACCTTATGCCTCCTAAGGGTAACCTACAAACAGATATACCTGGAACTACATCTCCATCTCATCCCTCTTGTCCTTTTGCACAAGTGCAGGACAACCCTATATCTCGAGACTCTATAGTGTCAGCTTTCGCTTAGACCATAGCTCTCTATAGGTCTGAGGCACTGATCTAGATGAGAGAGTTTCAGATATAAGCTATTGTTTTAAGGTACAACCCCACCAAAGGGTGGGTAGTACATTTGGCAATTTTCATCATACTACGGACCATGTCAAACAGGGTCCGATTCCTTCTCTCGGAGACTTCATTCTGACGTTTCATCCTAGGAGCACTTAACTGGGAGATAATCCCATGCTCCTTCAGGATCCTATGGAACCCATCCGATAGGTTCTTATTTCCTCGATTAAATCGAAGAGACTCCTATCGTCTGGACGCTCTTGGAACCATAGACGTCAAAATTAACTAACTCCCATACCTTCATGGCCCTTTTAGTTATTCTGCCTTCCAGATTACACTCATAGGTTAGAAGGATCTCCGATGATTCTGTGAACAGAAACTCGGCCTTCTATCACCTCTGAATTTATCTGAGGCAAAATATCTAAATCAGAGGGGTCACAAATGGGATAGATTCTCCGAAGGATTTAGATGAATTTTAATTAGATGCTGCAGCTGTCATGAAATCTATTTCCGAATTAGGATTAAGTACAAAGAGATTATTCTGATCTATTCCTCTAGCAATGAAGCTATCTATTCAGTTTAAGATACACACTCACGGTGCTGTCTAAAACTAAAAACTTCATTTACCAAGAAGGAAACAGAACTACATCTCTAAAAACAAAATCCGTATTTCGGAAAACTAAGACAATCATACCTAACAGCTTCCGCAGCGGCTTATGGCATCAGTACCTATGTTAGGATTACGTCACTATAAAGTAGCCTTCTGCTTTTCTTGAATCTTTGTAGACCAGAAGTCTACATTCCAAGAAGCATAAGAGCTGCTACTAGATAGCGACTTTACTCCTAACATCCTGAGGCCATACTCAATCTTCAAATACCCCCTATTCTCGCCAAAACAGAAACACTTCCGTCTTTAGCGTTACCAGACTTAGGAGTCCACACCAGTTTCTGCACTATAATAGTTTTCGATCTCTGATAAGTTACTTCCTTAGGTTCTTCTAAAGAAGGCCTAGGTTAAGCACTAAAGGCTTTGCCTTTAATCTTGATCTCATCCTTTGTCTCTTGGAAATCTCCTTAGAAGTTCTGCGTTTATCATTTCTAACTTGTTAAAGCTAAAGTCTCTGATAACGCCTTCGAAGGTTTCAGACAAGGATGCAAGACAGACGTCTTCCACCACCTCGTCATCTGGTACTATGTCTTTGGAATCTAGTTCGATCTGGAACTCAAAGATGTGTTCCCGAACAAGCATACCCTCAGACATCTCGGTACCGACAAGTATCTTAGTGGAAAAGCGATGAGTCGACTGACTTCGCCTTCCAGACATCTAATGCAAGTAAAACTTAATTAGAGAATACCCGGCATATCTCTGACTCGCTTCTAAAGAGTTGTCTGCAAGTCTGCTATAACATAGCACTTGCACATCTCCTTAGACTCTCGTCAGTCTTCATATGCCCTAGTTAGTGCCCTAGTGATATCTGGACCCATTAGGTTTAATACAGGGATACTTAGATTACATGCCAATGTACGTTTACTACCCTAAGCATAAGCTAAAGATAGCGCTTCCGCTCTACGTAGTTAGAGACCCGATAACTGGTTCTCTTATGAGATAACGGATAGGGGATCTATATGGTTGAATGAAAAACGAATGCAAAATAACTTATTTTATGGATTTTTAAAATAAGCTAATTATATCCAAATGTCAGCGCTACCCTCACAGCGAAGACACCTCTATGGATTAATTAACCATGTATGTAAGATCTCGGAATCGACTACACCTGCCCTAGGGGGCATCATGCAGCGTCAATCCGCTTACACGGGCCTTTCCTTGACCCTATCCAAATCTGCCAACTAAGGGCTTTGATGGACCATGGTTGTCCTTTTGGCCAGTGCCACGTGATCCCCATTGTGCAAGCAACAGATGCCTCACGTCCACTTCGGATGCTTACCCACAAGCCTAAGCAATTACGGCACGGGAGTTCATGCGGCCCCCACTAGGGTGGGATAAAAAGCCCTTCTCTCCTGGCCCCGTAACCGCCATATCCTAAAGGAGACCGCCAAGTTATCTGTCATGGAAAAACATAACCCTCACCCTAGGGGGTGTCGAGCTACGCCCTTCCACCCAGACACAGAGCAGTTGGTTGTGGAGGCCAGAGGATCTCGACGAGTCCTCTTACACATCCCTTATTATAGTTGAGGGTTATTTAATGCAAGTATGAGTGTACACTAAGGTCACGACAACCTATACACTAGACCCTGGTCATACCGTGCTCCCACTAGCAGTCAAGCCTTTCGCGAAGCATTAATCGATCTCGGAATATCATAGTCCCTGCCTCGAGTGGATTTCTCCACTCAAGGGTCACATTACATATCCCAAGAACATCGATGCTTTGCAAACTTGGCTATTACGCTAATGCCCCGGAGCCTAGCCTAAGGTCAGACTGACAGGAAAGGTCTTCCACTACCATGGCGCCTCGCTTATAAATTTGACGAATGATGTCATAGTAGAATTCCAACTCATTCTAGGTTTCGATGCTTGCCAAATAGGCACACCCGACTAATCGGGTGTTGACCTAATGGGGGCATAACCAAATGTGAGGAATTCATGATATCATCAAGGGTCAATTAAATAATAGGCGTCACTAGTGAAATCCTATCCTAATAAGGTCGCTAGGACCCGAGGGGAAAGGGCATCCCTCTAACACAGATAATCAAATTATTGCATCGGGGTTCTCTACATAAATATAAAGAACTACTGAAAGAAACAAGCACACAACTGAATCAAGTTCAGGGTCCGACCCCTGAACCTGACTGGCACAGTGCAAGCTCTCTGTCTCCTTCGCAAGGCTCCTTGATCCGGTGCAAGCCTCTGTATACGATCTCCTGACGCTTTTGCCCTTTGCCGTCATCGTGTACGCTTCGCCGGATCGCCATCGTCCTCCAAGGTTCCGCTCGTCCTCCCGGTGGTGGATCTCCACGGCAAGTCCTCCTCTTCAATCTGTAACCGAAAAAGCTCTAGTACGCTTCGAGCAAGTGCTCGCTCGTACACAATTTCCTAAAACGAAAAGGAAAAACAAACCTAGCAAAAAGCCTGGGAATCAAGGGTGGTAAATCTTCACCTCTTGCCCGACTATGGCTCTAAAATCTATCCACACACAGAAGAAAAAACATCCAGACAAAATCGCTAACACGGGGTCAGACCCCCGGTAGCAAGCAATCACATATCCAGAATAATTTTAGAAGCGGCGCCCTGCAAGAACGATTCATAGAACACACAAAAAATATACTATGCATGATCTACTCGTAGAACCCCGATGGCGGCGCATACTATTCATGCGCGCACATGACGGTTTTATGAAAAAATATGAAACACACACCACTAGCGTAGCTCTGATACCAATTGTTGGAAATAAATCCATGGTAGAGGCCCGCAGCGGAAGCAAAGTGAAGGTCCGATGACCGTAGGCGGTGTGCGTTACATATCAAAATTTTCATCGAAACGATCTACATATGCGTGTATGAAACTAGCATGGCAACTACGCGAACCCCTAACGACGATCTAATGCAAAAGAACAATCTAGCATGTATGCATGTTCTAATTATGTTAGATCTACTTGTTAGAGATCATACTTGCGTGCGGAATCTTTCACCGCGACAAATTTCTTCTTTGTCGATGGAGACGGGCTACGGATCTGCTCGACATAGCTTCGGTGCGACGGCCATAACTTTCTGTTCCGAAATCCAATTGGGCTGAAATTTGGACTGCAGGTAGCCAACTTCGAGACGCAACTTTTGAAACAAGTTTCACGTCGTTTGGACTTCTGTAGCTCCTGGAATCACAGAAACAACGCTGATTTTCTTTGCAGATTCTGGACAGCAAAAGGTTGCGGGAGACGCCTTCTAGTTCACCCGATCTCACACGATGCACGGTACCTCGTCGATGGATCTCTGAGTGCCTCCATACGACGAGCCTTCTCCTTCTACGAAACACCACGTGAGGAAGACGAGTCGCCATCCAATGGTACAAGCGAGGGAGAGAGAGACGAGAGAGGAGATGCGAAGAGAGGAGAGGGGGTGGCTAGGGTTTCCCCATGGCTTGGGCCGGCCCTAGGGCTTGCATGGCTCATTTATTTCGTCCCCCCCTCTCTCTCTATGCCTTATATAGGGCCGGCCTTATCCTTACGGATAAGCCTAGCGGATAGGATTGACTGATTCAAACTTCTCCCTATATATCTCTTCTTTTATCTCTATCTTTTCCTTGTTTTCAAAAACGGTCAAAACCAGCCCGTTTTCTGTGCCTCTTGATCGACCCTTTCATCGGAGGCAACAACCTCCTGAAACTAATAGGGCCGGCCTTGACCAGTCTCTCAACACTCAGGGTCGGCCCCCTTAGTGAATAGTGGCGCATAGTATGACCAAAACGCCCTTATGTCACTAGTTGGCCGTTCCTCGTGTACGAGACTTTGCAAGGCACACATAAGTGAAGTGCACCAGTGATTTCACTATTCTCTGAGGTTCCCGTAGGGTGCCCCTAGTGAAGTCAACTAGTCAACTCGCAACATATCCCGGTGCATCGCACCCATGTGGCAAAGCCCATTTATGACAAGGAATTGCTATATGCGTCTCTGCACTAACCTAGGGTTTCCCCTTAGTGCACACACGTAGCTACGCATCTACCGTGCACTAGTGCGAAGCACTCACGGAGCGTATGCTTGGAATTCTCGCTTCCTCTAACTACGTTTTGTGTTTCGATGAGATGGTATAAGAACCGTACATAATGTCGATAAGGTGGAACCTTCAGGGACCAGGGTTCATGGCTTCCAACTCAGACTCGATCGACACACTACCCGAGTGTACCATCGATCCTCTGAGTCCGAGTTAACCTGCGTAGCCACCCAGAGTGCGACGCAGGCTGCACTCCAATCCCCCCGGACTTACTATGTTCTCTCTCATACCCCTGCTCTCCGCTTAGTATGGTAAACTCGCTGTCCCTCCACTGGTGCCATGACGCAACTCGAGCGGTGGAGAATACCGTCAGACTCGAGTGCTCATATGACTCGGTTCCTTCCAGGTTGACCACGTACATCATACCTCCGATAACTCTGCCGAGTAACCGGATCCGTCACCAGTCGAACTGATGAGCACCTGGCCAGGGTTTAATACGACGTAGGTCAGACCAAGGAACGCACCTCCCTTTAGGGGTGTGGATAGCCTACAGGAGTGACATGCTGATGCAACGCCAGCCGGGTAACCCAGTACACCGTGGTTTTGGATCACTGCATCCGGATCCTCACACATTGGTGCGCCAAAGCACCACACAACTGGTTAGTCCACCAGACATGGCTCCTCAGGGTTTAGGACCGTTTTACCCTAAGCAGAAACACGATTTAGTGCACCGGTGTCTGCTCACCGATCTGTGCACCGTGTTGGTTCCGTTCGGCCACAGACACTGTGCCTGGTAATGACCGTGGTGGAGACACCCACGCTCTGTCATCCCAACAGCTTAACCTGATAGGGCAACCAACCCTAATCAGAGCTGCGAACGTATTTAGGTTACATGGGACCAGTCCCTTGAGTCTCCCACTCAAGAGGATTACCATGTAGCCATGGCTCTCTGTTCTGTAATCAGAACACGTACTAAGGTACGTACCTAGATGCAATCTTATACTATCAACCATACATAGCTAAACTATAGGTTTTTACGAGCTGTAGACCTCACCAATTCTAACAAGGAGATCAAGGAAGGAGTCGGAGGCGTCGCTGCGATCGCTGCTGGCGTCGCTGCGATCGCTGCTGGCGTCGCTGCTGCCGAAAACAGGGGAGATGAAGGGGTCGCTACTGGCGTCGCTACTGCCGGAAACAGAGGAGATGAAGGGGTCGCGGATATCCCTGCCATTTATTGGATTTTCTCGCGATGGGAATCCAACGGCTGTCAGCTGACAGCCCATATAGGCGAAATAGGCTGGCAGCCTATTTCCCGTTTTCTCTCTCTCTCTCTCTCTCTTTATATATATATATATATATATATATATATATATATATATATATATATATATATACTAGTAAAAACCCCGTGTCCAAGACCACGAAAAAGGTTTGAAATGCGCCAGAAACATTTTGAGGGCGGTGATAATATTTAGAGGATGACAGCAATATTTCAAGGGAGGAAATGATAGTTCATGAGCAATGATATTATTTCAAACGTTGGGTCAGAATATTTCGAGGGTGACAACGAAACATTTCAAAAGTGATAACAATAATATTAGGAGGTCCAATAATTCAAAGGTGACAATAATTCGAGAAGGGGGCGCACAGTGGGTGTAGAGAGAGAGGGGGGGGCACAATGGGCAGGGTGGGTTCCGATTTTCAAGAGAGTCATGGGGTGAGTATCGAGCAGAGGTCTGGTGGCAAGTAGAGGAGGCGACGACGGGGCAGGGTGCCCCCCTGAAGTTTAGCTCAAAAACACTTGATCCCCCTATAGTTAAAAAACTACATTTTGCGCCCCTTCAATTCAATTTTGATTAGATAAAAATTATCAAATGAAAAAATTAAGTAGTTGACAACAGGAGTAATAGGCTAACAATTCAAACATTATGGAGTGATTTGGAACAAAATAAACTACATACGACAACTTCCATCGCCATAGGCAACAACTTCTATCATCGCCCACCGTCGTTCGTTGCACCCATACACGACCAGTGCATCGCACTCTCTATAATATTTATAACTTTTTCTCTCTAAAATATTCTCGCTATAATATTTTCTCTCCAACATTAACTTTGCATGACATTTTGGATCAACATGAAAAAAAAATCAAAAAAAAAAAATCATCCAATTTTGTATAGATCTCACATTGCTATCTCTTTCTCAAGTTACTGAATTTGCATCAAATTTTGTATGGATCTCTCTCTGCTATCTCTTTCTCAGGTTGCCGAATTTGAGGAGTTGTGATGAGGCCATGCTATTCTCTCTCTCTCTCTCTCTCTCTCTCTCTCTCTCAAGTTGCTTACATAATTCGATGGCAAAAGTCATCGAATTAGTACTTACTTTTGCAATGGAGCACCTTTTTTTTAACGCAGTTAACCTATCGACCCCAAATTCTCTCTCTCTCTCTCTCTCTCTCTCTCTCTCTCTCTCTCTCTCTCTCTCTCTCTCTCTCTCTGAATCGCACTTAACCGCAATGGCGGTGATTCCATTAGTGCTACATGACACTCATTGACCGGATCACATTCTCCGCAATAGGTTACTGGAACCGTAAAAGATTCATAATTATTTTAAGCATAATAGTATTAGATATCTTGAAATTTGCTCATTTGAGCATTTCATTTCCAAAAATGATCCAAAGATTGAACACAATTTCAAGCTCAAGTTCATACGCAACATTTAAGCTTAGTTCAAGATTGATCCGATAAGCCCAGCTAAATCAAATAAGGCTGACAGTAAGGTTTGAAGTATTAGTATACATAATATTTGAAAGTTCAAAATCAGATATCATATTTTGAAGAGCTTGAACTCCTCACACTCACTGTCGTTGTCAAGCGTAGCAGTGTCGACATGCACTGAAAATTCTGAAGAGGTATGGAAATTGTGTTTGGGACGTCCACATTTGTTCGTGGTGGTCATTTCAGCTAGAAAGATGGTCGATCCAGCCAATAATTATGGTGGATAACAGACATTACAACAATTGCTAATAAATTTTAAATTTGCAAATAAATCCCTCATATATAAAGTTTTAAGAAACCTCATCTCCTCGTTTTACCAAGAAGTATAGAGTTGTAACTACAACCCAGACTCAATTTTCAAAAAAAAAAAAAGAGGCATGCAGGAATCAATCTACAATCATAAGACAAAGATGCAGTTATTCGGCATCACATATTTATGTCGTTGAATATGGCATCATCTACTTCCTAGTTCCTCATCAACCCTGTCCACAGTACCTTTCAAAATAAATCCTATCTATATAAAGAAAAGCATCTTCAGCCAATTAAGTTACTGCTCAAACAATTTAATTATAATCACAACCACCGCAAATATGTTTCAAACTTTATGCATGCGAGTATTAGGATAAAAAATTTTGCCATCGGCCAGAAAAATGAAGCAAGACAAATGGTTGCTTGTGAATGGCTTCAAGGGAGAAACCAACTCCACCAAATCATTGGAGCATTGGTTCAGTTGAACACCTACTAATACAGGGGTAAGCACAACTTGCATTCACAAAGAAAAGGCATTAACAGAGGCAAGAAAAAAATATATAGCAAGACGAAGGGTCGCTTATGTTACCTGCACTGTTGATATCAAAAGATATGTTGGATCTATTGTGACATATTGTCCTGTAAGTTTGGATGTCAAAAATTGTGTGACTACCTAAAATTAGTAAATATAATTAATACAAAGTGTTAATTGTGAAAATTTTATAAAGAAAATGAGCCAATTAATTAGTGCAAATATACGAGGGCTTTAATACCTCGGCAATAAAGTTATTTGATGCAATCATTAGCACAGATAAATACTATATACAAATTTAACACCTTGGGGATTCACCAGCCGGGTCTACAATTCATCGGTCTGGTCTGAGTGCGATTCATGTAGCCTAATTTGAATGATGTCGAGTCATGTAGCCTAATTAGATTTGATCCTATTCTTTAAATCAGATCATCTTTGCTTTCCATATGCTACATGCCAAAATTCATAAAGTGACTAAGTGGTTAGCCAGGTCACATGAGAGGGTGACTCCCCTCCACCATATACTAACCCAACAATGGAATTTCTCATTTAAGTCTGAATATAGGCAGTAAAAAGCAGAAGAATCAATGTAATGCAACTAAAACATATCAAAGCTTGTGATAGTATGTGTTCTAAAATAGAAATTATTAAAAATGGCTACTACATATTATAAAGCCAATGAAAAGAAATCAAATTGCACCAATTTCGGCACGCACATTCGACGAGAGTGTGACAAAATTTTAAGGGCGTAATGCAGAGATGTATCTATAATTCACACTTCCAAGGTTTGATTATTTAGAATTCAAAGAAAGAATTACGTGCAAAGTCTTAGCAACAACAATTCAAACAATTCGAGTTACTTGATACCCATGCACATATGTTGAAGTAATTCTATAATGGGTCCTACAGAAAATCAAGGAGGCGGCCTTTTTGACAACTCTGTAGCAAGACATTCAAAAATCAATAAAATAAAATAATAAAAGAGGAAGAAGAAGGGGAAGGGTAGCTTACCTCGATCTCTCCTCGGCCGGGTCCTCACATGCAAAGGGAGCGCCTACTATTCAGTTATGATCACATAAAAATTACCAAATGAGAAAAGTAAGTAATTAAATTCAAAGGATACATTGCTATCATTTACAGAAATTTTTGAGAAACAGAACAAAAATTATTAATAATTTAATAAACGAAACAAAAGTTGGATAATTAGAAAAAAAGGAATAGTACGTCATCTCAAATGGCGTAAAGTATTTACGCCATTTGAGATGGCATAAAACTGAAGGGATAAATTAAAATACCAAAATTACCCTTTCTTTACGCCATTTCAAATGGCTTAAACTCCCAATATTAGGGTTTAGGGTTTTAGGGTTAGGGTTTTAGATTTTAGGTTTTAGGTTTTAGGATTTAGGATTTAGGTTTTAGGGTTAGGGTTTAGGGTTTAGGGTTAGGGATTAAGTTTAGGGTTTAGGGGTTAGGGTTAGGGTTTAGGGTGTAGGGTTTTAGGGTTTAGGGTTAGGGTTAGGGTTAGGGTTTAGGTTTAGGGGTTAGGTTTAGGGTTTCAGTTTGACGATTTAGGTTTAGGGTTAGGGTTTAGGTTAAAAAAAATATTTTTTAACGTCGCCAATGTAACATCCTAAACCCTAAATCCTAACCCCTAAACCCTAAACCCTAACCCTAAAACCATAAACCCTAAACCTAACCCCTAAACCCTAAACCTAAACCCTAACCTTAAACCCTAAAACCTAAACCCTAACCCTAAAACGTAAACCCTAAATCCTAAAACCTAAAAACCTAACCCTAAATCCTAAAACTAATATAGGGAATTTACGCCATTTGAAATGGCGTAAATTCCCCATATTAGTTTTAGGATTTAGGGTTAGGGTTTAGGGTTTTATGGTTAGGATTTTAGGTTTTAGGATTTAGGGTTAGGGTTTAGGGTTTAGGGGTTTAGGGTTTAGGGTTAGGGTTTAGGGTTTAGGGTTAGGGTTTAGGTTTTAGGGTTTTAGGGTTTAGGATTTTAGAGCAGTGACAATATTATCTGGGAGGTCCTATAGTTTGAGGGTGGCAAAGCACATTCGGTAGGAGACGGCCAAATATGTTGGCGATGCCCATATTCGTCCACGACATTCATTTTCAGCGGGACAACCACATTCTACGGCGACTGCCCCCTGCCGAAATGGTCGCGGCTAACGAATGTGACAACTGTCAGAAAATGTAGGCATTAGTAGCATCAACATTCGGAGACGGCATGCACATGCATTCGTGGCAGCCATTTTCAGCAGGGGTGACCAAATTCGGTAACAAATCATCCCCGTCAAGTTAAAAATGGTTACGGCTAACAATGTGGCTATCGGTGCCAAATATGGGACCGCCGACGAATCTCTGCAACCCCCCCCCCCCCCCCCTCTAAACCTCTCTTTCTTCTCCTAATTAAGTAAAAAGTATGAATTTTCATATTGAAACATAAGATGTAATTTCTTAATTGGATGCACCAACATAAACCGAATTGACCCAAAACCAAATTACTGCCGAATTCAAACTTTGTTACTATGATCAAGCTCTGTGCTGGACTCAAGATTGGGGTGGCGGCACTCGAGCTTCCCAAATATTTTTAAAAAATAAACTAATGAGATAATATGAGGGAGTTTCAAATACAACATGGTTGATAGTGAGAAGGAACGAAGGGAACCCAACAGATAATTCCGTCAGTCTGAGGGTAGCAACTAAAAAAAAGTGAATTTTGATTGGATGCACCAACATAACTCGAGCTTCCCAACAAATTTTGAATTTCAGAAGGAAAGAAGGGAACCAAAAATCGGATAATGCAAAAGCGTTAAATTAGGTAAAAGAAAAGTGAATTTTACTTACTTTCCAGTAGGCAGTCTGAGAGTAGCAACTAAAAAAAAGTGATCCTCAGCACCAGGAGCAACAATAGGGATGGTATTGTAGTCCACGGATAATTCCGGCTCACTCACATTTCCCTCTCTTCCTGCTGAAATGCAGAGTCATTCCAGTCAAAAAAAAAACAGTAGGCAGAGAATGAATGAAAAAATAAAAAAACAAAACCGCAAAAAAAAAACCGTAGACAGAGAAGAAGTATGCTCCAAGCCGATCACCAAGAGCCGCTTTCAAATAAATTATAGCATGATCAACTAATGAAAAAATGCTATCAAACCAAACATAATTCGTATATATTTGAGCATGATCAATGGATTAAGTAACATATCATTGTTGAATGAACAGTTCTTCGTTCTTACTTCAACAATCAAATCAAACAAAATCTATATAGCATCAAAATCAGAATTCGATGATTTTAGAAGCCAAACCATTGATCTGCTAACTTCCAACTGCATTTCTATAAATCCACACATCACATAAAATAGCTAATAATGGCAAACAAATCCTGTGTTAGCTGTGGAAATCGTGCGACCAAGTTGGAGAAAGTGGCTGGCGGAGGAAAAAAAATAAAAAAAAGAAAAAAAAGCAGCAGAGTGAGAAAGAGGGGAGATAAAAAGTGAAAATGAAGACAGCGATCTCACCTGCGGTTTGTCAGAGATCTGAACATGAGTTCTTCGTGAGGATTTCTCCAAGTCGTCGAAATGGGATTAACCGGCAAAAACCTTACATTGATGGATAAATTTGTTCAGAGTTCTTCGTGAGGATTTCTCCCTCTTTCTCCGTCTCTTTTTCTTTTTCTTTCGTTGCTGCTGTTGTTGTGTGAGAGGGGCTCCGTGTGGTGGATCGCAGCTTCACAGAAAAAAAAAAAAAGATCATAGAACCTGAAACAATAGATCAGAAGAACCGAGAGAGAGAAGAGAGAGGACCTAAGACTATGTCACACCTCCGGACGCCGAACAGCCCATTGCCAGAACCTTGAGGTCTGCCGTCACACCTTTGGCCAGAAAGAGGGGGGGGGGGGGATCGGGAGCGGCTCCATGAGCACCAGTTGTAGGGCAGTGGTCTACAGCTCCGGGAGCTCTGGATCAGGAGGCGGGTGAGATGTCAGGGGAAGAGAGAGAGAGGAGGAGAGGAGATTAGGGTTGAGAGGTGGGAAGAGAATGAGAGAGAGGAGATCGGGAGGGAGAGGGATCGGTGAGTGAGAGAGAGAGATCTGGAGGGAAATTGCTTGAGAGGGAGAGGGAGAGGGATCGGAGAGTAAGAGAGAGATCTGGTGAGGGATAGAGAGAGATGTCGAGAGAGAGAGAGAGCCGTTGCGTGAGGGAGAGGGATCGGTGGGGGTCTCCGACTTCCAATAGAGAGAGGGGGGGCGACGGGACGGCTTCCGAGAGAGAGAGAGAGAGAGATTTAGCGGCTACAGGGGCGGGGGTCTCCGAGTTCCAAGAGAGAGAGGGAGGGCATGGGGGGCGGCTTCCGAGAGAGAGAGAACGGCACAGGGACGGGGTTAGTTGGGCGGGGTTAGGCAATGGACGACTGCGATTGAGTTGGGCATTTAAGAGGTTGAGTGGAATTCGGATAGAAAACGGACGACTATGATTGAGTCTCCCAGTTTATCCCTCTCCTCTGCATAAATCTCAGCCACTCCTTTGTCTCAGTTCATTTGTCCCCCCCACAACCGTCGTCCCTTATTTATATATATATATATATATATATATATATATATATATATATATATATATATATATATATATATATATATATATATATATATATATATATATAGGGGCATGCTATGCTGCGGCATGCGGTACGTGCGGCACAGCACCGCAGCCGTCTGATGCACGCGCGGCGTGCATCGCATGCATGCAGCAGTGCATCAGACGGCATGCGGTAGGTGCCGCACTTACCGCATGCCGCATTCAAGCATTTCTCTCTCTCTCTCTCTCTCTCTCTCTCTATATATATATATATATATATATATATATATATATATATATATATATATATATATATATATATATATAGAGAGAGAGAGAGAGAGAGAGAGAGAGGAATGATAAAATGCGGCGTGTGGTGCATGAGGCATCGCACAGCAGCCGCTTGATGCACCGCTGCGGTCATCAGGCGGCTACGGCCTCATAAAAATTCAGAACATTCTAAATATTCTAGGGTAACTAACTCACCATATCTTAGATAGGACCCTCGCAAAAAATCGGCTCATTCTAAAACTTCTAGAGGCATCAAATATGATTTTCAATTTAACGGTTAAAATGGATGGCCGATAAAGCTTCTAGCATTTGATGCCCCAATAAGTTTTAGAATGCTTTGATTTTTTGTGGACATTCTATCTAAGGTAAGTTGATCACCCTCAAAAAAATCCAGCACATTCTAAACATTCTAGCATTACTAATTCACCATATGTCATAGGGTACTCCCTATGACATGTCATAGGAACCCAGCCCTCATATATATATATATATATATATATATATATATATATATATATATATATATATATATATATATATATATATATATAGAGAGAGAGAGAGAGAGAGAGAGAGAGAGAGAGAAGTGATACATTGCGGCGGGTAACGTGCGGCATCCCCTTCGGGGGTATTTTCAGAATTTGTTTTTTGAAAATTGATCACCTACCATTGGATTGGACACACACAAAATTTCAGGCCGATCCAAGACCTGTAGGCCGTCCAAATGTGTTGATCAAAATGGCAAAAAAAATGAACGACCGATAAAAGATCAACACATTTGGACGGCCTACAAGTCTTGGATCGGGCTGAAATTTTTTGTATGTCTAATCCAAGGGTGGGTGATCAATCCCAAAAAAAAAAAAAAATCCGAAAATACCCCCCGAAGGGGGTGGCTGCACGTTAAGCCGCACGTTACCTGGCCATAATGTATCAGCACTCTCTCTCTCTCTCTCTCTCTCTCTCTCTATATATATATATATATATATATATATATATATATATATATATATATATATATATATATATATATATATATATATATATATATATATATATATATATATATATATATATATATATATATATATATATATATATATATATAATAAGGGACAACGGTTATGGGGGGGACAAATGAACTGAGACAAAGGAGCGGCTCAGATTTATCTAGAGGAGGGGGATAAACTTGGAGGCTCGATCACAGTCGTCCGTTTCCCACTAAGGCTTATAAATGCCCCTCTTAAATCACCTTAACCCTCCACCATTCCTATTAAACCCATCTGATCCGTCCGATCTGAACCTCTTCCGATCGAGAGGACCAGCTCTTAAATCCCCTCCCGAAAGAGCAAGAGAGAGAGAGAGCAGCCCCTCCCATCTTATCCGTCCGATCCAATCGAGAGGATCTACAGCCCCCCATTGAGCCTCGGTACCCACAGCCTCTTAAAACACTTCTCGAAAGAGCAAGAGAGAGAGAGAGAGCAGCCCCTCCTCACTCATCCGTTCGATCCAAACCCGGTTTGATCGAGAGATCTACAACACCCCATCGAGCCTCGGTACCCGCAGCCTCTTAAATCCCTTCCCGAAAGAGCAAGAGAGAGAGAGAGAGAGCAGCCCCTCCCCTCTCATCCGTCCAATCCAATCGGACGGATCTGCAGCCCCTACCCGAAGCCCCCATCCAGCTTTGGTGCCCGCAGCCCCCCCCCCCCCCCCCCCGCCTCCCTCGGTGCTTGCGAAGCAACGGTGGTCGCCTCCCTCGGTCCCCGCAGCCCACGCCTCCCTCGGCGCTTGCGAAGCAACGGTGGCCGCCTCCCTCGGTGCTTGCGAAGCAACGGTGGCCGCCTCTCTCTCTAACCGCTCAGCCCGTCCCCGACTCTCTCTCTCTCTCCTCTCTTCTCCTCTAGCCACGATCTCTCTCTAACCGATCGGCACTCCGAGCCCTCTACCTCTCTCTCACAACCCCCCGACCCCTCCACCTCTCTCTCTTTCTCTCTCTCTCTCATCTTCAGATCGCAGAAGAGACTCTTTCGGGCTCCTTCTCTTTTCGCTCAAATTTTGGGTGGGGTGGCGGAGATCGGCAGGCCGGAGGTGGATCGATGGTTGCGGATCGACTGGCCGGAGGCGGATCGGCGGAGATCGGCATGTCAGAGGCGGATGAGCGACGACAGTTGGTTGGGGATTGGCAGAATCGGCAGGCCGGAGGTGGATCGGCGAAGATCGACAGGGCGGAGGTGGATTGGCTCTCTCTCTCTCTCTCTCTCTCTCTCTCTCTAACCGCTCTCTTTCTTTGGAGAGAGAACTATCAAAACTCCATGCAAATGGTGGCATCGATTCCTTTGGTCTCTCTGTGTCTCTCTCTCTCTCATTTGTGATTTTGAATGTTCAGTAGTTGGTGTAATTGAGAAGAATTTGTCCATTGCTTTCATACGAATTGGAATTATGGGAGTAGGGCTCTGGAACTTTTGGAGCTGCGGGATGATCAGACAAGCCCGACATATGTTTCGTTCTTCTTTTAATTCTTTGAAACAATTTTAATAGTGTTCGATGAAATTGGGTTAGATTTAGTTTCTTCTGGGTTGCAGGAAATTGAGGGGACTACTTCTTTGCAACCCTATTGCACCTCAAGGGCAGAACCTTGATTTGGTTTCAATTTGTTAATTCAAGAGGTATTGTGATGCATTGGTGTCATGTGCTAGAAGAGTGACAATCTATGGATTGGGACTAACGCTTTAGTTTTTTTTTTTCTCTTTCCCTTTCAATTGTAATTGTTTCTTTGCCTTTTATTGATAGGCTCAATTGAGATCTTTATGTTGCAGTCTCAAATGCAATGCCCTAAAACTACAAAGTTTTCAATTTGGCTCATCATGGATTACAATAGCATATCTAAAATGGACTGATTCAATGATTTCAATGGTGATGTGATGTCGGAGCAGCACAATGGTTGGATGGGCAACTGGCTGCTGGTGGCCATCGATGACGAGGAAGAGGAGTGGGCAGGTGCTCGGGCTTGATGGGATGCTACGGCGCACACGGTGTAAGATGGTGGCGGTGGACCCTTGCGGCCATAGTTAGCGTCCTCCGGCCAACGGTAAGATCTCTCCTCCCTCCTGCTTCCTTTCTCCGTGCTTCTCCCTCGGTGATCAATGACCACTGATACGAATCAAAGTTTGATTATTTTGGGTATAAAAAAAACGAGTCATATTTGGTTTATAGTTTTGGCTTCTGAAAAAAAAATTTATTTTTTTCGCTCACTGAATTTTTGGGTCAGTATTTTTTCTTTATGGTTTCACGATTCAGAAACTATTTCTGGATTTTTCCATATCTTTGAACCTCGCACCCTCACCAATTTACTCCCGTACATCAAATTTCAATGATTTGGGTCCTTAGTAGACTCAAACTGTTGATATTTGATTTATCATTTGTCTTTGTCATGCTTCGATAAATAGGAGATGACAAAAAAAGGTTTGCTTCTATGCTATTTATATGTACTAAACCATGGCAGTGTCCAAAACTCTCAAAAAGCGAAAGAAAGCGATTTTCACACTTTTAAAACAATTAAATCAGATTTTCCGTTGACCACGTAAGCATTTTATCACACCGAATTCATCATACCAAACGCTTATAAAGTCATTATTATTCCATATGCCAAATTCTCTGCATATATATAGTCACATAGAAAGTGCTAATTATTCCATATTACGAAAATACACCATATGTAAGTGTTGATGACTTATTTTTCGATGAGGAAATGGGAATACAGCTTTTATCAATTCAGCATCATCAATGCATCACATATTTTTCATGTGAGAAATGTTATTCAGCCCAAAGGTTTGTCCCGATTTTACTGGCCCGATTGACATGGTAGCGTGCATCTGATGGCTGAAACCCACTATCAATTTTAAAATCTTTAACGGCACCAGTGCAGTTGCACGTTGCCACGTCAATCGGGCCGGCGAAATCGGGAAAACCTTCGGGCTGAATAGCATATCTCTTTTCATGTTAATGGTGACTGATAATACCTATGATTAATGCCTTTGACTTTATCCTCTGCAAGATAGGCATCATATCTCAGGTCTTAGTGAAAATCACAACCCAAGTGAAAGAATGATTAGGTAGCATGGAAGGCAGGAAGAATAGTTAAGGCCTCCTCTTGCAGTGCTTGCTCAAAATTTTAATGGTGTGGGTGGCTTAAAAGCTCAAATTCCCGTCAACAACGTGAAGGCAGTTGGATATGGTGGTAAGCTATCTCAGGGCTCCATTTTCTTAGTTCCCTCTAAATCAATTCATTTCACGAAAAGTGCATGTTAAGTCATAGCACAATACCAGCTCTTAATTATGGAACTTTGTTACCAACTCACCTAGCTGGCATTTACAGGTGGTAGATTCTAATGCTAAGCCCTATTATATCATATTCCATGCAGTATCCTACTGAGCCCCAGAAGTCAGCATCGTTGCATCTGCATGCTGAAAGGAGCGACGGTAAAGAGATGGAGCCGAACCCGTGCAAAAGCAGGAGCTTCCTCACGTCGTTGCTCACTAGGCGCAGATTAAGGAAAAATGAGATGCTTTATACCTACTTGGATGAGTACTAAGATAGTTGATTCTATAATGCATGTAAACATTATATGAGACCTTGAACTCTTGAAATTGGTACTTATTGTGCCAACTTTTCTGTTTGAGAGACCCTGTGTCATAAATAAATTAATAATGGAAAAGGAAGACACCAATATCTAAACACAGTCAATGCAAAATATGCTGAAAATGTAAGCTAAGATGGTCTTCCTCTTCAAAATGTAAGCTAAGCTGAAAATGCTGCAAAATTTTCTGTTTAATCTGGTTTTTTTTTAGCCTTATTTATTTTTTACCTCTTCAAACCCTTCCACAATCTCTGATCTTCTCCATTTTCAGCTGTTTATAATTGCAAGCTTTGCAATGATGGTCTTCCTGCGTACCAAGATGCACCATGTTCACCTAAACGATGGCCTAATCTTTGGCATCAATATTATATCAGGCATCATTGGCATCAATATTATATCAAGTTCCATTAAACACTGATTTTTCTACCCATAGGATGTTCAGACAATTCCTGATGTTTTTTGTTAGTAAGCTAAATGGCTTCAGGTCTCTTCCGGGTGATCGCTGTGGGTCCGAACTCCTTTGCCCACGATTTGTTATTGGATATGCAAAGATGTTATTGAAGTTATTGAAGGAGCAAAGAGGGCCTCCCCATTTCTTCCCACAGTCTTCAAAACAACAGCAGTGTTGAAGCATATAGAGGAAGATGGAGAGGGTGCAGTATAAGTCCATGCTTAGAGAAACACCCATGTGGTCACTTCAGTACTTGCCGGGGAGATGGATACCCACAAAGAACCGAAGGAAATGGATGCCAGCTTATTTCTCTCCAACGGCTAATTTTTGTATACGATTTGTTGCACATGGAAATGGATGCTGGGTTATTTCCTAGCCAATTCTGCGAACCAAATAGGATTTACCTATCTCGCGTGGGGGAATACAGCCGGAATTGAGTTCTCCCCCTTTCAATCTTGTGAACCAAATGTGCCCTTAATGCTACCAGTTGTTTGCTCATTGCCTTGGTTATTTTGGTAAATTGTTGGAGTCTTGGAATACAGGAGCCCTTAGATTACAACAATCCGAGAAGAAATCATTGGGAATTTAAAATTTATTTCTTTTATTTTTTCTTTTAAGTGTTCTTTGCTTAATCCCATTGTATTGCTCATTGCAACAGTTTTTCTGCTAACAAGTATGAGAATATCAAGGTCTATTTATTGTCACCAGTCCAAGGCTACTCAACCATACATCAGATTGTGTAGTGTGGATCAAGAAGATGTACCTCAATGCTTTCTGTTCATTGAGCATACTATGAAGGGTTCATATGTTAGATCACTTGATATCTTTTTTGTATTGGCAACAAAATTCTTGGTATCATACATCCATACTTGAAGCTGAATTGCATTTATGAATTCCTATGATTTGATCTGCTCCTATAGGCTTCCTATGAATTACATCTATGAATTTCTTGAATGTCATCAATGTTAATACATTCGAAGAAAAAGAAAATGATTCTTACTTTAAATGAATATTTGTTCGTTGATGTTGATACAGGATTCTGATGTATCACAGATCTCTCTACAATCAATGGTTCACTTTTGCTCCCAAGTTTGCCCTGTAGGGTCCGTTCTTTTGGCAAGACATAAATGGGATGAGAAATTCATTTGCATGAGACATTCATGGACAAATCACAAAAGCCAGAGCACCACTTGACGTGCATCATAGCTACATGATTGCAGCCATAATGACAGGTACATCTACCTGAATGTATCAGCAATGGTTAGTTCTAGCCAATTAAGCACTTGCATGTAATTATATAGATTATTCATTGAAAATTTTGTGTTAGATAACCATGGTCTCCTGTTCTTTTGGTTTTTGTCTTACTATGCTACAATGGTGCTTCTCAAAACCCTATATATCTATGCTTACATTGGATTCAAGATGATTGCATCATTAATTTGACTTCCCTAGGAGAGTTTGGTTTGGATGCAGCACTTCAATGTCCCAGTCACGCACCAGACTGCGGACGTTGAATTCTTGGTGAAGGACAGCAATGTCATCAGCTCCCAGCTTATGGGGATGGTCACCATTCCAGCATTGAGAGACAGAGAGAGGGAATGATGAGCATCAAACCTGGGCAGGAGGAGGAGATCTTCGTCGGCGAATTGCAGGTATATTCTTAGTTTGTTGCTTTGTTTTTTCGCCTTTGACTCCATCGAAGAGAGTTGTTTACAATTGTGAATAAACCATTGACTCCTCTTGGTGTTTCAACAGAAAGCGAGGCAAATAGACAAGGAGAAGGGTGTTGAGTATAGTAATGAGGTTTTTCAATTCAAATCCATTTTTTTTCTTCAATGAAGTTATATTTGTTTCTATTTAGATTTTTCTTCTTCTTTTTGTTATAGTTCGCATTGCATATTTGTTTGTATCTAAAGTTTTTTTTTCGCAGAGATCTTCAAGGATTGCATTGATATTGAGGTAATCATCGGTGAAGTTTTTCAATGCACTTCTTTCCTTTCCTTCTTCTTCTCTATTATTTTTTTGTATCTAAAGAGAATAATTTTTTTCCTTTTTGTTAAAGTTTATATGAGCTGTTTGTCAAAGTTCTTTTTTTTTCTTCCATTCATGTCCTCTGTTCTAGGGTTTTTTATTTTTTATTTTACTAAAATTGCTCAGCGTTGATGAGTGTTGATGACAGGAAGAGAAGGAGATCGGAGGGGGCTGTTCGCAGGCGAGAGGGAGACCGGAGGGGGGCAGTCGCAGGTGAAAGTGAGACTAGAGGGGGGCTGTCAGGAGGGGTTGATGGATTCTTTTCTACTCTGATATGTTAGTCTTACTATATATTTGTCTAAAATATTTGTCTGCTGTGCTCACGGCCGACCTCGACCCATGTAGTTTGTAAATAATTAAGAGACTAAAAACCATAACCGAAGCCTATGGAATCGGCATCAGAGCTCCAATTCGTGCATTAGCATATTATAGATAAGTGTAATATTCAAACTAATGGCAAAGTTGTTTCAAGGACCCATGCTTCTTTCGTAGCAAACTGGTTAGTCTTTTTTATCTCTAACAAAGAATGAAAATCTAAGTTCTTATCTTTGCTGATAGCTCTAATACTATTTGATATTTATTAATCTTATGCAGAGTATTAAGAGTGAAAATCGTTTGGTTTCGATGAGTCTAGATAAGCCAGAATGTGGATTCATGAAAAAATATTTGGAGATTGGCCAAATGCTTAGAGTTGGACCAAACGATAAAATTCTTAAATGTAATGAACTTAATGGAGAGGGTGGATTTACATGAGGTTTTTTTAATTTAATTGATGTATTTGTTTCAGTTTTTTAATATACAATAGGTTTTTGAATGATGTGGGGTTTCTGAATTGGATTGTCTTGGGTTCTTTGCGATTGTTTCAAGTAATGAGGGTGATCTTTTTATTTATGATTTTTTTCCTCTATTTGAGAGAGAGAGTGCATTGAATCCTTTCACCTAAAATTGCATTTTTGAAAATCAAGTCATTAAAGGTAGTCATTAATCGTATTATTGACATAGTTGACATAGGGTAAGCCATCCTCCTCCAACAAACTCCGTCCTCTTTCACCATCTAAATTTTGTCACCTCCATCGAAATATTTCTATCACTCTTAAAATATTGTTGCCAATCTCGAAATATTGTAGCCGCCCTCGAATTATTGTCACTTCCCTCAAAATAATGTCAACGCTATCTATATATTTTTCATCTCCGTCTAAATATTTTTCGTGCCCTCGGGCACGGGGCTTTCACTAGTATATATATATATATATATATATATATATATATATATATATATATATATATATATATATATATATATATATATATATATATATATATATATATATATATATATATATATATATATATATATATATATATATATATATATATATATATATATATATATATATATATATATAGGGGCATGCTTCAATGCGGTCCGCAGCCGTCTGATGCACGCAGCGCGGTGTGGTGCACCGCATCGGACGGCTGCGGGGTGCGGACCGCACGGATCGTCGGACCGCATTTAAGCATATATATATATATATATATATATATATATATATATATATATATATATATATATATATATATATATATATATATATATATATATATATATATGCTTGAATGCGGCATCGCACCGCAGCCGTGTGATGCACGCGCTACGTGCATGCGATCCAAGCAGCAGTGCGATGCCGCACGCACCGCATGCCGCAGCATAGCATGCCCCTATATATATATATATATATATATATATATATATATATATATATATATATAGGAATGATAAGTTGCGGCGTGCGGTGCGTGCGGCGCTGGCCCGCAGCCGTCTGATGGACTGCTGCGGTGCGTGCGATGCACGCAGCAGTGCATCAGACGGCTGCTGCGGTGCGCCGCACGCACCGCACGCCGCATCCTAACACCCCTATATATATATATATATATATATATATATATATATATATATATGGGTCAGGATCGGATGACCCATCAAAATTTTGACCCATTAATAACCCAACACCCTTTGAGGCACCTAGAGGTTTTAGAATGGGCTGATTTTTTGTAGACATGTTTTCTATGATATGTTGATCATCCTCACAAAAAATCAGTCCATTCTAAAACCTCTAGGTGCATCAAAGGGTGCTCTTCAAATCAACGGTTAAAATTGACAATCAAAAACCATTGATTTGAAGTGCGCATTTGATGCACCTAGAGGTTTTAGAATGGACTGATTTTTTGTGAGGATGATCAACATACCATAGACAACATCCCTACAAAAAATCAGCCCATTCTATAACCTCTAAGTGCCTCAAAGGGTGCTGGGTTATTAATGGGTCAAAATTTGCTGGGTCATCCGATCCTGACCCTATATCTATATATATATATATATATATATGTACAAGTTAAGTTAGTATCATCTATTTTTAATCATTAGTTTATATAACAGGACAATTAGCATCATATTCTAATGATAATTATAATGATATCTAATATAGTTTACTCATATTGGGTCTTGAAACACATGCATTTTTGATTTGGTGGAAATCCATGTCACATATTTAACAGAGCAAGAAGCTAGACTCATAATTCATAAAGCCTGATTTTATCCCATCATGTACCCGACTCGACCCAACCTGCAAAGTATAAACGGGGTGGGGCGGGCACGGATCTTCCCAATGCTATTTGGGATGGATTTGAGAATTGCCCCTAAAACCCGAGAGGCCGAGACGGGTTTGGAATGGGTACGGAGGAATATAAAATTTAATGGGATAGAGTCAACTTGACCCATTGCCATTCCTATATCCATAGGTGATAGGTGCTCTTCTTGGGCTTGCTAATTTATTTTGATTTTTTTTTTTTTTTGTGGGTAAGGAGCAATAACTCAATTTTTTTTTTTGAAGACGACATATTTATCTTGGTTAGAGCGGTTCCTATAAGTACTATTGGACTAAAAAGACCACGGTTCGAAGCCTGCCAACAATAGGAGCATAAAGTTTTTTTTCCTCATCAAAGATTGAGCCCTATTTTTGCCCACAGGCACACCACATTATTAATACGCAAGACAGCGTAATGCATACTCAGGATTTGATCCTGCAACCTCCAAGTGTTTGCTTAACTCAGATCCATACATCTAAGTTGGTTTGTGAAGCTCTGGCATTCGATCATGCACTTGATTGGGTGGACTCACATTTGCCGTGTCACCTTAATTCTATCAGTTCTACTATCACTTCCTATCTTCTTTCTTGCTAGTTCTTAGGCGGCGGCGGCGGCGGCAGCGGCGGCAGTGTCAGTTCTACTATCACTTCGATCCATAGGTTACCCTTTGTGATGCATGCATGGTTTCAAAACATCACAATAAATCAAATTTCATCCCTTTTAAATGTAATTTTAATAATTCATATAGAAGACCTATTGCATGTATTCAACAGCCAAGCAAGTTTACTTTTAAGATAGATATCAAGTACGAGAATAAACAAGCAAATGAGATTTCTTCTTATAATCACAGCAATGCATACTTAGTAATATTGTGAGATTGGCAAATATTCAAGTAAACAAAAACTAGACCCAAGATAAGATTTCAATGCAAATATTTCTAATGAAGCCAAATAAATCTCAATCTCAATCTCTAACGAAAGGAATAGCGGCCGAGTTTCGAGTAGCAATTTTTATCATGGATGAATAGGTGGCCAAGGAGAGATGCCTCAGAAAAGCGAGAAAAATAACTTGGAAGAAGATCTCCGAGGTAGAAGCCTTCGAGCTTCGATCATTGCTCTGAGGAGGTGGGCCCCTTTTTACTAGTGCCTTGAGGTGACGAATGGGGTGCTCCGAGCGGGGCATCACTTCCAATTACCGGCCTGCCTTTTGCTCTCTCTCTCTCTCTCTCTCTCTCTCTCTCTCTCTCTCTCTCTCTCTCTCTCTCTCTCTCTCTCTCTCTCTCTCTCTCTCTCTCTCTCTCTCTCTCTCCGCTTCAAAAAATCTGAAAAGCAATAGGCAACACGTTCCCTTCCAGAATTCGAATCCATTGTTCTGAGGAGGTAGACCTCTTTTTATAGTGCCTTGAGGTGATGACTGGGGCGCTCCAAGCGGGGCAGGATTGATGACGTGCTCCTGTGAACTACGTAACCACCTCACAAGTGGACGACGTGTCACCTTGCAGGCACTTGGTGGTTATGGTATGTGATACTTATTGCCTTACTGGTCACCGGAAATCTCAGGGTGTGGGCTGTCCTCCCGTAATCACTGTCTGGCCGAGATTTTCGGGAATAACTACTGCACAATCTCGGTGCATGATCTTCGGTCTAACTCTTCGCGTGAATACCTGAGTTGCCTTGGGGCGGAAAAAGTAGGATCCTTCGTGATTTGCTTACACCTTGGCTGGTCGGTCGACTCCCTCTAGTCGGCCAGCTGGTCGACACCTTCTAGCTGATCAGTCGATCGACCCCGGTCGATCGATCTATTCTGGTCAACAGGTCGATCGACCACTTCTGGTCGGCCGATTGATCGACCCCCGGTCAGCTGACCCCTTCTGGTCGACCGGTCGATCGACCCTGGTCGGCTGACCCCTCTGAATTGCTCTTCTTTCTATATTTATTAAGGTACACATAATACCAACCTAAAGATCAGTTGAGTTCGAGTTGGGTGCAGACATACCACCTAAAATAACTATAGGCCACTTGTTGGATCGACAAGAAAGAAATAAGAAAGTTCTTGAGAAGTCAAATAAATCATCTATCGGCCTCCTAAATCTCTGCGGGGACGCGAAAAGTAGCATGTTATTTGTAAAACTAGTAAGAAACCCGGGCAATGCCCAAATGTGCTTGATGCATGTCATTTGGCAAAGACGACATCACAACTGTTCGAAGAAGTGTGAAATATGAAGTGGGTGTGATTCATTTGTTAGAGAGAGAGAGAGAGAGAGAGAGATTAACATCAAATGACCATTAAATGCCATTGAATGAAAATTTATCATATTTATGGTAGGTTTTTAAATGGATTTAAAAGAGAGCCGCATTCATACACGGAAGAAGAATTATAGCTCTTTAAAAGACATTCATGTGTCACAACACGGAAGAGAGGCTTCCATTTTAGTATATATACTAGTAAGAAACCCGAGCAATGCCCATATGAACTTGTTGCACACCATTTAGCAAAGACGACATCACAACCGTCTGAAGAAATGTTCGATCATAGTGATTATGATTCACTCATCCAGGTGTAATTCACTTGTTAAAGAGAGAAAAAGATATTACTAATAATTTCTCTAATTAACATCAATTGACCATTAAATACAATTGTACATGGTATTTATCATCTTTATATTAGGTTCTTAATGGGATTTATGAGAGAGAGCCACGTTCACACACACGAGAGAAGGATTATGGCTCATCAAAAGTGGTCCACTTGTTATAGAACAGAAGAGAGGACTCCATTTTTGTCATCAATGCCCGGATGAGCTTGATGCATGTTATTTGGCACAGACGATATGGCAACTGTTGAAGTATGAAATATAAAATGAGTGTGATTCACTTGTTAGAGAGAGATATTAACATTAAATCTCATTGAATGAGTATTTATAATCTTTATGGTAGGTTTTTAATAGGATTTAAAAGTGAGCCGTTCGCACATAGAAGAAGGATTATGATTCTTTAAAAGACATCCATGTATAGATATATAAACTAGTAAGAAACCCGGATAATGATTGAATGTGCTTGATGCACATCATTTGGCAAAGACGACATTGCAACTGTTCAAAGAAGTGTGAAATATGAAGTGAGTGTGATTCATTTGTTAGAGAGAGAGATTAACATCAAATGACCATTAAATACCATTGAATAAAAAATTATCATCTTTATGGTAGGGTTTTAAATAGATTTAAAAGAGAGCCGCGATCATATACGGAAGAAGAATTCTAGCTCTTTAAAAGACGTTCATGTGTCACAACACGGAAGAGAGGCTTCCATTTTAGTATAGATATATAGATATAGATGTGTTAGTGCCTACATCACTTCGGCTAGCTTCAATCCCCATAGCCTGGGTGGAAGACTCCTGCAAACATGCTCTCTATAAGTTCCTCTTTCTCAATGTCTACTCTTCATCATTCGTCTTTTTGTTGTTCCTCTTTCTAAGCCAGTTAGACTACCATCCAAGTTCAAAGCGATTCACTGTCTGTGTTGGGTGCAATGGACGGCTATGATCAGGACACCCACGGATGGAAAGTTGCAGCAAAATATAGAATAATAAAAAAAAAACCAAAGAATGGATATGTAAACAGATCTTATCGAGTCTACTAGTTTATAAATGAGTCGGGTTTAGACACTGTTAGTTAAACGGGTTAGATCTGGGTATGGGTTCTAGACATGACCTGAAACCAAACATGACCAGACAAAATCAATTGCGAGTCTCTCTCTCTCTCTCTCTCTCTCTCTCTCTCTCTCTCTCTCTCTCTCTCTCTCTCTCTCTCTCTCTCTCTCTCTCTCTCCCCAAATGCCTACCCACAACCTCATCCAGATTGTCGAAGGGGATCCTCTAGTTATCATTTTTTTGCTTTCGTCATAATGTCCCAGTGGATTACTTCACATAGGATTGTTGACAGTTGTTATGCACATTTCCATTGATTCAGATTTCTCATATGTAAAAATGAGGCCAGCACTTGTAGCTCGATCCTTGGGACATAATGGTTCATTTTCTGCTGATTGGCTGACTTGGAGCAGTAAGACAATAGCCTCTATACTCATTTTAGTTATTTGGTTGGTTGTCTTTTAATTTTCCGATCTACTTTGTGCAAGCTACTAACCCCAATAAAAAAAGGGCCGTTCTACTTACAACCCACGAAATACCTAAGACAATCATAACTTAAATTTGAAAAAAAAATACCCGATATGTCTATGCTTCATCCATGCTCTTTTGCTCATGGCAACCCATGCCTGTTGCCCCTGCCACTGCCCATGTGTAGGTCGCCTCTTACCTTCACTGTCGGCAACCCACCATTGCAGTATCCTCTTACCTCCCCCTCTTCCCCTTTTTCTTCCTCCTCTTTCCATTCTTATGTAAATCACAACAATCGTCCAATACACAGAAAGTACATTCAGTTTGGTGTGGTTGATTGTTACGATATATATATGAGGATGAGTAAAAGAGGGGGAAAGACAAAGGAGAGATAGAGGAGAAAGAAGAAGAAGAAGAAGGGAAGGAGGAACGTAGGACGAGGATGACGGGTTGGATTTGCGGTGACAAGCAGCCTATGGACTAGGGTTGCATAGAGTCATAGACTGATAGACCCACCCCAAAAAGGATTTTGTTTCAAAACAGTATTTTTTTTTAAAAAATTATTTTAATAACCACATGTCAAAAATAATTAATAATTTCAAAAGTGATTATTTATCTGTCACGTGGCCACCACACCAACTTTCAAATCGGTATTTTATTTAATGATTTAGGGCTATTTTTGAAATTATTTTTAAGAATTGATTATTAAAATAATATTTTTTTTATAAAAATACTGTTTTTAAAAGAAAAAAAATTCCCAAAAAAAGAAAAAAGAAAAAAGAAAAAGCTGAGCACCTGTGTTTCTATGTAACGAGGTCAATGGAGTCATCACTCTCCTCTCCACCGTTCCTGTCGGCCATTCTCTTCGAAATTGCGTCTCCCCGTCTTCACTCTTTCCTGCCGCCACTGAGACCCCAGCTTCACTCTTGTAAACCCTAGCGGCAGATGTCGTGGTTTCTCGAGGTCTTGCGCTGCATCCTCTTCTGCGGGGACGACGAAGAAGGGAACAACCTCCGTCATCCAAGAACCCAGAGAGATCATTATGCCGCTTCGAACAGTGCGGATGCAGGGATCCGACGTCCGTTCTTGCGAACCGAACCGCCGCCGAGGCCGCCGGCGAAGCCTCCTGCAACTCTCCGGCCACCACAGCTGTCTCCGCCCCGTATTCCAATCCGCCCTCCCCCATCAAAGCCATCTCCATCTCTTCCTCCTCCACCACCAAAGCCTTCTCCAACTCTTCCCCCTCCCCCATCAAAGCCTTCTCCATCTCTTCCTCCGCCACCACCAAAGCCTTCTCCAACAAACCCCCTCCCTCCATCGAAGCCGCCTCCAACCTCTCTGCATCTCCCTCCGTCATCAAAAAAGGCTTCTCCGACTCTTCCTTCATCGAACGTCTCTTCGGCTCCCCTTCCCTCACCAAAGGCAACTCCCAGCCCTTCTCTGCCATCAAGGGCACACTCGATTGCGTCGCCGAAGCCTACTGAATACGATGACATCTCACTCGAATTCTCTGTCGGCAAGCAAAGGAGCACGCATTCGAGGTACGAGATTCCGAAACATTTGAAGGAACAGATCGAGAAGGATAAGGTTCCTCGGGTTCTCAGGAGCCCTTTGTTGCCGTCGACGTACGCCGACTATTTTGCGACTTTGCTGTATGCTGAAGACTTCTACGTCGAGGTAACGTAATCAAGCTCATGATTAGCTTAACTTTTGCAATCAGTGGAATTGCTACAATCTAGAGAATGGTGCTGAATTAATGATTATAAAGAGAAGGAGACTATGTCCTAAAGATATTGAGGTTCAAATTACTGAAATTTTGCCTTACCATCTTTGAATGCTGCCCTTCGAACGCTTAGCAATGAGTGCCAACCACTTTGAAGGAAATTCAACTATTGGATGCCCTCACCTTCTTCATATAGGTGGTCTCTTCTGGCATCGTTACCCAATCGTTTATCATATCTAGAGATATGTCCTTCGATTGGCAACCGAAAGTTAAGCAGAATTAGACGCGCTTAACTGGAGTTTGATCTCCTCAAGACAGACTTTCGAGATATGGTGTCCAATTCTCGAATTGACACTGACATGCATGGTTGCCACTTTACTTTCCTCCTCCGAACCGCTACATGAACCGGATGCCGGATATCTCATTTTTCTCATTCGGTCTCTAATCTACCACCATTATTAATTTGAAAGCTCCCTTTATGGGTTTTTAGTCACTTTTGGTGGTGTTTTGGCCTTTTGAATGTGACGGTGACTTCGGAAAAAACAAAGGCTTGCATCAATTTTAGCTTGTATTCAACAACCTCTAAGGTGCGCCATTAGTAACTCATAAAATTCACATTACAATAAAAAATGATCATTTTAGGCAATGTGGATAGCATTCGAGGTATTCTAACGAGGAATTAAGTACTCAATTTTGAAAAACAATCCACCTCGTCAAAAATAAAATCATAGCCTCACAAGGGTTCTTGACAACCCAAGGAAAAAGTCCATGCTTATCGGTATATATAAACCTATGTTTTTCTTCATTAGATATTAGACAAGTTGTCACTGGGAAACAATCTTGGCCACATCTCACTTCAATCCCGGCCAATAAAAATAACCTTCAACCATGACAATGGTCTTTTCTCTTCCGAAAACATACTGCTACATAGACATGCAATTTCGATATCACATACACGATACACAAAAAAGTGAAAACGTTACACGATATGACAACCTTGCGTTCAATTATACAAAAAAGAGGAGTCATGATGTGGCACCTTTGTCGGATATGGCAACAGGGCTAAATAATCTACACTGTATATGGCATTATACGATACTCGGTCTTGCCACTAGAGAGGTGAACATTGTCCTATTTTTGTTGTTATCAAATACCATCTTCCTTTACCTATTATATGTCAGTTTGTTTTGTTGATAGATTATGACTCATATGCTTCTTTTTCCATCAGAAATGGAGTGAATTCCTTTTGACTGAAGTCACACTACAGTTGCGTAGCAGGGCAGCATTTGAGAATGCACGAGATACAAAGAAAGTGAACAAGAGTCTTCAGAGGGATAAGAAAGATTTTGTAGCTTTTGAGATCGATTCAGTTCCTGAGAGACGACCATTCCTATTATCAAGGGATTTTGTCTTTGTACGTCCTTCAGGAAAGATGTTTGAACCTTTCAAGGTTTGCTTTCTCATATCTCTACTAGATAAGTCCACATGAATAGTTTTTTAAGCACATTATATGTATTGATAGTTTCTGCAGAAAAAATTATGAAATACCTTAAAGTTCCATATATTTGTATAAGCATATAGTTACATGACATTCCTCATATTCATATAAGCATTTACTTACATGACATTTGCTGTACAACAAATTTCTTTGAGTGTTTAACTTCAGATGCTGTGACAAATATGAAATTTTGACTTGATTGAGATCCCCCGTGGTGGTGAGCTTTAATTTGCATGATTCACGAAGAACCCTTCCTTTTTACCTCCTATTGAGAGTGAAACATTTCCAACAGGGGTTCAAAATTCTAAGCAATTCATAAATAACATATGCAAAGAAGTATGCATGGGACTCTTGAAGGAAAATGAAATAATTTGTTCCGAGATGTTTTTTCTAATGCTTAGATGAATATAAGGATAAAATGGATTTGTGATTTGAGATAAAAGGTTCTCATACTTGCCTGAATTCGTAAAATAATCAAGGGAATTTTTGAAGGCTCAAGCTTTTAAGTGAGCTTGTAGTTTTCTCGTAGTAGACAAGTTCATTAAACACAAGAATGCACACACACACACTCACTTTTTAATATTCGTAAAATTATATACGCTTGCCTTGCTTGACTCCTACGGATGTACTCATGGGTTCTGTTTGAGAAAGTATAATTACGAGATTCGTAATGAAGGTTTTTTAATATCATGGAATTAAGCTTATGAGTCACACCATGAAATTATTTATACTTGGTTTTTGCTGCCACCTTGATTTATTTGGTTCCAATTTGAGCTTGAACCCCAATATCAAGCTTTTTTCTTTAGTTTTTTTAAAGAAACCATAGCATCACATCTGAGGAGGGTTAAGGCCGAGTGGCAGACCCTTACTAGTTATTTATAATTCGATCCCTTGTCTCTGGTTCAACCACAAAGGGACTTACCGGCTGAGCCAGCTGGCACCCTTGCAATTCTTAATGATAGTGCCCATTTTCTCACTTTGTTTTGAGTTTTCTGGTTAAATCTTTCAGTTGATGGTTGCTCATCAGTCCATTGGTTTTAAACATTTCAGATGTTGGGTTTTTCTCTCCTTTTGGACTTTAAATGGCTTTCTTCTTAAGCGTGATTAACGTCATTTGGATGTTGAGATGTGTTTTTGGCCCATCTTGCTCTTCTTTTCTTCTGGTAGGAGTGGCCAAGGACTCTTTCCTAACTCATTGGCTGACTAAACATTCAATATTTGACCTTTTGGCATTCAATATCTTTATTGTTTGAAGATATTTCTTTTTGTTTCACTGTTTTCCTATTCGGTCAATTCAGGATCATTGACATTGGCTAGTAATTTGGGTCTTTTTTGTTTTGCAAGTTCAATAGTCCGAGTTTCCATTATTCCTTTAGCTTCTTCGAGTTGTCATACTACCTTTCATGTGTCATTTGTTTGTTTGATTCATGTGCACACTATGCCCAACCAATGTTGTCCTGTGTGATTGCATATGCACCTATGCGGTCGCCTAGGTGGTCAAGACCACCGAATCACGTATGTGGCATATAATCCCAACAACCGCACAATGGCATATGCTGTCGCATATGTGATGGTACCCAGGATAGCACAAGTTGCACCCACACTTGACAACATTGTGCACACCTATTTATGTCTCTTATTATCCTATATTGAGTTGGTCAATTTTGCTAGACAACTTCAATGACTGTTTGCTATTACCTTTTGAGCTTATTTCAATCCCTATCCCCACACCACTTTAACTAATGTTTAACTTTCCTTGTGAATATTTTGCATCCTTGACCGTCCTTGCATCCCTTGCTTGAGATTTGTCCTCTTTGATTCGTCACCAGCTCCTTGACTTTGTGTTGTGTTGCCTATCATCTAACCTCTTACACAACATAATGTTTGGTTTATTCTTTTAGAGGCTATTTGAATCATGATTTGAGGGTTTGTACGAACCCCAATCGGTTCTCCTGAGTTGTTTGGTTTTTATTGCCAATGTGAATCCCTCAAACCCGCATTATGCACCTGAATCGGGTCTTTTCCGAATTGGTTCAATCATCGTTTTATTAGTTTGAACATACATGTAATTGGTAGTTATTCCATAATTCATGTACCACAAGACTTTGATATGAAACGACTGATTTGGATCTTACTCAAGCAAATCAGACCACCATTTTTTTACTTTTACTTTTTTTTGATAAATTTTCTTCGAAATAACCGAATTGGACGAACCCCAACCGGTTCATTTTTTCCAGGTCCCAACTTGAACCCGGATGCTCTAACCTTGATTTGGATACTCGACTCCAGTCCAATGTACTTTGGAGTTAGGTGTGACTGCTACTATTGTGGTACGAATTGCATTTAAGTTTGTTGATTGCCAATGACTGTTGTTTGGTTTGATTGCCCCTCGCATTGTGGAATAGCTAGGTCCTAGTATCTTTGAAGTAACGGGTGTGAATGCTCTCATAATTTGGAACTTGGAACTATTGGAGGATTAAGACCTAGCCCAACTGGTTTCAGAATCTAGGAATGAAAGGATCAACTCTGAAAAATGAAGGGTAGTTGAAGATGACAAGATCAATCGTGCATGTAAATGCTTACTTTAGAACATATATTGCCACCCTCTATGCACTGAGCTTACTGTTAACCTAGATACAACAGTCCGTTAGGGATTAAGGGTGCTCTGCTATAATCCCTTCCTCGAATCAACTACATGGAACAATCTGTTGTCCAGAAAGAAATCACAAAGAACTCCGAGTCGAATTAACTTTCTGAAAGCATACTTAAAAACAGAGAAAGACAGGATTTGAAGTTATCCAACAGTCACAAAATATCAGAAAATGACTTTTCAAAGTAAACTTTCATTTTAAAAAAGTTTGAAAATGGTTCAAAACTATTGGACGAGAATCCTACGTGCAAAGCGCACCACTCCGATGGGTTGCACCTTTGTCATAGATCCCTCATTCATAAAGACATAAGTCCTCTCAAAGCCTTTACTTATACACTCACCATCTCCACTTCCCTTGAGCAAGCAATGTGGGTCTGAAGGAATGGTTGATCATCCCATGTGCAAGTGAATGAACATTTGGATCACACATATTTATTTGTTTTTGGAGGAAACCTCTCAAATTTTGGTTTATTTTAAAGACCCAATAGCCAATATTTTTGACCGATCTCCGCCCATCCAACCATTTTTGACCAATCTCTGTCCGTCCAACAAATTTTTTTAAAAGTCTCCCTCCCTTGTGCAGTTTATTTCATGCTATTTTTTCTGCAGCACTACTGCATCATTTGGAAATCATGGTCAGAAGCCTGACCCACATTTTTTGTATGAGGCTTGACAATATTAATCTTATTTCTAAACCAGGGAATCCTCTTCCGGGTTGTGAAGAGCACATTGATATTAGTCGAATTTGGAGATGACTTCCATGCACAGCATTTATCAACCAGAAAATACGATGTCAGCTTCTCCTTCAACCGAGTCTGCTTAAAGCGGGCGCACCAAGCAATCTCAGCTGCAATGGATCCTTCATTTCACAACATCTTGTTCCCTGGTCTGGGCTCCAGCGCTGGATCTTCACACACGCCTCCCTTTGTGACCCCTTCACCTGGAAACACGAAGCTAGGTGTAAGTCGGATTCTAGGTCACAAGGGTCCATTGCCTTATCTCATCGAGGGGCCGCTTTCCACTACTCTGTTCGATCATCTTTCAGATCGTCTTACTAGCACCGGATCTGTCATTCAAGAAGCAATCCTTCAACTTTACAGAGCTGATCCTCACTGTCGGATCCTCATATGTGCTCCCAGAAACCGGACATGTGATGCACTGATGAGAAGCTTGCGCGACGAGATCCCGAAGTCGATGCTGTTCCGAGCTAATGCCGCCTTTCGGGACTCTTCTCTCGTACCTGATGACATTTTCCAGGCAAGCCTGTTCGAGGGGGAGTGCTTCACTTGCCCCCCACTCGTGAAGCTCCGGGACTTTAAGGTCGTGACTTCCACCTTCATGAGTAGCTTCCGGCTCCATGATGCTGGGATCAATGCTGATCATTTCACTCACATCTTCATGGTCGATGCTTCGTCCGCTGTGGAACCCGAAGCAGTTGTGGCTATTGTGAACCTCGTCGGCAAGAGGACGGTTGTGGTGGTTACGGGCTCATCTAAGAATTATCCAGGTTGGGTGCGTTCGGATATAGGCCGAAGGCACGGATTGAGGATGTCGTATTTTCAGAGGCTTCTCAAGGGAGAGCCATACACGAGTGAGGATCCGAAGTTCATCACTCATCTCTTGTGAAGCAATTCGCCGATTCGCAGATTCGTCTGCAGGAAGGCTTTCGTTGGATGCCAGAGCACAGAAGCCTGATATAGGAACCCCTGTTATTACCATGTATATTGTAAATAAAACCCTCTGTTTCCATCTGTGGAGCAGATGTGAGCGATTACTCATCTCTTGTGAAAGGGACCGGTTTGGGTGTGTTAATTAATTTGATAACCATGAACCTTATGTTGTGGCAGTTGTACCTTCTGTGAAGAAGTGTGAACCATTGCTTGCAAAGAGTGTTCTGTGTTGATAAAACTTTGTAAATACAAATATTTACAGGATATTACGGAGGTTTGCCACTTAGTTAGACACTAATTCTGAGGCATTTGATGGGGAAAAAAAATTAGAGTTCATGATTCGGTGCTGAGCGGTCCCTGACAAAGAAATCATTTAAGTGAATGAAAATGCTCTTCATAGCATTTCAAATTTTCTTTTGCATGCCACCAAAGCAGCGAACCTCCGATCACCGAACCAATGAACCGAACAACTGCTCGTCGTCGCCGAATCGAACCTAAACAACCGAACCACTACTCGCCGCCATCGAATATAAACCTAACCCTAAACACCCAAGATTTATGGGCTATGGGATGAACTTTAGACCTAAGATTTCTAAACCTAACCCTAATCTTAACCCAGGACCAAATGGTGACGGTTTCTCATTGCCGCTACTCGCCGCCGTCGCCCCAACGGCGACGAGCAGTTGCAACTCGTTAAGGTCGTCGGTGTCGAACCGCTGTTGTCTCACCGCTCCCACCAATGCTGTCCCGCCGTCGCCATTGCTGTCTCGCCGCTCGCACCGCTGCTGTCCAGCCATCGCTGCCGCTCGTGTGCTCGAGAGTGATGGGAGAAGGAGACCGGGCATTTTTGGGTTTTTGAAAAATATCGGAGACCTATTGTTCATTGAAATGTTGAGATGTCCTGCGCCTACCAAATTTGTTCTGTCAATGGCTGATCACCAATTAACCCATAAAAGCATGAATCAGGTGTTCGGCTGCTCATACGGGGATGACTGATATAAGTTTTTTTAGGGTGTTGCTGTTTGCGCACGCACCCACCCACCCACCCCAAATTACTAGGGATCCCAACTTAACAAAAAAAAAAAAAAAAGCCAAATCTTCCACTCCCTCTTCCTTCTTGAGACATGACGGTCATTCTTGATTGACATGTGTATCGATCGCTCTCAACCGACATGGTACAGAAGCTTTTGGTTGAAAGAGACCAAACAGTTCCACAACATGTATAATGAGAGCGACCAACACGCATGCCAGCTGGGGGCAACCACATGTCTCTAGGAAGGAGAAGAAAGAAGGTGAAGGATGGGGGAAGAGGAAGGGAAGGAAGGGGAGGAGGAAGAAGGGGAAGAGGAAGAGAAGGAAGGTGGAGGACGATGAAGGAAGAGGGAGAGGAGGGAGGGGAGGACAAAGAAGAAAGGGAGGTAAGGAAAATGCGCTCACAGCGATGGTAATCGGAGCGAGAGGTGGGGGGGGAGGCAAACCTATGGGATGTGCCCTATTAAAATGGGGGGCTTTAGTAAACTATGGGAATGGATGAGGTGCCCTATATAATGTGGCAGCCTTAGTAATTTCGTGGGTGCAAATAGCAACACCCATTTCTTCACAAGGAAGAAAAAAGAGAGGTGTGTCTAAAAATTCAACATCCACAGATACTAGTTCTATCAAGACTAAAATCAAGTTCCAGACTTCCAATAAGAAGTAAAGATCCTAAGTGATACGGCCCATAAAGCCCGAATTAGAGGAAAAATTAATCACAGTTCTCTTCGTGACGCTCGCATAATCGAACAGGCAGCCGCCGCCTTCATAACCCTGATCAAAAAGATTTCGCCGCCGTTACAATGATTACCATGCCATTGAGCAAAAAACACGAGAGCTTTCATTAAGTACCAAATTTCACGACTTTCTTGTACTCCACAAGGACCGGATATATCTGCTCGAAAGCTGCGTAGATCTGTTCCTTCGTCTGGCCACATGGAAGATCGACAAGTCGAAGATCAGCAGATGAACAAATAATTTATGATCGAATGTAGAACTACATGCAAGTATGCAACCATTACCTTGGCTCCCGTGATGACGATCTTGCCCGACACGAAGATGAGGAGAACAATCTTACACTGCTTCATCCTGTAGATAAGGCCAGGGAAGTCCTCGGGCTCGTACTGTTTAAATGCAACCAACACAGAACAGCAAAAGCGATAAGTAATAAGGATTTAATAAATCAAGATTTTCAGTGCAAAACTCACCTTGCAGAATGGCTCATGGCAAGCTTGGAGATATTCCAGCTTGATTGGGAATTTCACGTCGCACGAGCCGACAATGTTCTGTATCTTGAAGTCCTGTTGTGATGAGAAAGGATAGAGGTTTCTTCTGAGGACTTTGGACTAGATTTAGAATGCCAATTGCACTGAAGAAAAGAATGAATATAAACCAACTTCCAAAGAGAGACGGGTTTTCCTTTGATCAGTACCATGAACCTCACTCCTGGTTCGAACTTCTGAACGATGCGGGCGAACTGGATCCACAGGTTTATCATATTAGAAAAAAGACAATTTGAAGGGATGAGTAGAGATTAATAACCTTTAGCAAGAACTGTTTGTTTTCACCAAAGAATTTTCCCTCAGAGTAGCTTACCTTTCTTGTTGCCACTCTTGATTCTTCTCCACTCTTAGCTCCTGTACATACCTGAATGAAAATCAACAAGTAGCTGAGTGGTTTCAAAATCACCTGAGAGGTTGGGAAATTATCAATAGCCTAGGTGGTTTCAAAATTTTAGATCCAAGATTAGAATATGAAGAATGAAGGAAGAAGATGACTAGAAAGAATCGGGCCGAGGCACAATGTCACTAACCTTAGAACATATATTGCTACCCTATATGCATTTGGGCTTACAGTCAATCTGTTCCCAAGATACAACGGACCGGAGGATTAAGTGTGCACTGCTTGTATTCCTCTTTGCGAACTCAACACAATAGGAACAATGTTGTCCAGAGAAAAGATAGACAGAAGACAGAGCTTTCGAAAAATTTTGTTCGAAATCAGAGAAAGATATCTAAAAGTACTCGACAGTCGTAAATAACTGAAAATAACTTTTCAAAGCAACATTTCATTTGAAACCAGTTTGAAATCGTTTGGAGAAAAAGGCACCCAGTCAGACCCGCGTCCATTCCCAGTCCAAACAAACTGGATGCATCGGTTTGATTGGGAAAAATAAAAGGCCCTTCTGCCTATAATGCGCCCTGAATGCCTACTCACCCTTCACACCACTTAGATGGCTTGCACCATTGCCATAGCCTCCTCTTGTCCATGGACCATAATAACTGTTAGGAGATGACATCTAGGGTTTGGAGAGAATGGAGTGCATTTCATTGAGGGACTGAAGCCCAATATATATGTACATGTATACACACACAACACGACCCGACTGTACATATAACCCGACCCATCTTTATATATTAACACTCCCCCTCAAACTCACGGTGGATCATGGACCGAGAATTTGCCGATAAAATGCCGGAAGCGAGCAATCGTAAGGGGCTACGTCAGAAAATCAGCAGTCTGCTCCAATGATAGAATGAATGGCAAGGAGATGGTGTGGTCGAGAAACTCCTGGCGAATATAGTGACAATCAACCTCAATATGTTTTGTCTGCTCATGGAAGACCGGGTTGCTAGCAATCTGAATAGCACTCCGGTTGTCACAGAAGAGAGGCGCCGGCCCGGATATCACAACTCCCAGGTCGAGTAGAAGGCGGCGAAGCCAAACAATCTCTGCGATGGTGGAAACCATAGCCCTGTATTCGGCTTCGGTGCTGGAGCGAGTAACAGACTCATGTTTCTTGCTTCGCCAAGAAATAAGAGAATCACCAAGGAACACACAGTATCCGGTAGTAGAACGGCGAGTGGCTACATCTCCTGCCCAATCTGCATCGGAGTAGGCACGCAGCACCAACGGAGAGGTGGAGGAAAAAAGTAGTGAGCGGGTGATGGTGCCTCGGAGGTAGCGGATAATCCGAAGGACTGCTGCATAGTGAACCGAACGAGAAGCCTGAACGAACTGACTGACAATGCCAACAGCATGGGCAATGTCTGGCCGGGTTATAGTGAGGTAGACGAGCATCCCAACTAGCCTCTGGTAGCGGGAGACATCCTGGAGTGGCTCACCATCTGTAGAAAGAAGCTTCAAATTGAGCTCCATGGGTGTGTCAGCAGTGCGAGAGTCAGTAAGAGCAGCATCAGCAAAGATGTCGGAGATGTACTTTTGCTGGGAGACCAACAGACCACGAGCTGACCGGGCAATCTCGAGGCCCAAAAAATAGCGAAGAGGGCCCAGATCTTTCATCTCAAACTGACTCTGGAGGTGGCGCTGAAGGGACGCTATGGTGGCACTGTCATCCCCGGTGATGATCATATCATCAACATAGAGAAGAAGAACTGCAATACCCTGACTGGAGGAGCGAGTGAACAAGGCATAGTCAGAGTGGCGCTCAACAAACCCGGCGGCCATAACTGCACTGCGGAATCGCTCAAACCAGGCACGAGGGGCCTGCTTGAGCCCATAGATGGCTCGGCGCAAACGACAGACGTGACCTGAAGGAGCAGGGACGCCTGGTGGAGGAGCCATGTATACCTCCTCTGAGAGATCACCGTGGAGAAATGCGTTGGTCACATCCATCTGATATAGAGGCCACCCTCGAGCAGCTGTCACAGCTAAGAGGGTGCGAACGGTAGTCATCCGAGCCACTGGAGCAAACGTCTCCTCGTAGTCAATCACATACTCCTGGGAGAAACCACGAGCAACAAGGCGCGCCTTATGCTGCTCAATGGACCCATCAGGTCGAGTCTTGATCTTGAAGATCCATTTGCAGCTAACAGGAACCACGCCAGTGGGACAAGGAACCAAATCCCACGTCTGAGTCTGCTGAAAGGCCTCAAATTCGACTGTCATGGCCTGTCGCCACTCTGGGTGTACAACTGCCTCACGGTATGACTGGGGCTCCCGGTGGGTGTGAAGAGCTGTAAGAAAGGCCTGGTAGGACGGAGAGTAGGAGGCAACAACAGAGTGTCCAGAAGTGTCAGGAGAAACAGGAGTAAACACAGAGTAACCAAACCTATCAGGGGAATAGTCATATCTGTCAGGAGGGTGATGTTCGCGCGAAGTGTAGCGCCGAACAGGACCAGGATCCGCCGGCCGAAGAGGTGGGAGCAGCTACAGGCAAAGTAGTACCAGTGGAGACAGTCTCGGTGGGAGGAACTATGGAGCGACGAACGTAGACACGTGTGACAGGTGGTGGTGGTGGAGGTGACGGGGAGACAGGGGAGAGGAAGGTGGCGGGGGAGGTGGTGGAGACGAGGGAGGTGGAGGTGATGGAGACAGGGGAGGCGAGGAAGGTAGAGGAGGCTCAACCGGGAAGGTGGGCGTGGGAGAAGGATACGGAGGTAGGAAGGGGATGGTGAGAGGGGGTGACGGCGTAGAAGATGACGTAGATGGTGAGGGAAGATCCCGAGACTCAGTGGAAAAGTATGGGACATCCTCTACAAAGGAGACGTGACGAGAGACACGGATCCGGCGAACCAAGGGATCGTAGCACCGATATCCCTAATGCTCCCGACTGAGTCCTAAGTGAACACACTTAACAGACCTAGTAGAGAGTTTAGTGCGCTCATGGGGAGGGAGGAGGACGAAACACGTGCATCCAAAGGTACGAAGAAGAGAGTAGCCAGGAGATGTGGAGTAAAGCCGCTCGTACGGGGAAACACCAGAGATGGAGGAGGATGGAGTGATGTTGATGAGGTGAACAGCGGTCAGGACAGCTTCATCCCAGTAAGAATGTGGAACAGAAGCAGACAGAAGTAGAGCTCGTGCTGTCTCGAGGACATGGCGATGTTTGCGCTCGGCGACTCCCGTTTTGTTCATGGGTGTGGGGACACGACTGTTGGTGAAGAGTGCCGTGAGTTTGAAGTATCTCACGCATCTCAGAGAAGAGATACTCCTGGGCACAATCAGACCGAAAAATCTTAATGCACCGACCAAACTGGGTGTGAAGCATAGTAGTGAAGGTTCTGTAAATATGAGGAATCTCGGAGCGGCGACACATGAGATAGACCCAGGTGCAGCGGGAGTAATCATCTATGAAGCTCACATAATACAAAAAATCAGTAATAGAGGCAACTGGAGCAGGACCCCACACGTCAGAGTGCACGAGATCAAAAGGGACGCTGGAATGGGAAACACTAGTAGAAAAAGGAAGAGCAAGGTGCTTTGCTAATCGACACCCAGTGCAGACAGAGAGAGATGAGGACACCCGACCCAAAGCGCCAGAGCGAAAAACGCTTTGGAGTCGATCACTGGATATGTGATCTAACCTTCTGTGCCACAAATCAGCATCAGAGGTAACAGACAGAGCTGACGGAGTGGAAGTGGAAACCTGAAGGTGATCCAACTGATAGAGTCCCCCTGCTCTACGACCCAGCCCAACTCTCTAACCCGTCCGCGGATCCTGCACAGAACAAGAAGAAGAAGTAAATGTAACGATCATGCCCGAGTCACAAAGAGAACTAACATATATTAAGTTAATGTTTAAGCGGGGAGCAAGGTGAACATAAGGTAAGGTTAGGCGACCAGTGAGATCGGAGGCAGGGGTGATGGATCCACAATGCGAAATGGGTACACGAGTGCCGTCAGCAGTGTGGATCCCCAGGAGGGTGAGAGCAGGGCTACAGTCCGTGAGTACAGAAGGATCGGAGGTAAGGTGGCAGGAGGCACCCGAGTCGAAGATCCATGGAGCTGTAGTACCCGGAGTGACAGAAAGACTGTGATATGTCGAAGAGCTGGTGAAGGCAAGGTATCGAAACAGTAACTCCTCAAAGCGTTGGAGGCGGTCGGAGTAAGACCGAGACTGAGCAGAAGTACCCCGGAGTGGCAAAGAGACTGTGATCTGTCGAAGAGCCGGTAGAGGCGAGGTATCGAAACAGTAACTCCTCAAAGCGCTGGAGACGGTCGGAGTAAGACCGAGACGGAGCAGGAGTGGTGACAGTCGGTGCTGGAGTAGGGAGATCAGCGACAGCAGCAGTCCCGCTATCATGACGGAGGGGACCCTGACGACATCCACAGTTGACTGACGTGGTGGAGGGATGTGGCCCGAGAATACCATCAAAACGAGGAGACGAAGGGACTCGACGATCAGCTACTGTGTGCAGGCAGTATGGGAGCCGAGAGATGCTGTATGAAGCCATACCCCTGAAGTACGGGGGCAAGCCGGCACAAGATAGGTCCCGGGCAGTCCGGTATAGAGGAGACGGACCGGAAGAGGAGGGCCAGGGGAGGAGCGATGGGGGGCAACAGGGGGTGCAGGAGGGGGGCAGTGTGGGCTGCAGGAGGTGCAGAAGGGTGGCGGCGGGGCGTCAGGGGGTGCAAGAGAGGGGCGGCGGGTGCTTCAGGGGATGGCGGGGGAGTCGGAGGGGCTGCAGGGGGGGTTCTGTTGGAAGAGGAGGGGCACGGGGTGCTGTAGGAGGTGCAGAAGGGGGGGCGGCGGGGCTTCAGGAGGTGCAGGAGGGGGGCGGCGGTGGTTGCAGAAGGTGCAGGAGGGGGCGGGGGGGGCTGCAGGAGGTGCAGGAGGGGGGCGGCGGGAGCTTCCAAAGTGCTGGAGGGACTGCCAGAGGGGGGAATCGGGTGTAGGAGGGTGCTGAAGGGGCTGCCGGAGGGGGAATCGGGTGCAGGAGGGGCTGCCGGAGTGCTGGAGGGGCTACCGGAGGGGGCAATCGGGTGCTGGAGGGGCGGCGAGGGCTGCAGGAGGTGCAGGAAAGGGCGACGGGGGTTTCCGGAGTGCTGGAGGGGCTGCCGGAGGGGGGAATCGGGTACAGAAGGGTGCTGGAGGGGCTACCGGAGGGGGAATCGGGTGCATGAAGGGGCTGGAGGGGCTGCCGAAGTGCTGGAGGGGCTGCCGGAGGGGGGAATCGGGTGTAGGAGGGGTGCTGGAGGGGCTGCCAGAGGAGTCACCTTCACCGCGGATAAACCCTAGAGCTCTAATACCATGTTAGGAGATGGCATCTAGGGTTTGGAGAGAATGGAGTGCATCTCATTGAGGGACTGAAGCCCAATATATATGTACATGTATACACACACAACCCGACCCGACTGTACATATAACCTGACCCATCTTTATACATTAACAATAACATTAGTCTTCTCCAAGCCTTTACTTATATACTCACCATCTTCACTTCCCTAGAGCAGTATGGGACTAAAGGAATGATAGCTTCATCCCATGTGCAAAGGGTTTACCTCCAAATGAATGAAAATTTAGAATCTTAGATCACATAAGGTTATGGGTTTTGGTGAGAACCATTCAATTTTTTGGGTCAATCCAAAATACCTCAACTACTGTAGGCTCCAAAAAGGTAGCACAAAAGTGCAGCCATAGGCTATCCATTTGGGCGCTAAATCAACCCATTTGAATGGCCCAATTAACCTCGTCATACCCAAGATATGTCAGGATCGGGGGACACTGTTTTTGCACTCAAATTTTTACACCGATTTTTAAATCATCAGATAGAGGTTTTAGAAGTTATTGATTTTTTTGAGAGCATAATCACTTTGACTGAGATAGCATATCCATAAAAAATCAGCACATTCTAAAGCCTCTAGGCATGTCAAGTGCTCTTCAAACTAACGATTAAAACGTATGGCCAATAAAGTCTTTTAGATTTGATGTACTTAGAGGCTTTAAAATGTGCTGATTTTATATGGATGTGCTATATAAGTCAAGGTGATTATGCTCACAAAAAATCAACGACTTCTAAAACCTCTTTCTAATGATTTGAAAATCGGTGTAAAATGTGAGTGCAAAATCAGTGTCCCCCGATCCTGACCATATATATATATATATATATATATATATATATATATATATAGAGAGAGAGAGAGAGGAGTGATTTGTTGCGAAACCCGGTTAAGATGCGAAACCCCCGTTATTTGCGAAACTAAGCCACAGCCGTCCGATCGGTGTGAATCGGACGACACAAACCCTTTCCGCCCGGTTAAAAGTTTTAATCGTTCCCGGCCGTCCGATTGACGTGAATCGGACGGCACAAATCCTTTCCGCCCCGGTTAAAAGCTTTAACTGTTCGATCGAATGATCGAACAGATGAGATCCGTGGATCTCATTCGAATAAGACAAAAAACTATGATTGCGTTGACCCGGATTTTTGTCCTATTCGAATGAGATGTCACGATCTCATCCGTTCGATCATTCGATCGAACGGTTTAAAGCTTTTAACCGGGGCGGAAAAGATTTGTGTCGTCCGATTCACGCCAATCGGAAGGCCGGGGAACGGTTAAAGTTTTTAACCGGGGCGGAAAGGGTTTGTGCCGTCCGATTCACACCGATCGGACGGTTGTGGCTTAGTTTCGGAAATAAGGGGGTTTCGCATCTTAACCGGGTTCGCAACATATCACTCCTCTCTCTCTCTCTCTCTCTACTATATATATATATATATATATATATATATATATATATATATATATATATATATATATATATATATAGAGAGAGAGAGAGAGAGGAGTGATCTGGAGAGAGATAAAGAGAGAGGAGTGATCTGTTGCGAAACCCGGTTAAGATGCGAAACCCCCTTATTTGCGAAACTAAGCCACAGCCGTCCGATCGGTGTGAATCGGACGGCACAAACCCTTTCCGCCCGGTTAAAAGCTTTAACCGTTCCCGGCCGTCCGATTGGCGTGAATCAGACGGCACAAATCCTTTCTGCCTCGGTTAAAAGCTTTAACCGTTCGATCGAATGATCGAACGGATGAGATCGTGACATCTCATTCGAATAGGACAAAACCGGGTCAACGCAATCATGTTTTTGTCCTATTCGAATGAGATCCCACGGATCTCATCCATTCGATCATTCGATCGAACGGTTAAAGCTTTTAACCAGGGCGGAAAGGATTTGTGACGTCCGATTCACGCCAATCAGACGGCCGGGAACGGTTAAAACTTTTAACCGGACGGAAAGGGTTTGTGCCGTCCGATTCACACCGATCGGACGGCTGTGGCTTAGTTTCGCAAATAACGGGGTTTCGCAACAGATCACTCCTCTCACTCTCTCTCTCTCTCTCTCTCTCTCTCTATATATATATATATATATATATATATATATATATATATATATAGGAATGATAAAATGCGGCGTACGGTGTCTGCGACACCACACGCCGCATCCTAACATGCCCCTATATATATATATATATATATATATATATATATATATATATATATATATATATATATATATATATGGGAAATGAGTTCCTATGACATGTCATAGGGAGTACCCTATGACATATGTTGAGTTAGTAACCCTAGAATATTTAGAATGTTCTGAATTTTTATGAGGATGATCACCCTATCTTAGATAGGACCCCCGCAAAAAATTGGCTCATTCGAAAACTTCTACAGGCATCAAATATGATTTTCAATTTAACGGTTAAAATGGATGGCCAATAAAGCTTCTAGCATTTGATGCCCCAACAAGTTTTAGAATGCTTTGATTTTTTGTGGACATTCTATCTAAGGTAAGATGATCACCCTCAAAAAAATTCAGCATATTCTAAACATTCTAGCATTACTAATTCATCATAAGTCATAGGGTACTCCCTATGACATGTCATAGGAACCCAGCCCTCTATATATATATATATATATATATATATATATATATATATATATATATATATAGAGAGAGAGAGAGAGAGAGAGAGAGAGGAGTCTTTCTAGTTTAGTTGTCGTCTGCATGGGATAGATGGGAATTATTACAACTTACACGAACAGACCAAGTGCCCTATTCGCAAACATAAATTGAGAAAATCAAAGTCTACATGATGAAATGCATGAAGTCATTGAAAACATCATAACCCCTCTTCCTCCATGCACACATGCCCACAGAAACATAAACACATACACACTTATGCAAGGGCTACTAGGATGGGCATGGATGCAATGAATTCGGTGAAGATATTCAAACTAATATTGCTAACACATAAATATTTAACTTTGCTTTCAATAAGGTAAGCAATATATCAAGCTAGCACCCTACAAGCCTGCAGAGGGACCCGCAAAGGATCTTAGCCAAGGACGATCTATCGGAAGGATGGGACTCCTAAATAGAATAGTGCTTACCGGATTTCAGTGTGAGAACCTAAAACCTTTTAATCAACGTAAAGGATTTGAAACAACAAAAGGAGGCTCAATGGTTTATTTCAAGGGACGCATGTTCAATAATATTGAATCCTACAATCAAATAGAAAGGCAAGCAATTAATTCTAATAACAAGCATAATAGGATAGGCTGAAAAGAGAGGGTTTATGGAATGAAAGCACCTTTTTTGCAGACAGAGACCCAACGATGGATTTGGGCGTCAAGCAATGTTTCACACACAAAGATGGGTCACCGAGCATACTAGAGGATGAACTAGGATTGCGGAGTTGCCAGAAGGGCCCTGTGGGTTAGCCGCGGTGTAGGAGCGACACAGGGCGGTACAGTAGAGCTGCATGGAGTACTGGTGGGGCTGGGCGGGCACACGGGGGCACCGTGGTGGAGGTCGCGTGCAGGAGGAGAGGGCGACAGCAGGTGTCAACACACATAGGGATAGAGAGAGAAGGGAAGAGAGGACAACAAATTAATGAAGTCGTAGGTCAATGATGGAAGCAGTGGAAGTGTTCTGGGGAGTGACAATTGGAAAGAATAGATGGTGGTGAGAAAATAGATGTCAGAAACATTTTAAAAAAGAGTGTAGATTATATTAATTGCTAGCACGACTTGGAAATCTCAAGGGAAGAAGTGAATGTAATCGAAGGAAATCTCAGGTACTAGTTTGAACAATTACAAGAGCAATCATCAAATCAGAGCATTACTTTTAATTATCACAAAGGTGGTCTTATTAATAACACTAGGACAAATGTGAGGGAATAATTGGTTAAACATAAGGAATTAATTCCCGTATAGCTGAAGTAACTAAACCATTTCAATTTGTTGATACTTACCAAAAGGTTACAAAAGTTCTCTGAAATTTATAGAGCTGGCCTTCACAATACATACAACTACGTTCAAATCCTGCTTGAAAATTTATGATGCAAATCTATAAAAAAGAAAGACAAATATGATTTACTCACCATTTTACCGGAAGCAAATATCAGGGCTGTGGTTTTTGGTTCTCCTATTCTCATGATAACAGCAGTAAGTCGCTGTCAGAAATTAGTATGCATAGTTAATATATGTATAAAAAATTTGTACGCTTAGTCAATTTATGTAAGAAAAATGATCAGAAGTCTGCATGCTGATAAACCCAACACAATTTGTAGAAAAAATAAACCCTGCTTTATACCTTTGGATTGTACTCCGCGTTACGAGCTCTGAGAGCTATGGCCTTCAGGTCCAACTTACAACCTAAGTTCAATGTCGATACTACATTCCTAGCAAAACAACAACAATTCATATGTTAACCATGCAATATCTACAACAATTATGCTTTCTCTTGTTCATCAAGGATTTCAATTACAAATTTTGGTAATTCTACAAATCATCACATCAATTAATCAGCCAGCCATCTTCAACAACCATTCAAACATACCAAAATGGTAAGAGATGATAGTTTCAAGTTTTCAACCATGACCATAACGAGAAAAAAACTAGCTGTTTATACACAGCACACACATAGTAGAGTCAGGAAGCCACTAATTGTTTGGTAGATTATAGGTGCCTGGTTTGCCAGTAAGAACACAAAAATGGCGATTCGAGCATCTTGAGATTCTGGATTTAGTAGAGCTCGAACAAGTGCAGTTGCTTCAGAGAATGGTGAGGTAGTGAATCAAGGTGCACCCATGAGAACCGGTAGGAAAGTCTTCTAGGAGAAATACTAGGGTTTACTTCCATTTTCTGGCTTTTCTTTCTGGCATGTAAAACATTGGTAGTGGGTAGTGTATTTTTCTTTCTTTTATGTGACTCTGTGTTGGCCTACATTATATGTTCGATGACCTTGGTGGCAAGGTCACAAGTATGTATTACCACCAAATTTAGAGTCCTAATTCGATTTTTGAGTGATCCCTCCAAGGGTTGAGGTTAAGCTTATGCCCCCAAGCTATTAATAAGAAAACACTATGTGTACAAGACTACAATAACATCACTTCAGGTTACATAAAATAGAACGTATCTTCTTGCGAGCAGAATCTGACAAACCTTCTTGCCAAGTGTCATTATGGATGAGTATGAGGTTCCAAAAGTCCGCGGTCGTGGAAGATTTGCTACGAAAAATGGAATTGTTCTTTTCCTTCCTGAGTCCTCAGCAGATTGCTAGATACCAATCATGATTTTAAACTTTGGTTTCGTGTCTGGTTTTGGCCCAAGAGAAAAATCGAAATTTCGATAGAAATGGTGGAAATTTTTTTAAATGGTTAAAAAAAAGGATTTTTGCTGGATTTATTTTTAAAAAAAATCTTAAATTTAATTATAGCTAAGCACACATATCCGGCTAGATTTGCCGAAATCCGGTGAATTTGGAGCGAGATCCGGTGAAAACCAGCTATCCGATTATGAGATCCGGCAAAATCCGGAGAGATTTGGCGAATCCTGGAGCAATAATCCAATGAAATCCGGCGAGATCCGACAAAATCGGATGAATCTACGAAATGATGAAACTTCGGTAAAATGGGCAACGAAAGCAATTCATCACTCTTCGTATCAGACACTACTTGCTTAAAGCAATTTATCCAAAGTCTTCAAGTCCATAGCAACTGGAATTCGGTCAGTGGCAAGTTGATTCCAGGATATGTTGAATCGTTGATACAAGAAAAAACAATTATGAAGTAGGATTCGAAATAACTAGAGATACCAGTAAGAATACCTTCGCTTTTACTTAGAATTGAGCCTCCAACTACAGATTTCATGAATCATATTTAGTGTCTTCCTGCGATTAGCAACTTTATGGAAGTAGGACATTTTACCATCTCCAATTTAACCAATTTATCTCTAAATCTTTGCTTCCAAATAATTTCTTCCCTAAGAGCATCTCAAGCCCTTGCTCAAATTTTTATTCAAATCTGAGTAAAAACTCAATTTGATCATGAGTACTCCAGTTCTTACTCAAATTTGAGTAAAACCCAATATGATACAAGTATTCCAGCCCTTTTACTCATATTTTTTACTCAAATTTGAGTAAAACCCAAAATTGGATGGCAAGTTTGTAAATAGAAAGGCATTGGAAAATGACCGTTAGAATTTGGTATGGGTTTGAGTCTCCCTTGACTTGGTGAAAATTTTGAGTAAAACTCAGTTTGATATAAGTCTGAATAAAGGGCTAGAGCTGTTTTTTAGACAATTTTACTCAAATTCAAAAATGAGTAATGATTCGAGTAAGGACTGGAGATGCCCTAACAAGGATGTCGCTCAAGCTAAGAAGTATAGACACTTCCCTAGAGGTGCCATGTTCATGTCCGACACTCGTCAGATACACCTTGAACACGTGTCTAATACTTCTCATACTTGTCCAATTTTTTTAATCATATTTTTTTTTCAACGGATACACCTTGGACACTTCGCGGACAATTCAAGGACACAAATCAACACAAGTTGGACACACATGACCGAAAGTAAAATCTTTTTAAAAACATGGGGTCTTTTTTGTAATTTAGAAAACTTTTGGATTTCTTATATGAAACTAAACTCATTTTGGGTGTATTATTAGAAAGGGGATTTTGTATATAGACCCATGGAATTTAGGCTAATTATATATTAACCCCTGGAAACATCATATTTATATATTGACTTGGGTTACATCTGCAAATAAACCCGTCAATCTAACTAACGTTTGTTTGTGGGAAAATTCTAGGTATATTTTTGGTTGGACTGGTACTTTCAGACGATGGTTTTACTGGAACAATTTTATACTTATTTAGTATCGGAGAATCAAACAAAAAAAACCCTAAATTAGGGCAAATGGAGAGCAATGAGGTTGGGTTAACTTTGCTTTTGAGGGTAAAATAGTCATTTGAGATCTCTGACTGAAGAGGTACCATGGCTAAAGTCCATCGGCAACGATGGGTGAAGGTAAAACTATGAATATACATAGATTATTCCCCACAATCAGACGTAGGTTAACTTGAGGTGTTGATTTGCAAAAGAAACCTACCTTTTAGGATCGATATGTAAATATGAAGTTTCTAGGGTTAATATGCAATTCTCCTAATTTCTAGGGGGCTATATGAAAAAAACCCTATTAGAAAAGACGAGTTTTAAAAAATTGAATTTTTTTTCTTTATTATGGATGTTCATTTTAAATGATACACATGTTTCCGAATTTGCTGATTTTTGGTGGACGTATTATCTATGACTCTATGGTAATGGGATCATCTCACAAAAAACTGGCAAGTTCCAAAACCCATAAGTGTATCAAATATGCTCTTCAAATTAATGGTTTAAATGGAAGTTCAAACAAAACTTCTAATATTTTGATGCGTATATATGTTTCAAAATTTACTCATTGTTTTGTAAGAATGATCACATTGCTATAGAATCTATAGATAACATATACAAAAAAAACATCATATGTCTATCTGGGACCCCCCCAAATAAGGTTTTCCATATTCTATCAATGCGGAACCAGCTCCTCTTGACTCAATACTTTCTCCGAGTATTCAAAGACAGGCACCGGACCCGTGCTTCAACGGCATAGCCCGTGCACGGAGATCGATCCGCGATGTGGAGACACGAACTCGGGCATGCGAGCCACACCTCCAAAGGCTGGAAGAAAGTACTGACTCGAGAAGCCCCGATCCCCATCAATGCCCCCCCCCCCCCCCCCCCCCCCCCCCTCCCACCAACACACCCACCCACCCACCTCTAACTCCTCAAGTTTGCTTCAAGAAACAAATGGCAGGCACAAGAAACAAAGAAAGAAAGCTCACTGAATGGTGGGGACTATGCCGGAAGGATGCCTGCTAAGATTCACAGATGCCCCCCCATCCATGTCGATCCCTGCCATCACCCCAACCTACCCAAAATCCAACAAGAACCTGCCGAAAATCCAGCAAGTTAGCGGGGTTAGAACAGTAAAAAAACACCCAAGAAGCCGCCATAGAGATCGAAAACCCAGAGGAGGGATGATCATACAGGGATGCACAGACGAAAACCCGGAATTCCTGTTCTTCGATGGAATCGATTCCTTCGGAAACTAGGGTTTGTGATGGTACCGGCCAAGAGACGAGAGAGCTAGGGTTTGTGGTTGCGGGTCCCGTCGGCGCTCCTCGGATCCGCTCCGCGGATTGATGGGAGATGGGCACCATACCTAGCTAGCCTGCGGGAGGGATATATGAGCTTCAGCTCCAGAATATATATAGTTTGCCGAGAGCGGGGTAAAGACGGAGGGGCACGGATTTTTGACGGCTCTGATGCCATCGGCCCTATGATTAGTTTAAATTACGAATGGATCCCTACTCATTAGGTCGGATTCGGATCGGGTCATGGTTGATCCTGATTTGATCCGTTTATACCTCGAATCGGGTCGGGTTGTTATTGGACGGATCTCGGACCAAAATATTGATATCATATCCCGAGTTTTCGGATTCGGATTGGATTCAGATCATTATCAAGTTGATAGATTGGGAGGTCAAACATTAAAAAATAAGTCGGGTTGAAGCTCGCGACTTCTAAGCTTAAATTGTTGATTAGCTTGGGCCAATGGGTTCGGTGATTTGTAGATCCGGGTGTTAGCATTTGCACCCACAAAAATACTAACAACCCCCATACCATGCACACACCCGAGTCCATTTTTTTTATTTTTACTATTACCCCACATGTTGATAGTGCATCCCCACAAATGAGTTTGCCTCTCCCTCCCTGTCCACACCACTCTGCCCGTCGTCGTCGTCACTGCTCCTCCCTCCCCTTCCTCCTCCCACCTCTGATACCCCTGTAGAAACTGTCGGTTGCATGCACCTCTCTCTCTCTCTCTCTCTCTCTCTCTCTCTCTCTCTCTCTCTCTCTCTCTCTCTCTCTCTCTCTCTCTCTCTCTCTCTCTCTCTCTCTTATTTGTGTCAGTCGCTCCCGATGGACATGGTTGTTGGTTGATTTTGACTGACATGATGTGGTACATGTCAGTCTATCAAGGGGAAAGGTTCGGGATCGTTCCTAGCACAGATCCATGATTTGGAAGGTCGAGAGCTGCAAAGCCTTAGGACTTTCAGGTTTTTCGATTTTTTCTTGCTTGTAGTGCAGGGCGATTTTGTTAGCCCGTGTTGGAAGTGGATATATCTCAGGTGTCGGTGCCTCTTAGACATTCTCTATACTTTTTTTTTATTTTAATAAACATGTAGGGGTCTAGGCTTAACCCCCTCCCCCCCCCCCCCCCCCCCCCCCCCCCTCATTTCACTGAGATGGATTATCAAAAAAAAAAAAAAATCTGATTTGAAATTAATGGCTAGTAATTGTTCCGGTGGAATGAAGGACCTGGGAACTAAAAAAACTCACTCCCGTTGTTTCTGTACCAATGGGAGAGCTAGACCATCAAATTGCATTGAAAATAGTAATTGACAATAATAACCCCTTCTGGAAGAGGATTAAGGGGAAAAGCTGTTCCACATACCAAACACCCCCTAAAGGGTGTGACATCACCCACAATGCTCCAAAAGAGGAGAACACATCGGGTATACGCATGGCAAGGTGGGGAGCGGGCTCAGCTCTCATACAATGTGACATCACCCGGGCTTTAAAAGACCGACCTTATGAAGGGAGGATAGCATGCACAGCAGGTAAATGAAGACAAGAAAGCTTCCTCCCCTAGCCAATTTAGCAAGGCACTATCGGAGGAGGCAGGGAACAGGTCCAGCTCTGATACCACGTGACAATGACATCATCCGGAGTGCTCCAAAAGGCCGTCTTATGAAGGGAGGAGAGCACAACGGGTACGTGAAAACAGAGAACCCACTCGTCTTAGTAGATGTGGGACTATTCCTGATGGAGCATCTCAACATGAATCGACAAAAGGGAATCTAGCGAGGCTGACATGACGACTTAGTATTGTTTCTCAAGGTTTGAGTGATCATTCTTCTATTGTCAGAAGTACGAAGTTGGCTCTGAAGCAATGGAGTAAAGTCATCTATGGTGATCTGAAGGTAATTGTGTGTTACACAGAATGTGATTACTCTGTTATTCTCTATTTTGATTAATGGCAGTCATTTGGATCGTTTTTAAAGTTTACGACGACTTCATTAGGGCTGGCAATGGGTCGGCTTGGGCCGGACTCGACCAAGCCCTGGTCCAGGCCCACATTATTTTTTTCGATCCAATGCCGACCCGTTTTATAGTCGGGCTTTAGAACCAAGGCCCAAGCCCAAACCTATATTCGTGATTCGGATTTGGACCGAACCTGAGCCCGAAAAACCTCAATCACTGATAAATAAAACTTTTTGGTTGAAGTTGTTTGGCATAATCCAAATTGTCAAACACACTATTGTAATCAAAACATAATACAAACAGATCAAGACCAAATTTTGCTTACTAGGGCATCGAGTAAATAGATTTGATCTGCTAGGGCTTTGAGTAGATAGACTTGATCTACTCTACGAGAACAAGGCGTTGAGGGGGCCTTGAGAGAGAGGACTCGAGGGGCCTTGAGACTTGAGAGCAAACACTTGAGGGGCCAAGGGTGTCGGGGCCTCGAGACATGGCGTCGAAGGGGCCAAGCCGCGTCGCTCCGCTCGGCTATGATCTCTGAAGCCTATGATTCTCTAAACGCATATGAGGTCAAACCCTACTACAGTCATTATATAACCACAAATATAGATTTGGGCCGTTCGATTATCACCCATTGAACAACTTGCATCAATTGTAAAGAAACCTAATAAGTTACGGCACTTGTTACTGCATTTGTTACGGAACTCAACTTGGTAAATGTTAAATGTAGACTACTAACCGGGTCGGGTTTGGGCCGGACCCATACAAGCTCGGGCCCGGCCTGTTTTCTATTTCGGGACTGGAATTGAAGCCCAAGCCTGATGATTCAGCTATAATTGCAGACCCAAAGCCTGTTAACTACGGGCCGGGCTTAATCGGACCCGGGCCGGGTTCAGGCCCATTGCCAGCCCTAGACTTCATCTTCTGAAATGGAGAAATAAAAGATGGTTAGGCCCAATTATGGCTTCAAAACAAATTGGTCCGTTATTTCTAATCATTGTTGGATCTAGCCCATGTGCTCGGCCCAATTGCATGAAGACAGCCCACAGCCCAAGTGAAGGGCCAGTCGGATTGGAAAACTGAGACCCATCGGATCTTTGCGGACTGATCAGGTGAGACTACTCGCATCGGTGTAGTCTGAATCAAGCCAAACCAATCGACCAAATCAGTCTGGGGACGGAACATATCACTCCCATTGTTTCTTGGCATGAAAGGAAAGGAGTTGAACGAGTATTCTTTGGATAATTTTATTCATACCCTAAAATTGGTGAACGTACCCCGTTCCCATTTGGTTTTGTAACATCTGCCCCAAACACACAAGATATTGTCTGCTTTGCTCGTGCCCGCACGAGAACTTCCCAGGAAGGTCACCCATCCTAGTACTATTCTAACGGCGAGAGTAGTACTAGGATGGGTGACCCCTGGGAAGTTCTCGTATGTGCACGGGCATAGTGGACAATATCTTATGTGTTTGGGGCCAATGTTACAAAATGATATCAGAGCCAGTTCTCCTCGCAATTGGGGGGTCTAACCCTACACGAGGACGTGTAGCCCTTAAGGGGGGTGGATTGTGATGGCCAAAACTCCTGAGGCGGAGATTCCACAGTACAACACAACCTATGTTGAAACATACGACATCTGTTATAATCGATGCTAGATGAAGTGAATAGTGCTTAATGAGCGCACATGATAAATAGCTTCCTTAATCAATGAACATGAAACGAGTTGATTCTTCAGTGGACAAATTAGACACAATCATGATTCTCTCTTGAATGCTATCCCCTTTCTTCTCCATCCATTTTCTCGTGCTTTCTTGCCTGGCCTGCATCTATACTTGACTGTCAGTCTGGCATTGAATAATGTTAAGTTCCCTTGATTTAATACTTAAATCAATCAAATGATCATAGTTGTTCCCTGGTTATAATGTTTTACTTTATATTCTTTGAAAGGGGAAAAATACTAATTTTTTGTATGGCTCTTCTTTTTACGTTTTTTGCAGAAAGATTCGAAGAGTTTGTAAGCGAATGTAGTCGCCCTAAATATACAAATGAGCTATTATCGATCGAAGATGCTCTATGTAATTTATGTGTAAGAGGAGGATAATGCAATCTATCTACACTTTAAGATAAGGTGTAATAATTTTATGTTCAACTCTATTCACAAGCAAACAAATAAGAGTTAGTGTGCTTTCAATTATATTATCACATGGGATTCTAATGTCTTGTTCTTTTGTGTTTATATTTAAGCTGGAAAGGTAGTCAGGCCTTCCCATTAAAAGGGCATACTTAGCTATTGATAGAAGGGGCCTCTCTCTCTCTCTCTCTCTCTCTCTCTCTCTCTCTCTCTCCAAAGGCAGTGGTTAGGGTGGAGATTTTATATAATTTTAAGGCAATCATAAGTTCCACTCTTCTGACTTTTTCTTGATCATTTTGTGATTTTTCCTTACAGAAAGAAGATATTAGACAATGCAAAGGCCACTGAAAGCAACATAAGAATTTTTTAGATGGCAGCACCCAAATTTGTAACTGGTGATGTCAAAAGAATAATTGTTGCTTCTTGGGCTGTTTAGAATTTTCAAAAAGGGGTGGTTGGATGTTGTCTCCTCAATACTCAGTGAGAATTTCAAAATAAACTAGTAAGGGACATAAAATCTTAAGGTATGCTCTCTCTCTCTCTCTCTCTCTCTCTCTCTCTCTCTCTCTCTCTCTCTCTCTCTCTCTCTCTCTCCTTAATTGATACCAAAGTGTTTGTCATTATTGAGGGAAAATATTTCATCCCCATCCACTACAGATTTGTGGGTTTTGACTTCTACTATAAAAAAAGGCTAAAGGCAGTGTCACCAGAAACTGCATTATCTTTCCAAAGCTTGTTTTGAGCTTTATTTGATTTCAACATCACTTTTTTTTATTATTTCAGATGACCCATTTGTTTGGCTTGTATTTTATTATCCCCGATTCCCGGCAAGGATTAATTACCATACAATGTGCAGAATCTTAGGAGCTGACTTCTTGAAATCCATTCAAGAAATGCATAATTGTGGAGCTAATCCATCAAGGTGAGGCAGATTAGGAGCATTTTTATCTCCCAGTGAATACATTACCAAATTCCTATTAGGAGAGGACCATGCAACCACTCCTTCCTATTAGACAGATTGACTTCATTCTCATCGAAATCTGCACCAATCATAAAGCTATACGAACTGTCAATAGATATGAATAGTGTATTAACCCTAAGGGCCAAAATGCATGGAGGGCTGTCTCGGTGGCTGATCAATCCTTCTCCTAGTGGAGGGGGGAAAGCATGAGGTTGCTGATGGTCAATGTGGGCGCTGAATGACGCAGTGGCAGTATATATGCACAGTTGTGGGTATACCTGTGGTGAGGTAGGGTGCTAAGACTATCAACGGATAGCGGACAAAAGCGATGGTCATGGTTGCGGCTAGATTCAGCCGCGGGCATATCTACAATACAGTAGGGTGCAGGATGACAAAGTGTTGATCGTTGGCCGAACGGCGATATCTTGGGAGCGATGGGCGTGGGTAGCGTCGCAGAGTAAAGCACTCTATTTTAGAGAGAGAAAGCTATGATTTTCCAGTCTTATCTTTACATTTGTAAAAGATTAAATGGCTCAAATATATAAACCAATGTAACCAAAGGCTCAGATTTACCCTTCTTATTACATATCAAAGGCTCGATGACAACAAGTTGCCATTAGCCATCCGATCTTGGCATCGAATTCTTTTGAATGCATAAACATCAAATCAAGGGTAACTCGTCATCACCAATTGATAGTTCTTTGTTGATGCATGTGAGGTATAGGATAACTCATCGAGGCTCAAATTTTTACTTACTTTAATACATATCAGCGCTTGGTAACAACATGTTACAATTAGGCCATCCACTGTTGTATTGAATCCTTCTTATAGATAATAGACAATCATCAAATCAAGGACAACTCATCATCGCCAATAGACAATTATTTGTTGATGAATGTGAGAACTATAGTATGTCAAATTATATAAAACTATCATAAGTAATTTAAAATTCTACACATAGTTGTCAAATTAAAACCCCAATTTTCAGAGTTCAAGCCTTAAATCCTCACAGGCAGCAACATGGAACTGTCAAATTAAAATCTCAACAAATAAATGTCAAATTAAAATGAAATTTTTTAGGGGCCAAGTATCACATTTTTTGGTTAAAACCCTCACACGCATCAATAAAGAACTTTTAATTTCACATGCCTCAGCAAAGAACTACCAAACCGAAATTGGCGATAAAATTTTTAGTGTTCAAATCCCACATGCATTAACAAGAACTGTCAAGCCGAAATTGGAGACTGCATCAGTAAAAATCTTTCAAAACTCACATGCATCACAATAAAACCCTCAATATTTACAGTTCAAAAGCTAAAATTTCGCCCCTAATTTTTTTGGGTTCAAGCAAAAACCGTAGATCCAAATAAAAATTGGGGGATGGAGAGACAAACCCCTCGATGGGGAGGCATCAAGATCTCAAATGCATCAACAAAGTAGCGGGTCAATAGCAGATCAACCCAAGATCTCAACACCAATGAGGAATGTGAGAGATAACCAAAGCAGTCGACACGAACAAGGAAGGTGAAGGCCGGACAAGCAATACACATGATCACTCAAACCCTAAACTAGACGAAACGCAGGAGACAATAGTCAACAGGATGCCGAGATCGGTGTGCGGGTGAAATCTCGTTCAATCGCCCGATGATCTCTCTGCACAAGAACAAACAGGAAAGAGAAACTAAGGTAATGGATCCCAAATCCCTCCTCTGATGCTCAAGTCACTTGGAGAAATATCTCAATAAATGCTCGGAAAATCATAGAGCATTACCTGGCCAGATGGGGTTGACCTCTATTTATAGAGATCACAGGTTGTTAAATTTCCATAACTATTATTGCTGAAGTGGCAATATAGATGTAATTGAGCTTTCATTTCTTGATTTGACGATCATAAATACCATTCCTTTGCTTTAATGAGGGCATTACCTCGTAACAGCCTTGTAACAAAATAATTATCTCCTTCTTTATACCCATAATTATTGGATGTTTAAAGATATTCATGATCCATCTCGAAGATACAGACCATGCATTTACCACTCGTTGAAGGTCAGAGAACTACTCTATATGCAGATGTTATGAAGGATCTACAACTTCAACCTTGAGGGTCCATCCATATACTCATACTATATAGGTTCTCACTTCAAACGTGTGATAAGATGTCATTGGCCGAGGCTATACGTGGCTACGACGCTGCACGTCCAGATTACCTTAGACCGGACACAAACTAATATATTACTTTCTTGGAATGGTGAAATTGGCCGAGGCGACCCTCTGCCTCAATATTCCCCTTAGGCTAATTTGTTGTTTCCTTCGGCCCTCTACCTGGTTAAGGCTACTATCGTCTTTGATGTTGTCTTTACCTTCTACCAATTGAACCCACTTGTTCTTTTAATGGCAGAGCTTGTCAATAGCTCGTAAAAACCTATAGTTTAGCTATATATGGTTGATAGTATAAGATTGCATCTTGGTACGTACCTTAGTACGTGTTCTGATTACAGATCAGAGAGCCATGGCTACATGGTTATCCACTTGAGTTGGAGACTCAAGGGACTGATCCCATGTAACATAAATACGTTCGCAACTCTGATTAGGGTTGATCGCCCTATCAGGATAAGCTGTTGGGATGATAGAGCGTGGGTGTCTCCACCACGGTCATTACCAGGCATAGTGTCTATGGCCGAACGGAACCAACACGGTGCACAGATCAGTGAGCAGACACCGGTGCACTAAGCCGTGTTTCTGCTTAGGGTAAAACGGTCTAAATCCTGAGGAACCATGTCTGGTGGACTAACCAGTTGTGTGGTGCTTTGGCGCACCAATGAGTGAGGATCTGGATGCAGTGATCCAAAACCACGGTATACTGGGTTACCCGGCTGGCATTGCATCAACGTGTCACTCCTACAGGCTATCCACACCCCTAACGGGAGGTGCATTCCTTGGTCTGACCTACGTCGTATTAAACCCTGGTCAGGTGGTCATCAGTTGGACTGGTGACGGATCCGGTTGCTCGTCAGAGTAATCGGAGGTACGATATATGTGGTCAACCTGAAAGGAACCGAGTCATATGAGCACTCGAGTCTAACGATATTCTCCACCGCTCGAGTTGCATCATGGCACCAGATGGAGGGATAGCGGGTTTACCATACTAAGCGGAGAGCAGGGGTATGAGGGAGAACATAGTAAGTCCGGGGGAATTGGAGTGCAGCCTGCGTTGCACTCTGGGTGGCCGCGCAGGTTAACTCGGACTCAGAGGATCGATGGTACACTTGGGTAGTGTGCCGATCGAGTCTAAGTTGGAAGCCATGAACCCTTGTCCCTAAAGGTTTCACCTTATCCACATTATGTACGGTCTTTGTACCATCTCCTCGAAACACAGGACATAGTTAGAGGAAGCGAGAAGTCCAAGCCTACGCTCCGTGAGTGCTTCGCACTAGTGCACGGTAGATGCGTAGCTACGTGTGTGCACTAAGGAGAAACCCTAGGTTAGTGCAGAGACGCATGTAGCAATTCCTTGCCATTAGTGGACTTTGCCACACGGGTGCGGAGCACCGGGACATGTTGCGAATTGACTAGTTGACTTCACTAGGGGCACCCTACGGGAACCTCAGAGAATAGTGAAATCACTGGTGCACTTCACTTATGTGTGCATTGCAAAGTCTCGTACACGAGGAACGGTCACCTAGTGACATAAGGGCGTTTTGATCATACCATGCGCCACTATGTACTAGGGGGGTTGGCCCTAAGTGTTGGGAGACTGGTCAGGGCCGGCCCTATTGGTTTCAGGAGGTTGATGCATCCAATGAAGGGGCCGATCATGAGGCACAAAAAATGGGCTAGTTTTGACCGTTTTCAAAACCAAAGAAAAGATAGAGATAAAGAAGAGATATATAGGGAAAGGTTTGAATTAGTCAACCCTTTTCGTACTAGCCTTATCCATATGGATAGGTCGGCCCTATATAAGGGAAAAGGAGAGCGGGGGGTCGGCCATGATAAACCGTAGGACCGGCCATGCCATAGGGAAACCCTAGCCGCCCCCTCTCCTCTCTTCTCTTCTCCTCTCTCGTCTTTCTCTCCCTCGCTTGCGTCATTGGATGGCGACTCGTATTCCTCGCGTAGGGTTTCATAGAAGGAGAAGGCTTGTCGGATAGAAGCATTCAGAGATCCATCGATGAGGTGCCGTGTATCGTGCGAGATCGAGTGAACTAGAAGGCATATCCCGCAAGCTTTTGCTATCCAGAATCTGCACAAAAAATCAGCGATGTTTTTACGATTCTGGAAGGTACAAAAGTCCGAACGAGGTGAAACTTGTTGAAAAAGTTGCATCTAGAAGTTGGCTACTTGCAGTCCAAATATCATCCCAATCGGAGTTTGGAGCAGAAAATTATGGTTGTTGGACCGAAGGTATGTCGAGCAGATCTGAGCCCGTCTCCATCGACAAAGAAGAAATTTGTCGCGGTAAAAGAATCCGCATGCAGGTATGATCTCTAACATGTAGATCTAGTATATATAGAATATGCATTCATGCTAGATTATTCTTTCGCGTTAGATCGACGTTAGGGGTTCGCATAGTTGCCATGCTAGATTCATACATGCACGTATAGATCGTTTCGATAAAAATTTTGATTTGTAACGCACACCGCTCACGGTCTTCGGACCTTCACTTTGCTTCCGCTGCGGGCCTCTACCATGGATTTATTTCCAACAGTCTTTACCTTCTACCAATTGAACCCACTTGTTCTTTTACCGGCAGAGCTTGTCAATACATGTCGTTGACCGGTCCTTGGCTATTTTAGGATTCATAAGATGATGTTGTGTGTGTACAATTTGTGTTCATCTATAATCATATCACACTGAAAAATTGTGTTTTCCAACTCGAGCATTTTGTACATAAGTTAACAACGCAGGAGACGGAAGTTCCAACTGGAGCGGTTTGGAGAACTACACAGAACCAAACGGACCAAAAATACTCTCAACACGTGTAAGTTGGAACCAAACCAAACAGGCCGCCAATGCATTTCCAACTACAAGCAACCAAACACAGCCGAATTATCTCTAATGAGTCTCCTTATTTTTTCCTTATTATTTGGAGAAAGATGGCCTTCTCTTAAAAAATAGGGAGCTTTTTTTTTCCTTACCCAAATCGCTCCCTACTCCGGCCAAGGGAGCCGAGTGGGGGGCCCATTGCTCTAAATGTGTTGTTATTTGCACCCATTAAAGCCCATTAGAAAAAGAAAGATGCTTGCATTGATAGAGTAATCCTAACCAAAAAAAAAAAAGCTCTTAGACTAGTGACTCCCCCTTCTTTGCTCCACATACACTCACTTCCTTTTCATCTTATTTTGATCTCCACCAAACCAGCCTTTATGGTCTCCTTGCGGGCTTTGGGCCCACAACGGGCCACGCATCGTCCAGGCCCAGGCTATGTTCCAAGAGACGGCCCCCCACTACAGCCAACCGGCCTACACAAGTAAGCCCAAGCCATGGGTGCGCTCGGGCCTATCAACACCCACCGTTGGGATCGCACCAACTCACAAACCACCCCCATCAATCACTTTCATTTGGTTTTCCAAAGGAAAACCTACAAGGTGGTGGAACGATTCAATATAAAGCCCTTAACTTAGTCAATCACCGTGGTTCGTGGTCCGGCCACCGACACCTATTATTTCTGTACCTCTAGACGGTTTCGGATTGTTGAGATCTACAGGCCACTGGGAGAACCCCACAGGCCTCCAATTTTAAGGGACAGGTGATCAAACAGGTGGGGATAAGTGTTGATGGCTGGATCTTGAACCACGATGATTCTATGGTTCGGGACGACTATTTTAAGTCATTCGGATTAAATATCTTCTCATTTCCTCACATAGCCACAAATCAATCCAATTATTTTAGCCCCCCCACCCCCAAACAAACAAACAAAAAAAAATCACTTTTTCGGTTTTGAGATCTGCGGGTGCCCTTAAACATTTCGAGCAATAGACCTACTTCGCGTACGAACTAATCCCTTCGAAAATACACACCGACCAGCTAAATCAGCTCTTTCCACTTGTTCTCGAAAATTATGAATTAATATGATTAAACAATTCACAATATGGTTCCATAATATAAGAGAACTAGTACGCGTCTTATTCAGTGCACGAATGGTACAAAGCCGCTCGAACGGATTACATATCTGGCACCGAATCTAGCTCCCCGTCGTTTTGAGAGAGAAAATGAGAGAGATTTTTTCAGAGATAGATATAGAGGAACATGTTTAATTATGAAAAAATAAAAAGAAGAGAGAGAGCAGTGGGGGTGGGGGGTGGGGGGTGGGGAGACTGCCACGTGGCACCAAAGATAGAGCAGTATAAATTAAAAGTAATATTAATTGATTAATATTTTGGCTATCTAAATATAACTTCTATATCTATATAACAAGGGACGTCAGTTTTGTGCTGACTATACAAAACAAAACAAAAAAGCTGACTAGGACAAAAATGAACCGAATAGATATAACCATTCATTCATAAATCAACGCATGATCTCTCCTTGGTTTCAAATCCCAACTTATTTAAACTTCACTAAACCCCTAAACTCCCGGCCCATTTAAAGTGCACTAAACCTGACTGTTCATCCCATGATCGTTGTTCCCATCAATGGCTATAAACCCGCCTGCTGAAATTTCGGCCTCCCCAAACCATCGGGTCGATCGCGAGGAATCCGTTCAAACAGAGACAACTGTGATTGATCGATTATAGGGGGAGGGGGAGTTGGTCGTGTTGAAGGCGTCCACTTCATGCCAATCAGCACGGGCGAGAAAATGGGTGCCCCTATGAATGTCGGTGTTATCGTTGAAAGTGTTTTGTTGCCAAAGGCGGCCTGCTGCAGTGCCGACATGTGTGTTGCTGCCGAAGGCGGTCCACTGCAGTGCCGACAGGCACGGGCATGCACTAATATATAACAAGGGATGTCGGATTTGTGCTGACTAGACAAAACGGAACAAAAAAGCTGACTAGGACAAGCAAACTGGAGAAAATTGAACCGAATAGATCTAACCATTCGTTCAAAAATCAACGCACGATCTCTATTTCCCCGTCAACCAACTCCCTCCCCTTGGTTTCAAATCCCAATCCATTTAAACTGCACTAAACCCCTAAATTCCCGACCCATTTAAACGACATTAAACCTGACCCTTCATCCCGTGATCGTTGTTCGCATCAACGGCTATAAACCCGCCGACTGAAATTTCTGCCTCCCCAAACCATCGGGTCGATCTCGAGGAATCCGTTTGAACAAAGACAGTTGTGATTGATCGATTATAGGGGAAGGGGGAGTTGGCCGCGCCGAAGGTGTCCGCTTCGTGCCAATCGGCACGGGCGAGAAAATTTGTGCCCCTATGAATGCCGGTGTTGTCGTCGAAAATGCTTTTTTGCAGAAACCGTTCAGGTGTGTTGCCACCGAAAAAGGTCCGTTGCAGTGCCGACAAACATGGGCATGCACTAGTTTATTATACAATAAGCAAAACACATGTGTGATACACAAGAAGCGACAAGGCAAGGAAAAGATACGTATCAGTTTGGATGAGAGAGGAAAATAAGAGGTTGGAGTGGGACACGATGATTATAAGCAGTTTTCAAGGCAGCGATAATCCGTCATGCTTATGAGTTGAACCCTAATTTTATAAAATTTTTATTTTTTGGAAAACTAAAATTGAGTTTTTTTGTCTATCCTCTCAGCTTAGGATTGTAATGGATCGATATCGGGTTTATATAATCAATACAAGATTTGTAAACCTTCTTTGGTTTCAATGAGAAAGCATCAAGTGGATTTGAAGTGCTATAGGGCTAAAATTTGTAAAAGTCAAATCCGACCAACTCGTGTTCAACTGGATGTTGGGTTAGTTTAGGGTAGATATAGGAAGGGTTTGGGCTCGAGTTAGGTTAAGGAAATGCCCACCAGATTGATATATAAGGATGGGCTCAGGCTAAGGGTCTGTATTAACCAACCCAAACCGATCTCAACTAGGATATACATATTTTATACTTTATTTTTTTATGAGATGGATTTTTTGATGTCCATAGTTTTAGGACTTGTATTATATAAAAAAAAGGTAGAGGGGTTATAGTATAAAACTACTAACCCTCCCATAAAGAGTTAAGAAGCCTTTTTAATCTTTTTTGTTTCTTTGTCAATAACTAGTACATGCCTGTGCCTGTCGGCACTGCAGTGGGCCACCTTTGGCGACAACACATCTATCGGCACTGCAGCAGGCTGCCTTCGGCGACAACACACCTAAACACCTTCGGCAACAAAACACTTTCAAGGACAACACCGACAATCATAGGGATAATCATTTCCTCGCCCGTGCCGATTGGCACAAAGCGGGCATCTTCGGCGCGACCAACTCCCCCTCCCTGTATAATCGATCAATCACAGCTGTCTCTGTTCGAACGGATTCCTCGAGATAGACCCGATGGTTTGGGGCGGTCGAAATTTCAGCAGGCGGGGCCGGGTTTATAACCATTGATGCGAACAATGATCACGGGATGAACGGTCAGGTTTAGTGTAGTTTCAATGAGTTGGGATTTTAGAAGTTTAGTGCAGTTTAAATAGGTTGGGATTTGAAACCAAGGAGAGATTGTGCGTTGATTTTGGAATGAATGGTTAGATCTATTCAGTTCATTTTTGTCCAGTCAGCTTTTTTGTTCCGTTTTGGTCAAGATTTAGTGCAGTTTCAATGAGTCGAGATTTTAGGGGTTCAATGCAGTTTAAACGGGTTGGGATTTGAAACCAAGAAGAGATCGTGCGTTGATTTTTGAACGAATGGTTAGATCTATTCAGTTCATTTTTGTCTAGTTAGCTCGTCCTAGTCAGCTTCCGTTTTGTCTAGCCAGCATAAAATCGACGTACCGTGCCTATCGGCACTGCAGCAGACCGCCTTCGGCTGCAACACACCTATCAGCACTGAAGCGGGCTGCCTTTGGCATCAAAACACTTTCGACGACAACACCGACATTCATAGGGACACCCATTTCCTCGCCTGTGCCGATTGGCACGAAGCGGGTGCCTTCGACGCGACCAACTCCCCCTCCCCATATAATCGATCAATCACAGTTATCTCTGTTCGAACGGATTCCTTGAGATTGACCCGATGGTTTGGGGCGGTCAAAATTTTAGCAGGTGGGTTTATAGCCATTGATGTAAACAACGACCACAGAATGAACGGCCACGTTTAGTGCAGTTTAAATGGGTCGGGATTTTAGGGATTTGCATGCTCGTGCCTGTCGGCACTCCTGTGGGCCGCCTTTGGCGGCAACACACCTGAACGCCTTAGGCAACAAAACACTTTCGACGACAACACCGGCATTCATAGGGACACCCATTTCCTCGTCCGTGTCGATTGACACGAAACGGACGCCTTTGGTGCGACCAACTCCCCCTCCCCCTATAATCGATCAATCATAGCTCTCTGTTCGAATGGGTTCCTCGAGATCGACATGATGGTTTGGGGCGGCCAAAATTTTAGCAGTTAGGTTTATAGCCGTTGATGCAAACAACGATCACGGGATGAACGGTCAGGTTTAGTGCAGTTTAAATGGGTCGGGATTTTAGAGGTTTTGTGCAATTTAAATGGGTTGAGATTTGAAACCAAGGAGAGATCGTGCGTTGATTTTTGAACGAATGGTTAGATCTATTCGGTTCATTTTTGTCCAGTCAGCTTGTCCTAATCAGCTTTTTTGTTCCGTTTTGTCTAGCCAGCACAAAACCGCCGTGCCATGTTATATATATTATATTCTAATATTTCTATATGTTAGCATAGACTAACTTGTTACATTATAATTATTTTCTTGGTGGATTTTTTTTTTTTCTAGAAACAAACAAGACATACAATTAACATAGTTTATAATTAGAAAAATTAAAGTAATGTATTAAAATATAGTAGGCTTGTATTATGAAGAAAATGTTGACCCGACAGCCCCGACAAACTCACTTGGGTTGGGTTGAGTTATTGGGCTAGGTCAAGATTAGGGCTGAGGTACATCAAGTTTGAATCGGGCAACAGTGCTCTGCATGCGATCAAAACATGGCAGCCTTCTCCTTCCTCACGATCATCATGCCTCTTTACCAACCACTTCACGGCCCCAAGTGGGCTCCAACGCCCGCATCAGGCAGCCGCGGATCATCGCATTATCAAAAGAGCAACACAATAAACTACAATGGAAGGGTGGGGGAGAGGAATCGATGCTTCCGAAGCGAGGGGCGAATCGAATTAGTAGTAAGCATTAGGATAAGAAGGGATGAAGACAATAATAAGTTTGTTTTTGTTAATTAACAATAGTGCGCCGAGCGGCGGGTGGCCCCGGATGCTAAATGAGAGGGTGCTCTTAATGGTTGAGATGCATTTGGAGAGGAGAGGGTGAAGGGAACTCTTTGTCTGATTCCTAAACTTGTGCTTCATGACAAGGAGAGAGACAAAGAAGTGAAGAGCAACCAATTGGAGTTTCTTGGTTGGAGTTTTCTTCATTGGAGTTCTTTAAGGATTTATGGGTTTTTTTTTTTCTTTTTCTTTTTTACTTTTGTCCTTATTTTAGGGGAATTCAATATGTATTCCATGATTCATTAGTGGGGGAATCTATTCCTCCCATTTTAAACTGTCTCGGGACTCAATGGATGAAGGTGATAGCCCAACTAATCGGGACAATCCTTTGTATCCTTTTGATAATCGAACCTCTCCTTGGTGGGTAGAGGACATTTGTTGTACACTTTGTCTTCAGATTGGTACGGATAAATAGTAATTTTTTTCCTCGGTGTTTTGGTTATTAACTTGGATTTAAAGATTTTATCGCTTGTGCCAAAAATGTCACATGCTCGTGATCCACGTGGCAGCACGATATAGTCGGGGGTGTTCAACATGTGACATATCGGAGATAAATGCAAAACGGTGCGAGAGGGCCGAAATAAAGAAAATGGTCATGGCTCGTATGACCTTGATGACGGTCTCGCAGGACGTGCCATTGGACAGCCTGGTGAAGCCGGCATGAGGTCGGCGAATAAGGAGTGCGAGGTGCCCAAAGCATGAGGTAGCCCGTTAAAAGGTACAATCCTAAGGAGATCACGTGGTCCAGCCTGTGGGTGACCTGATAACGTTAGGTCGTATATATGTAGACAAAGACGCCATCTAGGAGGTCGGCTGTCAATGCATCACCATAAGACGATCACGCAGGACCAACCTGTGGGCGACCTAGTGACGTTAGGTGGGATGTCGGCAATAGCATCGGCATGGAGATTGGCCACCAAGGTGCCAAGGAGCATCACCCAAAGACAATCACATGGGTACAGGCAGGATTGGGCTGCAAACTAGCCGAGCCGAGCTTTGGTCTGTTTGAGCTTGGTTTGGTTAAAAGGTTGGTTGTTCAAGCCTGGGCTTGGCTTAATTAGTAATCTAGCCGAACCGAGCTTTAGTCTGTTTGAGCCTGGCTCGTTTAGTAAACGAGCCTGCTCGAACAAGCTCTTACCGAGCTTGTTCGTGAACTCTATCTAAAGCTAAGCCTTGGACTATGTATATTTGGTCTATTCATGTCTTTTATAAAACTTATTCACAAGCCTATTCATGAGCTTGCTCACAATCCCTAAACGAACCTGCTCACAAGCCCAACAGAGCCGAGCTTTATTATGTTTGAGCTTGGCTAGTTTATTTAACGAGCCTAAACTCTAGGCCTGAGTTTGACTCAATTAGTTTGGGTCATAAAGATTGATGACAACCTCGTAGGTCTTAGCCATTGGGCGACCCATGACATACCAGGAATCAACAAATTCAAAGCGAGCTCGGGGGGCGAACTTGTCAGAGAGCCGGCCATTGGGCAATTTGATGACACTCATCATGCTCATTTTATCCTAAATGTCCTTGCGACCAGGAGTGGCCTCCGAAGTCCATTGTCATCTAGCGCAAATTAGGTATCAGGCAGCGAGGCAGGTGATAGGCGACATGCCTGCCGAGCTAACAAGGTCAGATACCTGCAAATAGTGGGAGCTAGCCATGTGGAAAGGAGACGACGACGTGCTTCACTAACCCGACCAAGCTGTGCGCGACATCAGCACTGACCCGCACCAACCACATATTGACGACACATCGAGATTCTTTGCGCTGACCTAACATCTTAGGCAGCATGACTACATTTCGCCCGACAGCCACAAACCTGGCCAAGAGGTGATCGTCTGCACCAATCGGTCACTGCCCCCTAGCTACCACAATTGCCAGATATGTGTTGGTCCCTCCTATGTCGAAGCTCCTATAGAAAACCCACCAAAGGGCTCGATTCAAAGGGTTCATAACATGAGAGTCCACTTGCTCTCACCTAGCTTTGCTTTATGCCTTCTTCATCTATTGTTCCTCGTATGACTTAGGCATCGAAGGGTTGGTGCTCTTTATGGAGGTGGCCATACGTCTTTGATCTATTTCAATCTCTCTTGCAGTCTTGTCGGATCAGCAGCTCGATCACCGCTATTCGAGAAGAGCCAGAGCTGCCGTCAGCAACCCAACTTCCTTGGATGGGTGATGTCATCGACCAGCGGGAATGGAGGGAGTTGGAGGAATTTTACCCTAAAAAGTATCACAAGTGTTACTTACTAGATACAAACCCCTTGAGACGCATGAACAACTACAATGTCATGTTGAGTTGCCAACTTATGTCAGGGTGCAGTGTGAAACCCTAGGCGAGGCCAGGGATGCCGCTGCCAGCCACCAAAACCACCATCGCTGCCATCGCCACCGCTATCATCGTCGTCCACCCTCGCAACAAGCCTCGGTTGATGCGATCAACGCCATCGTTGTTGTGACCCGGACACCACACCATTTTGACCATAGGTGAGTCGCCACCGCATTAAGAAAGGGAAAAACAGGGAGATCGAGATCAAGAAAGAAAGAGGAGGTGCCACTTGGCATAGTTTAGAACCCACCTTCCATTTTTTTTTTTTTTTATTGTAGTAGATATTTGATTTGAGCATGCCATTGGATATGCCTACAAGCATCAACCTCCAAAAATTCCCTAAAAATTAATAATAATAAATAGTGTTTTGAACTTCTGGCCGCTATAATATTTTATTAATGTTATATGTTTGTGTACCGCCATAAAGAATTGTATAATACCTCGTGTGTCCGTAGACCTGGCATATTACAAGGTGGCACATGTGCATTGGTGAAGAGGAGTGGGGCCCACAAGATAAAATATATATTTATCACAAAAACACAGGTAGTTTGTACGGTTTATTCTTCCAAATAGTTATGTTTCACTTGAGCAACCCATGGCTTACATTATTGGCAGACAGCCCTCAATCTTCAATTTAGTACAAAGGGTATGGTTTTGTTTTGAAAAGTGCTTTAGTCTCGGGTTCCACCCAGAACTTGTCCGATTCCGTACCCGAACAATAGTTTTGGTCAACGGATAGCTCAGTTGGTAAGACATGCAATTCGTGAGGGTTTGAATAAGGCATACGATATATTTCCTCTGCTGTGTATGTCTGACCTTCATATCCCAAAACTTCATCTAGGGCACAACCTGGCCATATCTTGGTCTGACTAGAGCTTAGCTGAGCGGAACCCTACTCTAATACCACTTATAGATACTCTCATGTTCGAAAACCGAGGTCGTAAAGGGAAGTCCACAAAATGTATACGAAGACATCACCGCCCAGCTCCTAGCCATTGTGGGACTAAACCCAATAGTGGTGGGCCTCCCTCTCGCCTTAGTGGCGAGACGTCCAGCATGTGGGGTTGTTAAAAATAGGTGCATTTCGCTCGTTCTTGAGGCGAGTTTTGATCCCGAGTCTATCATGTGCCAAACATTACATATGATCTACTGACCACTTGGTCATTTCCCAAAAAAAATAAAAGACTTCAGCTTTTAGTTTTAATTTAGAGGGTCTTAGCGATTGGTCCCTGAAAATAAAGATTGTTTGTCATCGATCGTTGAAAAACTACCACATATACAGCAAGTCACTGGACACTGACGTTTTTTTTGTCAGTTGTCTTCGCTGATTTTGTTTCCCATCTAATAACAGTAAAAGAAGAGTGCCGCCCCCTTCAGCCGAAGTTCATCAAATTTATATTCCATGCCATCTAAATGCATCTTGATCATCAGGTTGAATGTAATAAGGGTATGGGTGATATGCACATGTTGTGGTTGTTGTAAAGTAAAGATTGGATGCATCTCAATCAATCTCTATTGAGTGTGGATGCATCTCGAACATTAGATTGAATGTAAAAAAATGAACGTGTGCGATGCACCTGTCATGGCTATGTGTAAACTACATATCGACATCTCGATAGTTCCCTATTGTGTACGGAGAAAATAAGTTATCGAATTGAATGTAAAAAGGGTATGGGTGAAATGCACCTTTCGTGGTTGTGTGTACCGTTCAAATTGGTCGATTTAGATCCCCACGGGATCAAAAATCTTTTGGGTTAACTTAGTCATTTAATGTTTGATTTTATTAATGATTAATCCATCTTAAATACCTAGAGTTCCATCTTGCTTGCATTGATTTTCATCTATAGAAAATACTAGGAGCCTTCACCTATTGCCATTATCCATTAATACAAAAAAAAAATCTCTACAATAATCGACAACGAAATCAAGTGAGATTGAAACGAAAAAACCATAAAAACCAAGATGAAGCTCTAGGTTTCCTCTTGAAGAATACTCTCAATTTGGGGATTTCTTCTATCTCCACTTTGGTGGCTATCAAAGATCTGACCTAAAGAGGCAAAATAACCTATTTATAAAAAGTACCAACCTCTCAATGATAGTTATTACATCAGGCCATCAATAGTTGAGACAAATCTAAAAAGGTGCATAAATTGGGTTGTAGTCTTTGGTCAATAGTCGTCTGGACCATGATTCAGACGGCTCGTCCAAACCATGGTATAGACACCAGACTTATAAAGTCTACAACGCAGTACTCTTAACCGTCTGAACCATGGTTTAGACGGATGTAGGTTTCCAGCCAAAGTGGCCAAGCAAAATAAGAAACATCCGAACTGTCACCGAGGCGTCCGAAAGGTTGTTCGGACGTCCACGAAGGCATCCAAACAGCTATTCGAAAGGCCTCAGAACCCAGTCCAAACCATGGTTCGGACATCAACCCTGTGACAGTTCCAACACTTAGAATTATGTGTGAAATGCTAGGCAATGCTGGTCTACCCACACCGAGTGACCCTGTAAAATTGAGATGCACAAATCACGATAAAATATAATCGATAAATTCAACGGATGTTCAAACGATGAACTCATACAAGTGCAAAACCTAAATCTTGATTAAGTTTATGGTGTGTTGCCCCCTAACCCAACCAAATGGTGCTACACCCTGGACCCCCGCGAGCTCACTGGGGAACTTGACCCTCGTGTGTGAAACACACGATGGTTGTACCCAGGACACACAGTACACCTCGACTAGCCCAAATGCATGTATGGAGCAAATGCATCAAGGGTTATCTCCAATCACCACGTCATTTATCTTTACCCTTAAAGAATGTTCTGATATGCATGATGAAACTTGAATATAAATTCTTCCATTTGTATCTTTTTATAGGGCTCATGACACATTTACACCTCAATACTTATAATACTTTATCCAAGTTGTCCAATCTGTCAAGTTGTGCACTCCAAAACACACTAACAACTCTAAATGCACTAACACAAATTGATCAAATTATGTATTAGTCCCTAGCAATCTTATATTTGCGTATCGACCTCCAACACATACAACGCTGTGCATATTCACCCCTTCGTTTAGTTACTATCTCAAAAGGGTGAATATGTTCGAAATATTCTCCTGTTGACTGTTAAGTGTAAACGAGGAGGGCTATTGGACCTCCCAGACCAACGTAGAGGGTTGGATAAGCATTGAGGGGAGACATAGTGGATTTCAGTTTATGGTACTCACGGTGAAAATAACTAAATTAGCAGATGCAGGTGGTAAGCCACCCCTTGACCATTGGTATAATGGTTATTTTGACCTGAGGTTAAAAGCTCATCGTGTTTAAGTCACTTTCTGTTCGTGGATAGTAACAGAGGGGTGAATATGACAACTTTATATGTTTTGGAGAGTCGATGTAAAAAAAATAAGATTTTCAGGGATTAATACATGATTAGAATAGTTTGTAGGGATCAATTTATAAAAAAAACATCATAAAAATTACGAGTCCCATGGTTAACCATTAGCTACGAGTCCCATGGTTAACCATTAGCAATGTGCTAACCTCTCTCTCTCGCTCGCTCGCTCTCTCTCTCTCTCTCTCTCTCTCTCTCTCTCTCTCTCTTTCTCAATACCCATCCACCCACCCACTACCCAAGATTGAATCTTTCGTGGGCCCCGTCCGTTTTTGAAACAGGTTTATCTCTCACCTTTGTGGTAGGTACTTATCCCGCCCAAAATAACTTAACCACCCCTGAAGATCTTTTATTCCAAAATCGATCCCTATAGTTTGACATGTGCTACACCCATTTTGTCAATTACTAAATTTTCCTCTTTTGATAATTTTTACCTAAACAAAGCTAAACTGATAGGGCCAAATTGTAGCTTATTAATTATAGGCGGGGTTAAGTGATTGATGGCTAAACTTCGGGGGGGGGTAAAGTGTACTTTCCCCTAATAATTGCTCGAGCACACTAAACAGCTCACACAAGCAACTCACAGATTAAACAATTTAGCAAATAGTCCACTGATGAATCTCTGCTATAAATATACCCCAAAGGCTCCCCGGGTCCCCGCCATTTGAACCATCTCTCTCTCTCTTCTCTTCTCTCTCTCTCTTCTCTCTCTCTCTCTCTCTCTCTCACCATGGCGACGCTTATCTGATCTCTCTCCTTATCTTATCTGATCTCTCCCCTTATATTAGAACGGTTGGGATCTTTCTACTTTCCTATGAATCTGATGGCCGACCTGCTCAAAAAAGCGCCTGGATTCGAGACGGCGACCCGGTTCGCCAGGATCGCCGTCGCTCTCTCCGGTGTCGCCGCCGCCATCTTCATGGCGGTGAAGCTCGCGGCCCCCTTCTGCCTCGACCTCCTCTCCTCCTCCCTCCCGGCCGTCTGGATAGCCGTCCAGCTCATCATCGTCGTCGTGTGGAAGCTCTCCGTTGTCGGGGACCGACGGCCGCGAGAGGAGAAACCACCAGAAACCCCGCCTGGGCCGCCTCCCCATGTCAAAGAAAGAGATCCCCAGATTCCGCCTGCTGCTCCTCTAGACCGGAATCCCCCGTCGGAGTACTGGCGCGAAATCCAGCATCCGCTGGGTGACTCCGGCGGCATCCCGCCGGAAACTGGCTCAAAGTCGCCGGCTTCTGCTCCGAAATCCTGCGAGCCCCTGCAGCCAGAAGCGCCCTTTGAGGCGCCACAACGGGCTCCATCCCGCCTCGAAATCAAGAAGAGCGTGAAACCGCCGGAGAGGGTAAGGCCATCGGAGAGGGTGGAGGAGGAGGAGGAGGAGGCGGACGACTCGATAGATGCCACGTGGAGGGCGATCATGAACGGGGGTGCGACGCCGGTGAGGCCGCTCCTGAGGAAGAGCGACACGTGGGAGGGGTCCCCCCGTGTGGAAGCTCTGGCGCCGGCGCCCGCGGCCGGCCGGCCGGAGCTGAGGAAGTCGAAGACGTTCAGGGAGTCGGCGCCGGCGGCGGGGGTGGGCTTGAGGGGGAGGGAGGCGGCGGTGGTGGTGGGCCGGGGGGACGAGCTGTCGGGGCGGGCGGAGGCGTTCATAAAGATGCAGTACGACGACCTGCGGATGCAGCGGCAGGAGTCGGAGCACCGCCGGTTCATGGAGAGGGTTAATCACGCCTACTAGTGATCGACCACTGATCATCTCTCCCCCACCCGTACCACGGAAAGCACCGAATCGCAGAGGAGTCGAGCTTGACTAGCAGGTACCTTCCATTTTTGTCCGTACAAACTTTCTTCAGCTCCACCCTGCATCCACTGTGGCGGCGGCGTTGCCTTCTCCACGGCAATGGCAGCTCCACCCTGCCCAGCCGTATGAACCCAAACCTTGGCTGCCCCTTCCCCCCTCCACGGCGGTGACGTGTTCACACATAGGCCGAACCCCGGCGGGGCAACAACCACCGTCGCCCCGGTCTGCCACCGTGCAACAGCAACATTGCTTTCAAAATCTGGCGATAGGGTGCTAGCGGGGAGAGAAGTGAGGGCGGTGCCGGAGTCGGCCATGGCGCCACTGCTGCTGGAGGCGCGGTCGAGGGCCCCGCCGGAGGGATCGATCGGGAGGTCGTTGTTGCCCACGGCGGTGGCAGCTAGGATTCGGTAGAGGACGGTGGAGGCGCGGTGATTAGAAACAGTAAGGGTAAATTACAATTTGCCAGATGAAAAACACTTAACCCCTCTATAGTTTAAAAACTACATTTTAACCCTCTTCACTATAGTTTTGATCAGATAAAAATTACAAAATTAAGTAGCTGACAAAAGGAGGTATTGTGCTAACATTTGGTGCAATTTGGAATAAAATAAACTGCATAGGGGTTAAGTGTTTTTGAGCTAAACTTTACAGGGGTAAACTGTAATTTATCCTTTTTTTAATATGGGTGCCCCATGTGGAACTTAGGGTTCTACAATTGGAACTATTGTTTAGATATATCTCTTTCATAAATTCAAATTTTGCTAGTTTACTTAAATTTGGTTTTGAATAGTTCTAAAATTTTAAAAATTGTGCCAAGCAACCATAGTTTTTATTTTGTTGAACCAATCAAACGGTCATAGGACAGAGCACTAGAGTAAGGGCTTAAAGAGGTCCGGAGGTCGAAATCGGGGGAGAGGTAGCCAGTAGCAGCAACTATTTTATTAAATTTCATAAACCAGAGAACATGACATCAACAGCCACGATTCGCATGCACAAACGACCTAAGCACAACGGCCCTGAGAAAAAGTTCGCTCCACGGTGTCCATATCGAAAGTCGAACATAAAACCTCTCCAACAAAGGAGAGAGGAGGAAGTACCACAGGTGCGCGCCCGGTGGTTAACCATAGTTTAACTATGCCAGCTCCACCTTCTCACACCTCTCTTGATTGCAGGGCACTGGGGAGGGATAAGAGGCTTGGGTTCGGGAGCTGTATCACGTGGAGATTTTTCCTTTTTTTTTTTTTTAAGCATATAATTATGTTGATTCCCTTGGCCTTTTTTTTTTAACCACCTACCATAACCAGTCCTTTATTTTGCTTCTCCTTTGGTGCTTCACTGATCTCAGGTTTGATGGCTACTCTGTTTAATAGATGTATATACATAATAATCTACTTGTGGTATGATAGAGTGTGGTGCTTCTGTGGTGAAATATCTTTTTTGTTACTAATAAGTTGTTTTTTTTTTTTTTTGTATTTTGCTACGCATCGATCGTAGCTATGTCCATGTTGTCGGTGTTCTTGATCCATCCGAGCATGCGCCTTCACCGAGCTTCGTGGTAACTTTTAGCTTATGCGGTTTCAGCTGAATATATTTCAAGTCGATCGAAACGGGGACGGTTGCTAATTATGGTTAAGGAATTATAGAAAATAATAGAATTTAAATGAGGTAGATACCCACTTTTTGTAAATAAGTGATATGTTTGTTTCAAATTTTTATAATATGCAGAAACTAATTAAACCCAAGAAGTAAGAGAATCAAATTAGATTGTTGTTGGTCTCTTGGTAGTAGCAACAAGTGCTTTTTCTTTTTCTTTTTTGGTTCATAGGGAGGGGGGATCACAAACCGATCCCCAGGAGGCACCACTTGCCGGCGCAAGAGAAAAGCCCGCCATCTGGTGTGGACCACAAACATCGCTATCCAGGCGGAGCCACCGCTACCACAACGGCGGACCTAATAACCACCACGAACAACGCCGCAACTGGTGGAATAAAACGCCACACCGGGAGGATCACAACCTCCAGAAGGCATAAGAAAGAAGAGGGGAAAAAAAACAGCAAAAATAAGCACCAACAAAAAGGATCCGAAACAACCAGAGCTCATTGGCGCCAGGGAAGACCACCACCAGCCACTGGCAGCATACGATTTGGGGACGCCAACGATCGCCAGAGCTGTCGTCGATCCGCCTCGCACCACCGGGATCCGCTCCGCTGTGCAATGGCTGGGGATCACAAGACCCATCGCCAGAACATGCCAGGGTCCGGATCAGCTACGCCCGGCGCATATCGGCAAGAGGTCGCGACCCCGAAGAGGGACCTCGGCCGGCAAAACAATCAAAGGGACCGCGCCACCCCCAGAGCTCCAATCACAAAACACCGTCGCTAGGGAAACGTCTATCTACAAGGGGAGGAAAGGTGCCAGATCCGACCCCTAATCATCGCCGACCGACGTCCTGGCCTCCCCAAAGCCACCGGCGGTGTCCAAGGAGGCCAAGAGGGCACTCCAAAACCCTAGATCTAGGGGGGGAAGGAAAAAGTAGCAGCAAGTGTTTTCAAAGTATAACAACCCTCAGCATTGTCTGGCTTCTTCACGAGATACAATCGATCCGGACAAAGATTGATCCATTTTCTACATATGTACGGAAAAAAAAATACACTATAAACCCAATGATATGGGACGGATGGTAAACAATATAAAGTGAAGGTTCTTGTTTTTGTAGCAACTTGCAATGCACGGATGGGTGTGAAAATTTTCAAATGACAAATAATCCATTGAATGTGTCTTTATCATCTTTATTGTATGTTTAAAATAGGATATATGATCAAGATGTGTTCACACATGGGAGAAGGATTTTGGCTCTTCAAAAGAGGTCCACGTGTCACAACATGGGAGAGAGAGCTCCATTTTAGTACTATACTATTAGATTAGATGTGGAAAACAACACATAGGCATCGAGTTTAAAGGGTTTTTAAAAAAAAAATTTGAAAAAATCAAACAAAATTCCAAGAATTCCCAATAAAAGATATAAAATTTTAGATGTATAGAAATAATTTTGTGTAATTTAATATTATACGAATGGCTTTAGGATATTTTACATATAAATTGACCCTTACGGTGAACGCATTTGTTTTATAAGAATTTTAGTTACCATAGAAAGATATTGAGCGGTACTATTGGCCATGCGCTAGCATTTTGATCTTTATGAGAGTCATGTTAACTCTCATTTAGAAGATGCTTCAAAATATATTTATTTCATATATGCTATCCAAATCTTGTATTCACATGACTAATAGTTTATACTTCCTTATTAAGGTTACTTGGAGAACTATTACTATATATAGGGATAAAAAGGGGTAGAGCTTCAAGAAAAATTATGCTCCCCTATGTCAGGACAACTACTAGCTTTATATCCTATCATGAGATTAGGACTACTGTCTTTAGTCTCTTTAGGAATAAGGCCCCAGGCCCTGATGGGTTCACTGCTGAATTTTTTATAGCCAATTGGTACATTGTTGGGAGGGACATCTATCATCTGATCATGGGCTTCTTCAGAGGTAAGAGAATGCATGTGAACTCGAAGGATATTTTTATTACGCTTATCCATAAATCCACTAACCCCTTGAGGCCTGAGCATTTTAGGCCGATCAGCTTATGTACTACCCTTAACAAGATTATTTCAAAAAATTTAGCCAATCGACTTAAACCCCTTCTCCCCAAGCTGATCTCAGCGGACCAAAATGCTTTTGTGAATGGTCGTAACATTTCTGATAATATTCTGCTAACCCAAGAGGTTCTCCATTCTATAGAGGTTCATGGTTGGAATAGTAATTGCATGGTGCTGAAGATCGATATGGAATAAGCGTATGACTGTATGTCTTGAAAATTTATATTTGATATGCTTGATAGATTTGGGTTTTGCAGTCAATGGATTTGATGGATTATGGGGTGCATAATCAAACTGAATTTCTCCATTAATGGTTCGTCGTCCAAGTGGTTCACGGCAAAAAGAGGACTTACACAAGGCGATCCTCTGGCTCCTTACCTATTTATTTTGGGAGCAGAGTTGCTTAATCACAGCCTTGCTAAGCTCCATAATATGGGACAGTTAAATGAGATCCGACCCAAAGCTGATTCAACCAGCTTACCTATGTTGGCTTTTGTTGATGATTGTATGGTGTTTACTATTGTTGATTTGAATCAGTGTGACTCTATTAAGGAGACTCTGTAGTCCTATTGTGCTGCCTTAGGGTAGAAAATCAATCTCACCAAATCCTCTTTGATTTTTGCAAAAAAAGTGCATCACAAGTACAAAAAGATGCTTGCTAGACGACTGGGTATACCGGAGGTTAAGGAACCCTTCAAATATCGCCTCTGATCTTCTCAACAAAGTTACCCGTAAGCTTACTGGGTGGAAGGCTAAGACTCTGTATTTTCCGTGGAAAATCACGTTGCTTAAGTTAGTTCTTTGCTCTTTGCCTATTTTTACCATGGCGAACTCGTGGTTCTCTAAACGCCTCATCAATACTTTGGAGATGTTTTGTCCCTCACTGTCAAAAAATTCAATCTTGAGGTAGAAGATGAAGAAAATTTCTCAAATTCTGTATTAAAAAAAGCAATTGTAAAGAATATATTTATCTTCTTCCTCAAATTTAGTGGTTTTAGTATTTAGGGAAGATACTCTATCTTTTTCTTTTTTAAAAGATAGAAGATCGATCATCACCTTCCTCCCGAATGGTTCCTTCCTCATGAATGAATATTTAAGGAAGATACTCACCTTTTTTTAAAAAAAAGATAGCTATTTATTGGTACAACATAAGACTTTTTATTTCAGGTTTTTTTTTTTTTTTTTGAGAACCCCTCCAAAAGGAGGGAGGGTTTGGCGGACCCCAACCAGAATCCATTAAAAACTAAGACAGCAGATCGTTACAAAAGCTGAGAGCCTCCGTCCCTAGTCCATCTTTCCAAGGTACAATCCAAGCACTGAAAAGGGAAATCACCGAATGTCTCAACTTCTCCTGCCCTGCAGACTTGGCATTGAAGATATTTCAGGTATTGGCTGCCAGTATCATGAGAACATTCTAAGCCACCGGCGGATCCTAGCACTATCAGAGATTGATGAGAGAGTCAGCCTATTTCTTGACAAATGTTTACCACCTAGGACTATTGAGGGGAGTGGTTTGGGAGGTACTTCTCGTGCTTCCCAAAAAAAACATTGAGGGGGGAGAGGGGGGGTTTGGATTTTGTAATTCCAAAAATTACTAATGTGTCATATGGTGTGGATATTGTATTATTGATAAGGTCCATGGTCTTTGAGATTCGTCTAGCATGGTATGATCAAATACATAATTCATGTATTTGTAGTTATGCCACGATCTACTCCGATGATTATGGGAGCATTCCACGATCCCTGGAATCGTGCACCTACAGGCGTTGCAGACTTAGACATGATGACACCTCAGGCCATGCTAAGGTGGCTCCCGAACAACTCAGGGAGCGCCAGAACTGACCTGACGACTACCAAGTCTCCATGTTCCTTGCTCAGCCACATGGTCGACATGCACGATTGCAGAGCCACTAGTTCGTGAGCTTCCCATGAATAGCTTGGCTCCCTTACAGCCCTAAAAATAGGCAGGGTGGGAAGAAAAGAAGATGAGAAATATACAAAATATGATAGTACTCCTCGAGACTCGCGTCCTCGTAGATATTGACACCGTATTCGGTTGAGTACGTACCGTACAATGGAATAATCCGAGAATAAACTTCAATGAAACTAGTCGATGCTTCTGTTTCCGAGTCATAATCCCATCCAAAGCTTTATAGAGATCAAAGCTGATGGGGACCAGACCTGAATGGCTCTTGAAAAGCCATGTAGAGTTTCACCAACCCCTGACGTACTCCTAGTCCATGTGAATGGAGATTTCAATTCCTAATTAAGAAGGGGGACCTTTCACAAGCCTCGAAAGGCCATGTTCTTTTCCTGGGAATTGAAATTCTCAAGATAATTGGCCCATTAATTCTCATGTTCTAATCAACATCTCATGTATGATCCCAAACTTAGCAAGAATCAATGAATTATTACAAAAGATGAAGGATCCGTCGCTCTCCATCGCCATCAACCAATGGCTAGCTCTCCAACTAGATCATAGCTCAAAAGAAGAGAGAAGAAAGAAGAGAGAAGAGAAGTTAGCCCTTCACCATCAGGCCAACTAGCGGCATGAGGCAATCACACCTAACCGAAGGCGTGGTGGACTCAACATTGATCTCCCCCCCCCCCCCCCCCCCCTAGGTGATCGAGGTGGGATCTTGGTCTTGCGGTGGGGGAAAGCCAAAGATGTGTGGGGTCTTTGATGATCGAGGCCACCTTCCGCTTGTTGGCGGGTGCCATGTGCCTTTGGGGCTGGCGAGAAAGAGATAGGAATGGGTGGTGTGACTTTGTTACCTTCCGTCCTTTCCCTCAGTTCACTCGATCGGTGACATGGCGGTAATCACAACCGTCTAATGAAGCCAGAGTGTGATGCACTTGTCGGGGTGCTTGCCATCGCACGACTATGATGCTCGCTGAGCCCTAACGAATGAACCTAGGAAAAGGACGGACGGTAGAGGAGTCGAACTCGGCCTTGCTGACGTCAGCAAATAGGTCTTCCAGGCCACAGCGGTGGCCTGGGAGATGAGTCATCCACTTCCCACTTCCTAGCTGGACCCACCAGATTTTCTAAGAATCTATTTCTGTCAGTAAAATTAGATTCTCCCATCAGGGAAGAAAGAATCTTCGGAATATTTGGGGCCGCCATGGGAGCTCCAATCTCCTCCGGTCCGGTCGGTGGCCGGGCCCGGCACACATCATAGCCGCACGGATGGCTGGCCACCCGAAAGTGAATGCACTCCAGCCAACCATGTGCGGCTGTGATGCAAGCCGGGCCCACCAACAGGACCGACCAAGTGGAGGAGATTTGAACTCCCACCGTACATGTGTGTGTGTGTGCACGCGTACACACATTCTTGGGTGTGTTTCCGTGGGCCACCATGTTCTGACCTAAGCATCTAGAAAGATACAAATTCTTTCGGCCGTGTCCAAATATAATTTTAGAGTAATGCAATATAGCCAACTCCACATGATTGGTGAAAATTTTCAGCACATCCTGTGTTTTGGTGAAAACCAATACACTACAGGGGTCTGGAGGAGAAATGATAAGTCCTTATCTTTTTAAAAGCATACAGGGGGTAATATCCCGGAGCATGAGTGCACAAAACGGAACAGAAAAGTCTTCGATCCAAACCATACCACGGCTCCGCTAGAGGGCCATCCCCGCGAACCAGTACACTATAGGGGCCACACGGTTGTATGGGATGTGCAGAAAAAAATTTCCATAGGATGAACCCTAAGTAATGCCATGCCACGTAAAGTTGGTAACCGAAAAGTTGGCAAACTATACCTAGCATTTTCCATAGTTTTAGAAGGGCTAAGTAACTTAAGTGTGTTTTGACGTGTTTGATAATTATAGGAATAATACTTGCAAAAAAAGAAAGCTAATTATAGAAATATATTTTTAATCAAAAATACTTCAAAAGTAAAAACCTCTGTTGCGTAAGAGTCGGATCCAAGTTTTACCCAAAAATTATTTTTGGATAAATTACACTTTACCCCTTTAAAGTTTAGACCAAAATCACTTAATAAATTACATCATGCCCCTCCGAGTTTTTATTTTATTTTCAGTAGACAGGAATCTTTACATAAGATAGCAGCCTTACATAGCTTTATCGAGTCGTTCAGAAAGTTGGAACCGAGAGATAGTGAAGTCGCCATCAGCCCATGGCTAGCAAGCCAGTACTCGATCGCCATCATCGGTGTGTCAACCCGATGATGTCCTTCAGGAGCACATGGTCTTTCTTGCCACACGTAGTCCTTCCCACAAGGCTCAGGCTTCCCTATCAATCACCGACAATGTATTGAAACAAACACCCCTCTAATTGCAGAATCACTCCCCTCTGGTCCTGTAGTATAAAGCCTGCACCGGCCTCAACGCTTCTCTAGTTCACAGAACCAACAAAGTTAAGTTTGATCTCTTTAGACATAGGAGCTGCCCATTTGATGCCAACCGCGAATTTGGTTTACCCCTGCGCCACCAAAGACTTCTCTCCAAACTTTTTAATGGTCCTTAAACTCCCATTACCAAACTTTACTACAAGTTTGGTAATATCTTGCATTCCCCGTGGGCACTTTAGGGGTGAATTTAGTCCATAGCCATACCAACTACCAGGCTATGTTGAGTATAGCTACTCATATTTAGGGCTGGCAATAGGCCCATGTCCAGCCCAAGACCAATTAAGCCTTGCCCTTTTAGAATGGGCTTGGGCCTACATCCAAAGTATTATATATGGGCTTGGTTCTATAGTTTTCACCTTACAACATACTCAATGATACAACTATCTTTGTAGCCACCAAATTTTATAATTTTAGTTGAAGAAAACCTCTTAATTCAGATCACACAAACCTATTTTAATTCAAATTTGAATGTGTAATAGATTTTAATTAACCTGAGTCTGACTAATTATTGCTACACCTTTATGTGTGCTGAAATGTCGAGTCATGCAATTCATATAAAAGGTTGTCATGCAATTCATATAAAAGGTTGCACCAAGCATACATATAAGACGTGACACTGTGACACTAAGAAAATATATTTTGCATGATTTGACATAACTTTCTATTTCTATAACTTGAAAGGTCAAGCCATCATAATAAATCACTAAACTCCATGGGGCATTGCCTACCTAAATTTTCATTTCATAGTTGGAAACTTTTATTTTGTTCGATTTCTCATTGGTAGGCTATTTATGCAGAATGGTAATTAGTGATGATTATTACTAAAGAACGTTATATTATTGGTTCGTCGAGATATTGGAGAAAAACAAAAAAGATTAGTAAAAATTCGTGGAAAGTTATACAATGAGCTACTTGTACAAGAGATGTACATGGTCTACAACGGGCGAAGAAACCCGGGCGAAGAAACCCAGCGAGCCGAGCACGATTGAGCCATAGGCCCATAGAGAAATTAGGAGTGAGTAAAAAAAAGTAGAAGAACATGGACAACACATACCAACTACCAGGCTATGTTGAGTATAGCTACTCATATTTAGGGCTGGCAATAGGCCCATGTCCAGCCCTAAATAGCCATAGGCCCATAGAGAAATTAGGAGTGAGTAAAAAAAAGTAGAAGAACATGGACAACACATACCAACTACTAGGCTATGTTGAGTATAGCTACTCATATTTAGGGCTGGCAATAGGCCCATGTCCAGCCCAGGACCGATTAAGCCTTGCCCTTTGAAAATGGGCTTGGGCTTACATCCAAAGTATTATATATGGGCTTGGTTCTATAGTTTTTGGCTTACAACATACTCAATGATACAACTATCTTTGTAGCCACCAAATTTTATAATTTTAGTTAAAGAAAACCTCTTAATTCAGGTCACACAAACCTATTTTAATTCAAATTTGAATGTGTAATAGATTTTAATTAACCTGAGTCTGACTAATTATTGCTACACCTTTATGTGTGCTGAAATGTCGAGTCATGCAATTCATATAAAAGATTGTCATGCAATTCATATAAAATGTTGCGCCAAGCATGCATATAAGACGTGACACTGTGACAATAAGAAAATATATTTTGCATGATTTGGCGTAACTTTCTATTTCTATAACTTGAAAGGTCAAGCCATCATAATAAATCACTAAACTCCATGGGGCATTGCCTACCTAAATTTTCATTTCATAGTTGGAAACTTTTTTTAGTTCGATTTCTCATTGGTAGGCTATTTATGCAGAATGGTAATTAGTGATCATTATTACTAAAGAATGTTATATTATTGGTTCGTCGAGATATTGGAGAAAAACAAAAAAGATTAGTAAAAATTCGTGGGAAGCTATACAATGAGCTACTTGTACAAGAGATGTACATGGTCTACAACGGGCGAAGAAACCCGAGCGAAGAAACCCAGCGAGCCGAGCACGATTGAGCGGCGCGAGGAGTACAGGAGGCGGCTCCTACGCCTCCGTTCTATCTTCGACGAGTGGGAGGAGCTGCCCTTAGAGGCGTTCCGCTGCTGATTCCAAGATGGCGGTGACCGTAATGTGATCCAGCTGTCGTGTATGCTTTCAATTGGGCCACGTGGTACGTACGGAAACATTAGTATATCTCAACGAGAATATATCTCAACTACTGGTTCGAGATTCAGCCGTCGTGTATGCTGCCAATTGTTGCCACGTGGCCCGTACGGAAACATGAGTATATCTCAACTCAACGAGAATATATCGATCTCAACTACTGGTTCGAAAATCTTTATTTTTTGGATTATTTTGAGTTTACCCCCCATATTTTGTTTTGAATTAGACTTTACCCCCCATTTTTCATTAATTAGATGTTACCCCCCAAAACTAACTGTTCCGTTAGCTCACCCTCCAAGAGAAAGAGTGAGCTGACGGAAAAGAAATAAAGTTTTGGGGGTGAGCTGACGGAACAGTTAGTTTTGGGGGGTAAAGTCTAATTAATGAAAAGATAAGGGGTAAAGTCTAATTCAAGGCAAAATTTGGGGGGCAAAATCAAAATAAACCTTTTGTTGGGAAAAACCATATCTTATTATTAACAAAAGCCCCCTATATATAGGCATAATATGCCATTGGGATAGAGACGGGGTAAATCTCTAATCTCCTGAATCTAGCTGTCTTTATCCGGTGGATATCCATATCCGATGCAACCACTGTTTCATAACACTCCCCCTTGGATGACCACCATTTATCAATGATTACCTTATTAAACCTTTTGATGGAAAAACCTAGTGGGAAAAATCCTATCAAAGAAAAAATAGTACAACCTTAGTTCTTCAGGAACTATGGTGGGTGCGTATAATGCTGCCTCGTTAAAACCTTTGATGGAAAAACCCTGTGGGAAAACCCTACCAAAGGAAAAAGAGTACAGCGCGCATAAATTTGCATATTCAGGATGTCCTCTGCCTAATAATTACATTACCATTATTACATCTCTCCCCCTGATTATATCTACTCCTGATTACATTATTACATCAATTTGTTTGGTGATTGAGCCGTTGCAGTCCGATGCCGTACACCATCTTCTGGAAAGTAGACTTGGGCAAAGCTTTGGTAAAGAGGTCCGCAAGATTGTCGCTTGACCGTACTTGCTTGACTTCAATCTCCCTTTTCTTCTGAAGCTCGTGGGTGTAAAAAAACTTTGGTGAGATGTGCTTTGTTCGATCTCCCTTGATGAAGCCAGCTTGAATTTGAGCAATACATGCGGCATTGTCTTCGTGGATAACTGTCGGCTCTTTGGTAACTAATGTCAACTGGCAACTGCTTCTGATGTGTAGCACAAGAGACCTCAACCATACGCATTCTCTACTTACTTCATGCAGAGCTAATATTTCAGCATGGTTCGATGATGTGGCCACAAGTGTTTGTTTGGTCGATCTTCAAGAAATAGCTGCATTGTTATTCAAAAATACATACCCTGTTTGGGATCGACCCTTATGGGGGTCAGAGAGAAAACCTGAATTTGCATAACCAATCAAGTGAGAAGTACCACAAGAATAAAACAATCCCATATCAATGGTTCCTCGCAAATATCTAAATATTTATTTTATTCCATTTCAATGCCTAAAAGTTGGTTCTGAACTGTATCTAGCCAATAGATTAGCAGAAAAACATATATCTGGTCTAGTACATTGAGCTAAATACAATAAAGCACCAATAGCACTTAAATACGGTTTTTTAGAACCAAGAATAGTTTCATGTTCCTCTTTAGGTCTAAATGGATCTTTATGAATATCAAGAGGTCTAACTACCATGGGAGTGCTTAGTGGGTGATATTTATCTATATTAAATTTCTTTAACAAATTTTCAGTATATAACGATTGATGTACTAAAATCCCACTAGAGCTACGCTCGATCTGCAGGCCGAGGCAAAACTTAATATCACCAAGTTCTTTCATTTCAAACCCCCTTTTTAGATAATCAGAAGTTTTTTTAAGCTCTTCAGGAGTCCTAATCAAGTTTATGTCATCCACATAAACTGTAATTATTGTAAATCAATTTTCTGATTTCTTTATGAAAGTGCATGGGCATATGGGATCGGCATAGGTGGTTGGTGGCCGACGAGGTGGCAAGTGGTGGTGGCCGGCGGGCCGGTGATTGGTGATGACCGCCGGCGGGTGTCCAACGGGCGGTAATGGTGGCCAGCGGTTGGCAGGGTGGTGGGTGGTGGCTGGGAGGGGTGGCAATTCTTGACCCGACCCGCCAGTCCGACCCGAAGTTTGTGGGTTTGGGTTTGCTCTAAACGGGGGTTCGGGTCATAAACGGGTTGACCCGACTAACCCATTTTTTTAATGGGTCAGGTTTGGGTTTGTACTCATAAACTGATTGATCCGTATTGACCCATGTATCAAATGAGTCGAGTTAACCAGACCCAACCTGACCAAACCCGATTAACCAGATTTTCTAAGAATCTGTTTCTATCAGTAAAATCAGATTCTCTGGTCAGGGAAGAAAGAATCTTCGGAATATTTTGGGGCCGCCATGGGAGCTCCAATCTCCTCCGATCCGGTCATCGTAGCCGCACGGATGGCTGGCCACTCAAAAGTGAATGCACTTCAGCCAACCACGTGCGGCTGTGATGCACGCCGGATCCACAGACAGGACCGACCAAGTGGAGAAAATTTTCAGCGCATCCTAATCTTTGGTGAAAATCAGTACACTATAAGAGTCGAGGAGAAAGGACAGGTCCTTTATCTTCTTAAAAGCATACAGAGGCTAACATCCCGGAACATGAGTGTACAAAACGGAACAGAAAAGTCTTCGATCCAAACCATACCACGGCCTCGCTAGAGGGCCATCCCCGCGAACCAATACACTACAGGAGCTAGGGGTGGCAAAGGGTTGTGTCGGATCGGGTTCGTGTCGTGTCTAGCTTCGTGTCGTGTCCAAAACCCCTAGACCCAGACCCGACTTGTTTAACTAATCGTGTCTAGATCCTAAACCCGTACCCGACCCGCTAATAAACGGATAGACCCGGTAAGACCCGTTTACCACCCGGGTCTATTCAGTTGACCCGATCCGACCCAATCCGACCTGACCCGAAAGACCCGCTAGTATTATATATTACAGTATCGGATTGCGGGCAGACCCGACCCGACCCGAAAGATCCGCTGGTATTATATATTACAGTATCGGATTGCAGGTAGACTCGACCCGACCCGACACGACCCGTTGCCCTAAACCCGGACCCGACCCGTTTATTAAACGGGTCTATCGTGTCAATCCGTTTCCGACCCGAACCCGTTTAGCTCTAACCCAGACCTGCTAATTTCGTGCCAGGTTTGCAGTGTCGGGTCCGAAATTGCCAGCCCTAACAGGAGCCCCACGGTTGTTTGGGATGTGCTGAAAAACTTTCCATGGGATGAACCCTTTGGTGATGCCACGTAAAATTGATAACCGAAAAGTTTGCAAACTAGTTGGCAGAAAGCTAATTATAGAAATATATTTTTAATCAAAAATACTTCAAAAGCAAAACCTCTATTGCATAAGAGTCAGATCCAAATTTTACCCAAAAATTATTTTTGGATAAATTACACTTTACCCTTGTAAAGTTTAGTCCAAAATCACTTAATAAATTACATTATGTCCTTCCGAGTTTTTATTTTATTTTCAATAGACATGAATCTTTACATAAGATAGCAGTCTTACATAGATTTATCAAGTCGTTCAAAAAGTTGGAACCAAGAGATAGTGAAGTCGCCATCAGCCCATGGCTAGCAAGCCAGTACTCGATCGCCTTCATCGGTGTGTCAACCCGATGATGTCCTTCAGGAGCACATGGTCTTTCTTGCCACACGTAGTCCTTCCCACAAGGCTCAGGCTTCCCTATCAATCACCGACAATGTATTGAAACAAACACCCCTCTAATTGCAGAATCACTCCCCTCTGGTCCTGTAGTATAAAGCATGCACCGGCCTCAACGCTTCTCTAGTTCACAGAACCAACAAAGTTAAGTTTGATCTCTCTAGACATAGGAGCTGCCCATTTGATGGCAACCGCGAATTTGGGTTACCCCTGCGCCACCAAAGACCTCTCCAAACTTTTTAATGGTCCTTAAACTCCCATTACCAAACTTTACTACAAGTTTGGTAATATCTTGCATTCCCCGTGGGCACTTTAGGGGTGAATTTAGTCCATAGCCATAGGCCCATAATGCCTTCTATGTTGGCATGTTGAGTGGATCTGCAAATGTTCAGAATTAATGTATGCGTGGAAAAAGTAGAACATGGACAACACATACCAACTACCAGGCTATGTTGAGTATAGCTATTTAGGGCTGGCAATAGGCCCATGTCCAGCCCAGGACCGATTAAGCCTTGCCCTTTTGGAATGGGCTTGGGCCTACATCCAAAGTATTATATATGGGCTTGGTTTTATAGTTTTTGGCTTACAACATACTCAATGATACAACTATTTTTGTAGCCACCAAATTTTATATTTTAGTTGAAGAAAACCTCTTAATTCAGATCACACAAACCTATTTTAATTCAAATTTGAATGTGTAATAGATTTTAATTAACCTGAGTCTGACTAATTATTGCTACACCTTTATGTGTGCTGAAATGTCGAGTCATGCAATTCATATAAAAGGTTGTCATGCAATTCATATAAAAGGTTGCGCCAAGCATGCATATAAGACATGACATTGTGACAATAAGAAAATATATTTTGCATGATTTGGCGTAACTTTCTATTTCTATAACTTGAAAGGTCAAGCCATCATAATAAATCACTAAACTCCATGGGGCATTGCCTACCTAAATTTTCATTTCATAGTTGGAAACTTTTTTTTAGTTCGATTTCTCATTGGTAGGCTATTTATGCATAATGGTAATTAGTGATGATTATTACTAAAGAACGTTATATTATTGGTTCGTCGAGATATTGGAGAAAAACAAAAAAGATTAGTAAAAATTCGTGGGAAGCTATACAATGAGCTACTTGTACAAGAGATGTACGTGGTCTACAACGGGCGAAGAAACCCGGGCGAAGAAACCCAACGAGCCGAGCATGATTGAGCGGCGCGAGGAGTATAGGAGGCGGCTCCTACGCCTCCGTTCTATCTCCGACAAGTGGGAGGAGCTGCCCTTATTCGAGAGCGTCGTGCGGCAAAGGGAGCTGAAGAGGCTTTGGGAAGTGCTGGAGGAGCAGTAGCGGAGGAGACCAAGCTCGAGCAGTGCAATGAGTACTTGAGGGAAGGACAGTAAGAAGAGGGAAACCATATTTTTTTAGAAGTACTTTGTCGATTTACTAAATAAAATTTTACTTGGGCATGCAATTTTTTGTTTGTTTTCTTTTTCTTTTCCTTTTTTTAAAAGTACTTTGTCAATTTACTAAATAAATTTTTACGACAACTTCAACTTGCCACCGCATTGAGAGAGAAGGAAGGGAAGGGACGAGGGAGGGAAGGGACGAGGGGGTAAGAAATTAGGGAAGAAGAGGAACGTGCTTCTACATCATTATGGGGTCATTGAAGCCCAAAGAAAAAAAACGAAAAAACCTAATGTTCAAGCTGGTCTACCAACATTGAACCATGCCTTGCACTGGTGAGAAAAATATGCAGTTTCTTTTTGAAGGCCTTTAAAATTGACACAGAAAAATATGCAGTTTCTGTTTGAAGGTCTTAAAAATTATGCAGTTTTTCAAGATTACCAATTGACAGATAACCACAATCATGAACCCAACGACAGAAAAAAAAAAACAAAACAAAACAAAAACAAAAAAGACAAAAAACAAAGAAAACCGATCTCGGTGGCATTGAATCACAATTATCTGTCGAGAGAGAGAGAGAGAGAGAGAGAGAGAGAGAGAGAGAGAGAGAGAGAGGGGGCAGGTCATGGGAGGGGAGATGATCGTGGTGGGTCTTGAATCACAGCTGAAAAAAGATCTAGTTTTTGATTGAAGGCCTTCCAAATTGATAGAGATTACCAATCAACAGAGAACCACAATCACCTCTTCAAAATCGACAGAGAACCACAGTCGGAAGAGCCCAATGACCAATTTTGAAGGCAAACAAAAAAAGAAAAATACATAGCACTATATGAATAGAGGACACAGAATTAAGATTACCTCAACCACAGAAAACCTGAGAGAGAGAGAGAGAGAGAAAGAGACGTACCTGGGTGAACGGAAGAGCTGCGGGAGGCAATCGAGATCTCTCTTCTGCACGATGAGTAAAGGAGTGCCGATTTGGTTTTTTTTTTTAATTTAGGCCCGGGAGATTTAGAGAGAGAGAGAGAGAGAGAGAGACGATCGCAGGATCGGATTGTCAGGGGAGGGGTTTCCATCTGGGTATAGAGAGAGAGAGGGGTCGCGGGAGATGATCCTGGGGGGAGGGGTTTCCTTTTAGAGAGAGAGAGAGAGAGGGGATCGCGAGAGATGATCGGGGGGGTGGGGGGTTTCCAGAGAGAGAGAGAGGGTCACAGGAGATGATTGAGGGAGGGGGTGTTTCCATCTAGAGAGAGAGAGGGTCACAGATCTGGAGAGAGAGAGAGAGAGAGAGAGAGAGAGAGAGAGTAGATGGAGGGTCCAGTTATGGCCCGGGGGGTTCCATCGAGAGAGAGAGAGAGAGAGAGGAGCAGGAGGGGGGTTGTTTCCATTTGGGTATAGAGAGAGAGAGGGTCGCTGATCTGGAGAGAGAGAGAGAGAGAGAGGGGCGGGGAGTCGCGGGAGAGAGAGCAAGAGAGGGGTGTTTCCATCTGAGGGGAGCGAGAGAGAGAGGGTCACGGATTGAATCACAGCTGTCTGTTTAATCTAACCCGATTATGGGATGCCATCACAGATGTCCGTTTAATCCTGCCCGGAATGATTTGCTAGGTGATGAATCATGACCTTTCTTTGTATCTAGGGTAAATCAATCACTACTGTTAATTTGTCTCTTCATGTTTGTCCCCCCCCCCCACCCACAAAACCCTAAAATATTATTATTATTATTATTATATATAATATTTCAGGGTTTTGTGGGGGGGACAAACATTTAATTGACTCCAGAGACTAACCGTAAGAGACAAACACAGTCGTTCATTGCTATAAGGGTGCGTGCCATTCACTTGGAAGAGATAGATTAACGGTTGTGATTGATCCGACCAGCCCTCCAAAAATGGAAGGTGATCAATACCCGTCCAGACCCATCAGAGCTGGGTTAAAAATGGAAGGTGATCAATACCGACAGCTGTGCCATTATCTCTCTCTCTCTCTCTCTCTCTCTCTTACACACACACACACACACAGCTATGCCCCCATCTGATCCGTCCGTCCGTTCGAACGCACCCCATCCGCATCCCCATCCGTCCGATCGAACCGCCCCCATCTGCAGCCTGCCTCTTAAATCCATCGGTGGCCTCCCTCGGTGCCCGCAGCTCTTTTGCCCACGCCTCCCTCCGTCCCTCGGAAAATCGCGAGCGCCCGTCATCCCATGGAAAATCGCGATAGATCAAGAGCGCCCCCACCCCAACGTCATTGCAGATCGAGAGCCCGCCTCACTTCGTTGCACATCCAGAGCCCCCCTTTCCCTTCGTTGCAAGAGAGAGAGGAGGCAGATCTTTCCCCTTTTTTTTTCCCCTGTTATAGGGTTACGATTTTTTTTTCCCTGCTATAGGGTTACAATTTTTTTTTTCTTTTTGCCTCTTCTCTCTATTTCAGGATGAGCCGCAGGTGGTCTTCTTTCTTAATTTCCCTTTCTTTTTTTTCCCTTTCATTTTCCCCTGTTTCCTTCTTCCCTCTTTCTTTCCTCACTTTGCTGATATTTTTTTTCACCTTTGATTCAGGATGAGCGAGAGGAGATCATCGTCGATGTCCAGATCTCTGACAAAATGCAGGTTCATTCATGTTCTTCAATTTCTCTTTACTTTCTCCCCTCTTTCTTTCTCCACTGATTTTTTCCCTCTCTCTATTTCTGAATGAGCAAGAGGAAGTTAAGATCTCTAACAACCACAGGCGAGATCAAGGCTCTGACATTATTTTCTTTTCCTTTCATTTCTTTCCCCTCTCTCTCCCGTTGTTCGGGCATGCCATTTTTAATTTTTCTTTACTTATTTTTCCCTCCCTAACTCTATTTCTCATTCATCAATTGCTGATTCTCTTTTTTTCTTTCTTTCTTTTGTTTTTTCTCACTCTCTTCAGTTTCAAGAGGTTGAGGTTGAGACTGCCTGCAGAATGGCAACCGGAATACTACCTGTTCCGGTGTTGAAGCAAGTAATTGATCCTCTTTTTCACTCTTTGGTGTCACAATACTCATTTTTAAAAATATGCTATGTTTTTTGTCAGAATGAGAGAGGGAGAGAGAGATTGCTATTAAGGATTGTTTAATTTTTCCTGAATTCATTGTTTGGTGTTGATCTGGATTATTTAAATCATAATACCATGTAGAAGTATGCTGCTTTTCATTGTTTGGTTTAGAGAGCACATCTTCTTGAGAACTCCTCTTGCCCGAATATCACCGTAAAGTGAATGGCAGTGTTGCCATGTGGTGTTTGGCATCGAGAATGTTGTGGTCTTCAGCATACAGCTGCCAAGGCCGATCACAATATTTTGCAACACCCATGAATCTAAGATCCATGGATTGGTTGATGGGATTTCAAGGAGACTCTTAGGAGAGGATAAAGAAGGGCTCTGATTTAAATGAAGGCTATGCTAAGTGCAATTCACAAGAGGGAGGGAATGAAAGATATAGTTTGGGTTTTTTTGTAAAAATAAAAAATGAGAAAGTTTGGCACATGGGGTCAGTGCGGGTTCCAAGACAAGCTTCCTAACCATAGATCTCTTCATCTTCGGGAGTGCGAACTATATACTCAGCTTTGTTCAATCTTACTGTGGTTGATCTGGAAAACAGATGTTTGGAAGTAATTATCAGTTGGTAATATCTTATAGTCAGCTTCTATGCAGTTTTCTTCTTTGTTCTTTAAAATTTTAAGTTATGATCGAACTTTCATAAAAGTTTTTAGATTCCGTTGCAGGTGTTTAATCATGTGAATCATGGATAAGTAATGGTTAAGTTCATTACCTTTAAAAGTATGATATGGTCTAGATGCATATATATATTATATAGCCTTCAAATTTTTTGCAGGATCCTTTATAAACATTGGGAGAAATCTAATGAAGTTTTAAGACTAGCAGGATTTCAGGATCTTACTTTCAAAACATATAATGGGTATGTGTTAAAATTGGTAAGGTCTATAGCTCGTAAAAACCTAATGTTTAGCTTTGTATGGTTGATAGTATAGGAATGCATATTGGTATGTACCGTAGTACGTATTCTGATTACAGAACAGAGAGCCATGGTTACATGGTAATCCACTTGAGTGGGAGACTCAAGGGACTGGTCCCATGTAACCTAAATACGTTCGCAGCTCTGATCAGGGATGGTCGCCCTATCAGGATAAGCTATTGGGATAACAAAGCGTGGGTGTCTCCACCACGGTCATTACCAGGCATAGTGTCTATGGCCGAACGGAACCAACATGGTGCACAGATCGGTGAGCAGACACCGGTACACTAAACCGTGTTTCTGCTTAGGGTAAAACGATCCTAAACCCTGAAGAACCATATCTGGTGGACTAACCAGTTGTGTGGTGCTTTGGCGCACCAATGTGTGAGGATCCGGATGTAGTGATCCAAAACCACGGTGTACTGGGTTACCCGACTGGCGTTGCATCAGCGTGTCACTCCTGCAGGCTATCCACACCCCTAACGGGAGGTGTATTCCTTGGTCTGATCTATGTCATATTAAACCCTGGCCAGGTGGTCATCAGTTGGACTGGTGACGGATCCGGTTGCTCGGAAGAGTAATCGGAGGTACGATGTATATGATCAACCTGGAAGGAACCGAGTCATATGAGCACTCGAGTCTAACGGTATTCTCCACCGCTCGAGTTGCGTCATGGCACCAGATGGAGGGACAACGAGTTTACCATACTAAACGGAGAGCAGGGGTATGAGAGAGAACATAGTAAGTCCGGGGGAATTGGAGTGCAGCCTGCGTCGCACTTTGGGTGGCTACGCAGGTTAACTCGGACTCAGAGGATCGATGGTACACTCGGGTAGCGTGTCGATCGAGTCTAAGTTGGAAGCCATGAACCCTGGTCCCTAAAGGTTCCACCTTATCGACATTATGTACAGTTCTTATACCATCTCGTCGGAACATAGAACGTAGTTTGAGGAAGCGAGAAGTCCAAGCCTACGCTCCGTGAGTGCTTCGCACTAGTGCACGGTAGATGCGTAGCTACGTGTGTGCACTAAGAAAAAACCCTAGGTTAGTGCAGAGACGCATGTAGCAATTCCTTGTCATAAGTGGACTTTGCCACATGGGTGCGATGCACCGGGACATGTTGCGAGTTGACTAGTTGACTTCACTACGGGCACCCTACGGGAACCTCAGAGAATAGTGAAATCACTGGTGCACTTCACTTATGTGTGCCTTGCAAAGTCTCGTACACGAGGAACGACCAACTAGTGACATAAGGGCGTTTTGGTCATACCATGCATCACTATGTACTAGGGGGGTCGGCCCTAAGTGTTGAGAGACTGGTCAAGGCTAGCCCTATTGGTTTCAGGAGGTTGTTGCCTCCGATGAAAGGGCCGGTCATGAGGCGCAGAAAACGGGCTGGTTTTGACCGTTTTCAAAAACAAGGAAAAGATAGAGATAAAAGAAGAGATATATAGGGAGACGTTTAAATCAGTCAATCCTATCTGCACTAGGCTTATCCATAAGCCTAGGGCTGGCCCTATATAAGGGATAAGGGAGAGGGGGGACCAGCTATGCATATTGCAAGCCCTAAGGGGCCGGCCAAGCTATGGGGAAACCCTAGCCGCCCCCTCTCCTCTCTTCGCATCTCCTCTCTCGTCTCTCTCTCCCTCGCTTGCGCCATAGGATGGCGACTCGTCTTCCTCGCGTGGTGTTTTGTAGAAGGAGATGGCTCGTCATATGGAGGCACTCAGAGATCCATCGACGAGGTGCTGTGCATCGTGTGAGATCGGGTGAACTAGAAGGCATCTCCCTCAACCTTTTGTTGTCCCGAATCTATACAAAAAATCAGCATTGTTTCAGTGATTTCAGGATCTATAGAAGTCCAAACGAGGTGAAACTTGTTAAAAAAGTTGCGTCTCGAAGTTGGCTACCTGCAGTCCAAATTTCAGCCCAATCCGAGTTCGGAGTAAAAAGTTATGGCTGTCGCACCGAAGTTATGTCGAGCAGATCCCAGCCCATCTCCATCGACAAAGAAGAAATTTGTCGCGGTGAAAGAATCCGCACGCAGGTATGATCTCTAACAAGTAGATCTAACATAGATAGAACATGCATGCATGCTAGATTGTTCTTTCGCGTTAGATCATCGTTAAGGGTTCGCGTAGTTGCCATGCTAGATTCATACATGCATATATAGATCGTTTCGATGAAAATTTTGATATGTAACGCACACCGCCTACGGTCCTCGGACCTTAACTTTGCTTCCGTTGCGGGCCTCTACCATAGGATCTATTTCCAACAGTATGCAATTAACCGCTTGCAGGACCTTTTGTTTTGTTTTGTTTCATATAGAATGAAGATTTTTTGCATGTCTAAACAATTGAAATTCTGTAGGCTTGGCTACTACACGGTCCCAGAAGAGATCAATGATGTGTGCAAGTGGCTTACTGCAAGGTTGGGACTCGATGGATTCCGCTCATAATTTGGAATCATCCTCGGGTTTTAAATAATACTGCGGAAAGGGGAATGGAGAAATATTGTATTATGACTATAGTGAGAAGATAAGTGGGTGATTTGGATTTGTATTCCATAGAATAACGGCATTTGATCATCTTGCTGTTTGTCCATCCATCCTTTTGGCCGCAGATATTGTTCTACTCCCATGGATGCACACACCCGAAAACCGATCTCATCACTTTCGGTTAGGGATTGTTCCCTTCTTTACCTCTCTCTCTCTAAAAAACCCTTGAAGATTAAGCGGTTTTTTAATTCTTTCTTTCTTTTTCTTCTCTGTACTATTTCATAATATATTGCATGAGTTTCCTCTGCTAGTTAGATCTGGATCATCTTCAAGTTGAACTTGTGTATACTCACAAGTTAAAATTTTAGAAAAATGCGATGATGAAAATATTTGGTTTGACGATGAAAGCCTTTTTTATTGTGATTTTGCTAATTGTATAGCATTGCTTTCTATGTATCATTAATTATCCATTATGTTTCTTTAAAATCAACAATCATTATAAACTTGATCAAATTTTGATTAAATTCAATTCTAATGTAAGTAAAATGTTTGTTTATTATAAAAAAAAAACTAGAATTTTGGTAAAATATAATTTTTCGGTTTCTGTTATAGGTTTTTACATAACTGAAAAAAAATCAGAATTATGCGGCGACGACGACGGTAACAACGAGCTCATTGTTATCTGCAACCATTTTTAGCGGGACAGTCATCCCTGAATGTGGCTACCTTTGCTAAAAAGGTCCACCACAGATGAATGGGCACCGCTGACGCTTATATTTGTTAGTCGCGATCATTTTTTACGGGACATTAGCCGCATAATGTAGCATCACGACCGATTGTGAGATTCCGCTACACAAAATTCACACGCCTACTAAAAATTTTACGAGCCTCTTGGCTTTGGTGCTACTTTAACTCTCGGGGGGGGGGGGGGGGGGGGGGGGGGGGGGGTCTATCAGACGGTTACACCTGATGTGGGCGTCTTCTCCAAATGTGGGCATCCCCGCCATATCTGGGCTCTGTCGCCCAATGTCATTGCCTTCACCAAATATGGGTGCCACCCCCGTTGAATTTGACGCCCTTGCCGAATGTAGGCATCGTCACCAAATGTGAGCGCTTCCATCGAATTTGGGCACCCTCGCCGAATATGTCTGCCGACATGATCTTCACATTTTTTTTATTTTGCCGTCCTCGAAATATTGTCACATCCCTCAAAATATTATCACATTTTTTGAATAATCATTGTCACCCTTAAAATATTATCCTCCCTTAAGATTTTGTCATGCCCTTAAAATTTTGTCACGCTCTCACCGAATGTGCATGCCGAGAGGCACGGACATTACTAGTATATATATATATATATATATATATATATATATATATATATATATATATATATATATATATATATATATATATATATATATATATATATATATATATATATATATATATATATATATATATATATATGTTGTAACTCGTGTGTCCTTAGCGTAGATTTTCTGTATTAACATTAATAAATATGACTTTGGTTATTGCTTTAATTAGAATACTACTCTGGTATATGATAATACTCATATAATAAAAGGACCCTAGGGAACACAGTAGGCCACTGAGGTGCATGGAGGATCCATGCTTGGGAGACCCAGTGGACCAGTTCTGTGTAGACCTAGAACTAGTTCACAGCTTTGGTGATGCTGGTCGCTTCACCGAGAATAAGCTGTTGGCAGGTAGAGGATGTGATGAAGTCTCCACCACGGGAACGTGGGATTCCCATTCACCTGACCAAGCACGATGATCGTGTTGAACAGGAACCAAGATGGTGCATAGTTCAGTGATTCAGACACTGGTGTAGAAACCGTCTTACTACTATAGATAATACGTCCTTAACCCTGAGGGACCATGTACACTGGGCCAACCAGTTGTGTGGTGATTTGATGTGCCAACGTGTGTGGACCTTCCATAGTCCAATACCACGGTACGTTGGGTTACCCGGCTGGCGCTTGAGTGACATGTAATCCCTACAGGTTATCCAACGTCCAGTGTTGGATGGGTGCGTTTTGATGAGTCAATCTGTCCATACAGTTAACCCAGGCCTGGTGGTTGTCAATATGACTGACGATGTTCCGGATGCTAGGCATAGCACCGGAAGGTGTGTGGTGTTATAGATGACAAGTCATCAAGCCCTAGTCAGATGATCGATCGGGATCTGACGGTGCTCCCCACCGCCCGAGTCGTATCATGGCACCAGTAATATGAGGGACTGAGGATTATCGGAGTATAGTATAGAACATGGTTACGAGGGAGTAACATAAGTTTAGGATCACTAGAGTTCAACTCGCGTCGCACTCTGGGTGGCTACGCGGGTTAATCGGATTAGGGCTGATTAACGAAACTTTCGGTGTGTCACCGGAACAGTTAATCAGGGATCCGGTTGCAGCTAGAGATCCCGAACCCTGAAGGTTCCACCCTGTCATTGCGTATAGGAATTGTTCCCCGACCTAGTTGGATACGTTGGATGCGAAGTAGCGCGATGGAGCGCAAGCCCGGAGCCTAAGAACCTAATTCACGTGTGTTACGGGCCGTAGGGGTATTTTGGTAAATACTGAAATATAGCTCAGAACATATTGAATATGGATCTTAAAATAAGCGGAATAATTCCAGGAGCTCATAGGCACTGACGGAACTCGATTCCGAGTAGCGCACCTCACTCAGTCTCTCTTTCAGTTTTTCGCTTTTCGTGAAGGGCGTTTTCGTCCGGGCTTCACGATAGACACCCGGAATCCCTAAAAACCGCCCCCCCTATCCCTATCCACCTAAGGGCCGGCCTTAGCCTCCTTGGAGCCATGGGAGACCGGCCCTATAAAGGAAATAGGGAGGGGAGGGGCCGGCCCACTGGTTATACTCCCTCCCCTCCAAAAATCCAACGCCTAGTCCCCCTCCTTTGTGGTTTCGGCCAAGGAAAAGAGAGGAAGAAGAAGGGAGAAGGAAGAGGAAGGAAGGAGAAGGAAGAAAGGAGAAAGAGGAGGAGAAAATCTTGAGGCTCGCCATCGTCTTCGCAACGGATTCTTCCGTCGGCTCGAAATCCCTGCACTCAGAGACGGAATTTTGAGGATTCTTCAATTCGCAAAGGACAAGGTGATATCCGACAGTTTTCATTGCGATTCAAGTGCGGTTCTTCATCGTTCCGTAATCTCCGGATCATAGATCCATAAGGTATGATGAATCTAAACATCTAAGTAGATGCATGCATGTCTTCCGTAGATCGTAGTATGCCTCTAGGGTGTCCGCACATATGCTAAGATCGTAGATTTGCATATAGATTGTTTTGTATCACGAATTGTAATGAAACATACACCGTATGATCTTCGGATCTTTCTTTTGCTTCCGCTGCGACCCTGATTAGCGGAACCCAATTCCAACAATTGGTATTAGAGCACGCTTTGGTGTATGTTTCATGCATTAATTCGTGAAAACATCATATAAATATACAATGGCATATGTTTTCGTCGGGGTTCGGCGTAGATCATGCATATGGATTGTGCTATGTATCGTCTTTTTGCAGGTGCCGCGCTGAATAGTAATTTGTGATTGCATGCATCCGGGGGTCGGACCCCGAATTTTATTTTGCATTGATTATTATTGTGGATTGTAAGGCTCTAGATGGGCAAGGGTGGGGGTTGACCATCCTCGGTTCCCTGGCCATGTTTCTAGGATTGTCTTCTTTACTTTCTAGCGAAATTGTACACGAACGAGCACTTGCTCGGAGCGGTTAGTTTTTCGGTCACAGGAAGAAGGAGATGATGCTACATCCACGGTTCGGGCAAGCGGTACCATGGCGTGCAAAGACCCGGCGAAAGTGTGCACGTTGGCGATGAAAGGGATCGTCGTCAGAGATCGTGCAGAACGGAAGAGCGGGATATCTTGGCTGTGATATTCAGGTTCAGGGGTCGGACCCTGGACTTGATTCAGTTTGGATGTTTTTCTGTTGTTTCTCTTTATTTCGTATTTAGATAACCCCGATGATAATATGATTATCTTGCTTATGAGTTTGTCTCTAGATTAGGCTTAGGGTTAGTACTAAGCTTATGGATTCATCGGTGTCTCTAAATGCTTCTAACAAGTGCGAATCCGGTGGCTAGCTAAAAGGAAAGGTGGTAACCGCCCTCGTGGTAGTTCAGGTAGCCAAGTACTGTACACCGAGATAGACGCAGTGTTAGATTTGTTTAGTGATAATTAACTAATGTCTCCATAAGAAGTATGATAACCCTAGTGGGATGCCCTTTCCCCACGTGGTCCTAGCGACCAAGTTAGGTTAGGATTTCACTGTGTGATACCCGTTTCTAGATGACGTTTAATGGTAGTATGAACTCATCACGATTTGGTTATGCCACCATTAGGTTGAGGTCCGACGGAGGTTGTCGGATGTCCCTATTTGGCCAGCATCGAAACCTGTAATGGGATGAGGTCTACTATGACATCAGGTATCAAATTGTGAACGAGGTATCATCGTAGTGGGAGTCATTTCCACGTTGACCTTAGGCTAGGCTCCAGATCTTAGGATTATGGACAAACTAGTGAACTATCGGGATCCTTGGAATCTATGTAATGTGATCCTTGCAAGAAAGGCGAAAGCTGAGTATTCAAGGTAGGGACTATGATATTTTCCGAGGATACTAATACTTTACGGGAAGGTTTATAATCCTAGTGGGAGCACGGTAGACCAAGGTCTAAGTCTAGGAGGTCGTGACCTTTCTAGATATACATAAAACCTCATAAAGAAGGGATGTGTAAGAGGTTCCCTCTAAAGGGGAGCCCCTGGCCTCCACAATCAACCGACTAAGGGTCTGGGTGGGAGGTACGCAGTTCGATATTCCCACCGGGTGAGAGCTGTGTTTCCTTTCATGCTGGTTTGCCTAGTGGTTTCCTTCGGGACATGGAGGATGCCGGTGGCAGTGGGTGATGGTTTTATCCTGCACCGCGGGAGCCTATGAACCCCCCTGCCGACACCACCTAGATTTATGGGAAGTATCCGAAAGCTTGTGTGAAGCCGTTGTTGCTGCGCACGCGGGTCACATAAAGCTGGCCAAAAGGAAACTGGGAGGTCTTTCAGTTTGCTGTGGGTAATTCTGATGAAGACTGGGTCGTAAAAACCCCGTTGGCAAAAGCGGTTGCATGCTCTCACCGAGATGCTGTCTCCAATTCAGGGTCGATAGTCTCAGTGCTCGAGCCTAGGGAATTTAGATTCCTGGATGTCTCCACTTGAGGTGGTGAAGACATAGCGGCTGGAGTAGACATTATCTATTTCTAAATTCCATGAAATAAATTGTAGTAGACCCTAACTATTGATTTAAACCATTGTTTACAGAAATCATGACCAAGATCGACCCCCTTGCCTCCATACTTAATGATAACAAACTTACGGGACCAAACTACGAGGACTAGAAGCGTAACCTAATGCTCGTCCTAAGGGTTGACAAACACATAATTGCCCTAAGTACCCCTTAACCGGCCATGCCGGGACCAAGTGCAACTGAGGCCCAGTTAAAGGAATGGAAAGACTGGCTAGATGCTGATGAGATGTGCAAGTGCTACATAGTGGCATCCTTGCAGACCGTCCTTCAGAAGCAAGTCGAAGACATGGCCTTTGCTTCAGACATGATGCTCTACCTGAAGGAAATGTTCGAGGGTCGTAGTCGGGTAACTCGTTACCTGACCATCAAGAAATTGGTGTCCATGAAGATGGCAGAGGGGAGTTTAGTTCGGGATCATATGCTGAAGTTGTTTGGCTATGTGAACGAGCTTGGTTCCTTCGATGTCGTCTTGGATGTAGAGATCCAGACCGACATTTTCCTCGCGTCTCTGTTAGGAGCGTTTGAGGGCTTCGTTACCAACTTCAACCTTAACCGGTTGGAGATGTATAACGCAGAGCTCCTAGCGGCGCTCCAGGCGGCAGAGGACGGGATGAAGGCAGGAGCCCAATCCCTAAATGTGGAGCGGAATTCTTCTCTGAAAGCCAAGGGTAAGTTTCAGAAAAGAAAGTCTAAGAAGCCCGTGAAGATGGGCCAGGTGCAGTTGCAGGTTCCCAAACAGAATGGTCCGACGAAGCCCAAAGGAAAATATTTCCGATACGGCAAGAAGGGGCACTGGAAGGGCGACTGCCGCGCGACTCCCAAGAAGGCTGAGACAGGTATATCTCAAATCCACATAGTGGAATCCCTTGTAGCATCCAGTTATTCTCCAGTTTCATGGATTGTGGATTCTGGTTCCACTAACCATGTTTGCAATAATTTGCAGGGGTTCAAGGAGACAAGAAAACTGGGTAAAGGAGAGATAATCCTAAGCATGGGAACTGAGGCCGTGGCAGAGGCTGAAGCGGTTGGAGATGTCATCTTGCAGTTCCTTGATGGAAGAAGTTGATTACTTAGAGACATACTTTATGTACCGTCCTTGAGACGTAATTTAATTTCTGTTTCCTTATTAAATAATGAAGGTTTTTCAGTTTTATTTGATGCTTCTGGTGTGTCAATTAATTTGAATGGTTCCTTTGTTTGTAAGGGAAAGATACAGAATGGTCTCTATGTAATTAACTCCAATCATAAGCAGGATAACATAACTGAAGCTTGTGTGATTTATTCATCTAAATGAAAAAATCCCTCAGATAATCCAACACTCCTTTGGCATCTAAGGCTTGGACACATAGCCTCAGACAGGATTCATAGGTTGGTTAAGGTAGGACTCTTAAGTCCAAATATTTCAGAAAGCCTACCGACGTGTGAGTCTTGCCTGGAAGGCAAGATGACTAAAAGGTCTTTCCGAGCCAAAGGTAGCAGATCTAAGGAGGTATTGGAGTTGGTACACACTGATGTATGTGGGCTCATAAGTGTCCGTGCCATAGGAGGCTTCGAGTATTTCATCACCTTCACGGATGATCACTCGAGGTTTGGATATATATACCTAATACGGCGGAAGTCTGAATCCTTTGATAAGTTCAAGGAGTTCAGAGCTGAAGCAGAAAAGCAGACGGGTAAAAGTATCAAGTCTCTTCGATCGGATCGAGGAGGCGAATACCTATCGGATAAATTTATTGGGTACCTGTGTGAGCATGGAATCGTATCCCAGTTGACTGCACCAGGGACACCACAACAAAACGGTGTATCTGAGAGGAGAAACCAAACTTTGTTAGACATGGTTCGGACTATGATGAGTTATGCAACATTGCAACCTAGTTTTTGGGGATATGCCCTAGAGATGGCAGTATATACTTTGAACTTTGTTCCATCAAAGTCAGTACCCCTAACTCCTTAGGAGCTGTGGTTGAAGCGAAAGCCAAGCCTACAACACTTTAGGATTTGGGGTTGTCCAGCAAATGTGCGGAAGGACAAGCGAGATAAGATAGAGTCAAAAACTAAGGTATGTCTGTTCGTTGGGTATCCAAAAGGGACAAATGGTGGTTTATTTTATGATCCTGAGGATAGAAAGGTTGTCGTCTCGACGAATGCCGTATTCCTGGAACAGGATTATTTAATAGACCATAAGCCCACCAGTAAAGTAGTTCTTGAAGAATTGTTTGGTACTGATGGGAGTACGCAGACAGAAAACGTAGTGGGAGCTGATACCACTAAGATAAACAATACTGTAGAATCGACTCCTATGGAACCACCGCAGGCTCGTCGCAGTGGGAGGACCACAAGTGCTCCTGATAGATACATTGGAGAAGCCTTTATGGTAGATCCAGAGTTTCAGGACGATGATCCTCTGAACTATGACGAAGCGATGGTATCCTCTGACCATGCAGCATGGCAGGAAGCCATGGAGGCAGAACTGACATCGATGTCCCAAAAATTCGGTCTGGACACTTGTAACACCACCTCACAATATTAAACCTGTTGGGTGTAAGTGAGTGTACAAAAGGAAAAGAGGTCCGGATGGTACCGTTGAGACTTACAAAGCTAGACTAGTCACTAAGGGTTATACCCAGCGAGAAAGGATCAACTATGATGAAACCTTTTCGCCAGTGGCTATGCTTAAGTCTATCTGGATCCTCTTGTCCATTGCAGCCCATTATGATTGGGAAATCTGGCAAATGGACGTCAAGAATGCATTCCTCAACGGGGATTTGGAAGAAGACATCTACATGTCTCAGCCTCCAGGCTTTGTCGCAAAAGGTCAGGAAGGTCTGGTGTGCAAGTTGCAAAGGTCCATTTATGGACTGAAGCAAGCATCCAGAAGTTGGAACATGCGTTTTGATCAGGCTATCCAGTCTTATGGATTTGAACAGAACGTGGATGAACCATGTGTTTATAAAAGGAGCGATAAGACTGCAGTAGTTTTTCTAGTGCTTTACGTTGATGATATCCTGCTCATCAAAAACGATGTTGGAACGTTGTCTACAGTAAAGGTGTGGTCATCCTCTCAATTTGACATGAAAGACCTGGGTGAAGCGAGTTATGTTCTGGGGATCAAGGTAACTCGAGATTGCCAGAACAAGATTCTCTCGCTGTCACAGTCAGCCTACATAGATACTATCTTGGTCAGATTCAGTATGCACAACTCCAAGAAGGGACTGGTTCCATTCAGACATGGAATGAAGTTGTCCAAGGATCAGGGTCCTAAGACTCCTGAGGAGAGGGCAGAGATGTAGAAAATACCTTATGCTTCGGCTGTAGGGAGTCTGATGTATGTCATGCAGTGCACGAGACCAGATATATGCTATACAGTAGGCATGATGGGCAGGTATCAGTCGAATCCGGGTCCAGGGCACTGGACTACTGTGAAAAGTATACTCAAGTATCTCCGTAGGACGAGAGATTATGAGTTAGTTTACTCTTCACAGGAACTGATGCCGATTGGATATACGGATTCTGACTTTGCGTCAGATCCGGAATCCAGGAGATCGACGTCAGGATTTGCGTTTTCATTAGGAGGAGGAGCTATCAGTTGGAGGAGCATGAAGCAGGGATGCATCGTGGATTCGACGACAGAGGCTGAGTACATTGCGGCGTGCGAAGCAGCTAAGGAGGCGGTGTGGCTCAAGAAGTTCCTCACTGACTTAGGATGCGTACCGGGAGCTCAAGATCCTATTGTCCTTTACTGTGACAATAGTGGAGCGGTAGCACAATCCAAGGAGCCAAGATATCACCAAAAGAGCAAGCATATCGAGCAAAAATACTACATTATCCGGGACTTGTAGAAGCATGGGGAGGTTGCAGTGACTCAGGTGGCGTCTGCAGATAACATGGCGGACCCTTTCACAAAGGCGTTACCGACCAAGGCTTTTGAGAAGCACATGGATGCCATGGGAGTTAAGGCTATTGTTCCCCACTAGGCCAAGTGGGAGATTGTTGTAGCTCGTGTGTCCTTAGCATGGGTTTTCTGTATTAACATTAATAAAGATGACTGTGGTTATTGCTTTAATTAGAATACTACTCTGGTATATGATAATACTCATATAATAAAAGGACCATAGGGAACACAGTAGGCCACTGAGGCGCATGGAGGATCCATGCTTGGGAGACCCAGTGGACCAGTTCTGTGTAGACCTAGAACTTGTTCACAGCTTTGGTGATACTGGTCGCTTCACCGAAAATAAGCTGTTGGCAGGCAGAGGATGCGGTGAAGTCTCCACCACGGGAACGTGGGATTCTCATTCACCTGACCAAGCACGATGATCGTGTTGAACAGGAACCAAGATGGTGCATAGTTCAGTGATTCAGACACTGGTACAGAAACCGTCTTACTACTATAGATAATCCGTCCTTAACCCTGAGGGACCATGTACACTGGGCCAACCAGTTGTGTGGTGCTTTGATGTGCCAACGTGTGCGGACCTTCCATAGTCCAATACCACGGTACGTTGGGTTACCCGGCTGGCGCTTGAGTGACATGTAATCCCTATAGGTTATCCGACGTCCAGTGTTGGATGGGTGCGTTTTGATGAGTCAATCTGTCCACACAGTTAACCCAGGCCTGGTGGTTGTCAGTATGACTGACGATGTTCTGGATGCTAGGCATAGTACCGGAAGGTGTGTGGTGTTATAGATGACAAGTCATCAAGCCCTAGTCAGATGATCGATCGGGATCTGACGGTGCTCCCCACCGCCCGAGTCGTATCATGGCACCAGTAATAGGAGGGACTGAGGATTATCGGAGTATAGTAGAGAACAGGGTTACGAGGGAGTAACATAAGTTTAGGATCACTAGAGTTCAACTCGCGTCGCACTCTGGGTGGCTACGCGGGTCAATCGGATTATGGCTGATTAACGGAACTTTCGGTGTGTCACCGGAACAGTTAATCAGGGATCCGGTTGCAGCTAGAGATCCCGAACCCTGAAGGTTCCACCCTGTCGTTGCATATAGGAATTGTTCCCCGACCTAGTTGGATACGTTGGATGCGAAGTAGCACGATGGAGTGCAAGCCCGGAGCCTAAGAACCTAATTCACGTGTGTTACGGGCCGTAGGGGTATTTTGGTAAATACTGAAATATGGCTCAGAACATATTGAATATGGATCTTAAAATGAGCGGAATAATTCCAGGAGCTCATAGGCACTGACGGAACTTGATTCCGAGTAGCGCACCTCATTCAGTCTCTCTTTCAGTTTTCCGCTTTTCGTAAAGGGCGTTTTCGTCCGGGCTTCACGATAGACACCCGGAATCCCTAAAAACCGCCCCCCCCCTTATCCCTATCCACCTAAGGGCCGGCCCTAGCCTCCTTGGAGCCATGGGAGACCGGCTCTATAAAGGAAATAGGGAGGGGAGGGGCCGGCCCAATGGTTCTACTCCCTCCCCTCCAAAAATCCGACCCCTAGTCCCCCTCCTTTGTGGTTTCGGCCAAGGAAAAGAGAGGAAGAAGAAGGGATAAGGAAGAGGAAGGAAGGAGAAGAAAGAAAGGAGAAAGAGAAGGAGAAAATCTCGAGGCTCGCCATCGTCTTCACAACGGATTCTTCCGTCGGCTCGAAATCCCTGCACTCAGAGACGGGATTTCGAGGATTCTTCAATTCGCAAAGGACAAGGTGTTATCCGACAGTTTCTCTTGCGATTCAAGTGCGATTCTTCATCGTTCCGTAATCTCCGGATCATCGATCCATAAGGTATGATGAATCTAAACATCTAAGTAGAGGCATGCATGTCTTCCGTAGATCGTAGTATGCCTCTAGGGTGTCCGCACATATGCTAAGATCGTAGATTTGCATGTAGATTGTTTTGTATCATGAATTGTAATGAAACATACACCGTATGATCTTCGGATCTTTCTTTTGCTTCCGCTGCGACTCTGATTAGCGGAATCCAATTCCAACAATATATATATATATATATATATATAGGGGACGGGGAGCCTGGACCTCAGGTGCAGCATGAATGCTGCACCTGAGCCCTGGATGCATGACACGTGTTATTCCTCCCGAAATCCCGGCCGCAAACAACCCCTCCGAGACCATTCTGTTCGGGCCAAATCTCAGTCGTCCGATCGATTGAATCGAACGGACGACATTCGGTTCGGCCCCGCTGTTACTGCGGCGGCCACAGTAACAGCCCGGGTGAATCCCATCCGTTCGATTCGGTCGATCGGGCGGCTGAAAGTATTCTCGCGATTACTGTAGCCGCTACAGTAATCACGATTTTTTTTTCAACCGCCCGATTCAATCGATCGGATGGTTGAAATCATTCTCGCGATTACTGTAGCCGCAAGTAATCACGAATTTTTTTTCAACCGCCCGATCGACTAAATCGAACGGACGGGATTCACCCGGGCTGTTACTGTGGCCGCCACAGTAACAGCGAGGCCAAACCGAATGTCGTCCGTTCGATTCAATCGATCGGACGGCTAAGATTTGGCCCGAACGGAATGGTCTCGGAGGGGCTGTTTGTGGCCGATATTTCGGGAGGAATAACACGTGTCATGCATCCAGGGCTCAGGTGCAGCGTTCACGCTGCACCTGAGGTCCAGGCTCCCCGTCCCCATATATATATATATATATATATATATATATATATATATATATATATATATATATATATATATATATATATATATATATATATATATATATATATATATATATATATATATATATATATATATATATATGAGAATATGGGGTATGAGCTGACAGCCCATTTTTATTTTAGGCTGTCAGCTCACAGCTATCCGATCCCACGGATATAACCGTCCGATCTAAAAAAACAAAACACACACACACACCCTCTCTCTCTCTCTCTCTCTCTCTCTCTCTCTCTCTCTCTCTCTCTCTCTCGTTCGCTGAGAGAGAACCGCCGCCGCCCTCACCCTTCTCCTCCCCCTCCGGCGCCGGTCCAGCCACCTTCGGCTCACCCCACCGGCAGCTCCCCTCCCCTCCGTCGAGCACCCTCCCGCAGGCAGCCCCGACGTCCCGATCCGGCAGCCCCCTTCTCCTCCCACTCCGGCACCGGCACCCCCTCGGCTCAGATCCGGCTCCGGCACCCCATCTCCGGCGTCGGCACCCCCTCCGGCGACCCCGTCCCCCTCCAGCAACCCCCCGATCCCCTCCGGCAGGCCCCCGACCCCCTCCGGTGCTGTGATTGACGCCGGGAGGTCGGGGGTGGAGGTCGGGGGCTGCTGGAGGGTGCTGCCGGAGCTGTGGGCGTCGCCGAGCAAGTTTCGGGGCTGCCAGAGGGGGACGGTGCTGTCAGAGGGGGACGGTGTCGTCGGGGGGTTGCCGGAGGGGGTCGAAGGGATGCCGGAGGGGATCGAGGGGCTGCTGGAGGGGATCGGGGGGCTGCCGGAGGTGCTTCGGGCCACAGAGAGAGCTCAAGAGGGAGAGAGATGAGAGAGTTGGGGGGTGGTTGGCAGCAGTATTACAGCTGTATTACAGCTGTGCTGCAATACAGCTGTAATACAGCAAGATCTGAGCCGTTTACTCAATACGAATCGAACAGTTGACAATAACAGCTCAAATGAAAAATAAGCTGGCAGCTCACCTCCCGTTCTCTCTCTCTCTCTCTCTCTCTCTCTCTCTCTCTCTCTATATATATATATATATATATATATATATATATATATATATATATATATATATATATATATGAATGAATGAATGAAATATCTAAAAGGCCCTCATTAATTAGTGTTCAGGCTGAGTTTAACATGGTCCGAGTTCAGCCCACCCTCAAGCCCGAGCATGACACTATGCCCAAGCCTAGCAGAGTCTAAGCCCAAATAAACCTCGTGCCATATTTTTTTTGGGTCGAACGGGTAAATAAGCATCAAACTAGCCTGGCCCAACTCAAGGAAATATATGAATGAAATGTCTAAAAGACTCTCGTTGATTAGGGTTCGGGATGAGTTTAACATGGTCCGAGCTCAGCCCACACTCAAGCCCGGGGCATGACACTTTGTCCATTCCCAGCAGAGCTTAAGCCCAAATAAAGCTCGGCCCATATTTTTTTAAATTGAATGGGTAAACAAGCATCAGACTAGCCCGGCCCAACTCAAGGAAAGCAGATGGACCGCAGGTGCCGGGGATCCATGTGGATGTACTTATCTGGGAGATCCAAACGCACTTGGCATATCCAAGTGGATGTACTAAGCCCACGGATTCACACGTGTGATTATCCTCATCACCCCCTTGACACGTGGACGCTCGTGCTGAGAGATAGCAGCCTGGTCCTCCCTCCTCCTGTCCTCCTCTTTCTGTAGTGCTGTGTACCACTCTTTCCTTTTATCGGTTCGGCCCAATAATAGATCACACACACACATGGGGCTGTTGGTCACTTTGGCCAATCCACCGTCCCTCCTGTCTCCATCACTCCCCCAACTTTTATTCTCTCCAACATAAGGGGGAAAGCTTTCAGCACATCATGCGTACCATACAACCACAGGGTCCACTGCGATTCAAGAGACATGGCATAGCAAGCCCGGCACAAGAGCGTACACGCATTGGTCCCCCAGTACTCAGAGCGTGCTGATCTGATAAAAACTTTGGTATAACCGTGATACATACCATCTTAGCTGGCATCACGGTTCAATCAGAAACGCCAGAGCCAACACCTCTCTTAACAATAGTGGTTTAAATATGAGGAATCGACGGATGCAGTTGGGGCTGAGTGTGATGCATCCGTCACGATGGCTTCCATCGCGTGGCTATGATGCATCTCGAGAGATGCTCAAACGTAGGGGTGGCAATTCTTGACCCGACCCGAACCCGATCTGAAGTTAGTGGGGTTGGGTTTGGCCTAAACGGGTTCGGGTCATAAACAGGTCGACCCGATTGGCCCGTTTATTTAATGGGTCGGGTTCGGATTTGTACTTATAACCCGATTGATCCGACTTGACCCGTTTACCAAATGGATCGTGTTAACCCGACCCGAGCCAACCCGAACTGACCTGACCCAACCTGAACCAACCCAACCCCACCCGGCCCAATCCGACCTGTCTGACCCAACCCGACAGGTTTACATGGGTTCTGTTGACCCAAAACGACCCGACTTGTTTAGTAAACGGGTTAAATGGATTGGGTCGGGTTTGGGTTTAAGTTTTTGACCCATTTATTAAACGGGTCGGGTTCGGATTGGATGTTTTGCCCTTATACCTATGTCTCAACCCGACCCGAGCCGACCCATTGCCACCCCTACTCAAACGTTTATGATTAATCCATCTAAGCGGAATCTATGTTATATGAAAGATTTTTTCCGTGCCCATAGATTATAGGACAGTGGGCCCCGCAGTTGTATGGTACGCAGGATGCGCTGAAAAAAATTCCATCCAACATTGGATCATGAACGGAGCCACCTACTAGGTCGATGTTGACCATGCCTTGGTCTGTTGATTGAGACAACAGACCGGTTGCTCGACAGACTATTAATCAAAGATTAGTGATCCGATAAGGCGTCACGTACCGTAAGGTGGCGGAACTGACGCATCTGTCACCGTCAACTCAGGTCAGTGCCATTCATCTGTGGTGGGTTGTCATTGGATGGATATGATGCATTGGTTGCGACACCTTACGGTACGGGACGCCTTATGAAATTGTTTCAGATAATCAAAGGCCAGTCAAACATCACATCTTCACCACAATTGCAAAAGGTGTTCCTATTTGCACCCACAAAATTACAAGTGCCCCCCATTTGATACGGACACCTTGGCTATTACCATTTTACAAAGGGCACCATTTTGATGGGGGTTCCCCTCCCCCTCCATCTCGCTTCGACCGCCGTGTCTGCCATCCTCCCTTTCCACCTTATCCCCCTTCCCTTTTCCTTACTCTTCCTCCTCCCCGTTTCCTTCTCCATATTCCTCCGACCATCATTTTTGGAGATGTGCCAGTCGCTCTTGAGCAACAGGGTGTATAACTGTTCGATTGCTCTCTACGGAACAGTTCCACACAATGTTAATCGAGAGCGACAAACACGCATGTTGGTCGAGAAAGATCGACACGTCTCTAGGACGGAGGGGGAAAATAGAGAAGGAAGGAACGAAGAGGAAGGAGGAAGAGAAGAAAGCACTACATCATATAAGCCCCTAATTCGACTATCAAAAATGGACGTTTATGCCCTTAATTGAGGGTTTGGCCATCGAATATAGTGGCCACGTCGGTCTCAAATAGCTTTATTTGATCGAAACCATCAGTTTAAATTACCTATTCTATGTTTAACAAGTCATTAGATTTGCTGCATGTTTTTGCGATGGCCGACCTAATCGTCGAATATACTCAACTTGATTTTTTTAAAAAAAAAATTGACTCCCAACCCTGACCACACTAATACAAGTAGGCTCGAGTAGCAACCCCACTTGGACTTGAGCCCGTATACAAAGCAACGTTGTATTTTTTAATAGCGTGGGAGTAAGGAATCGATCCCACATCTCGAGCGAGAATCGTGCGCGACTTAACCACATGAGCTAATTGTACTTTGTTTTAACATAAATGCATAAGTTATATATATTCTATAGAATTAACACAAATCCATAATATTCGAGGGCAAAGCCACACAAATGTTTAATGGCCTAGCCAACGTATTAGGCCCATTGTATATGCCGCCGAATTTATAAGCCCACCGCATTTACTATCGAATTTGCCCAGTCTAATACGGGGGGGGGGCACGCCCAGCCGCCATATTATGTGGTTTTTGTGAGGGTGAGGTCGCAAGATTTACTCGATCATCAGATTTTCTCAAACCTTTTATGACGAAGTTGGTGGACCGTCGTATTTGATGCTTTTTTAGCCGGATGGAAGATGGCTGTCGATTATGCCGTCGATAGTGTCATTTTATTGCAGTGAAGGATGGAGAAGGATCGACGGTGGCGGAAGCGATGGTTGATTGAATATAGCCGGTGACTAACTACACCGACAGTAGAGTCGAGGCGCCAATATCAAAACGCATGATAGGTCTCGAGAACACATCAGCTATTTTTTATTTTTTTTCTAAATTGGAGGCTCATTTTTGGGGGTGCAAATAGCAACACCCCAGTTACAAAACCCAACCTAAAGCCCATCCCACCTCAACACGGACCACCACCCGTGGGGTGGTAAACAAGCGGGCCCCCACACAAATAGTGGAAACGTGTCGGTCTCAGAAGGGGGGGACGGGGGGGTGTCACACCAAATCTTCCGGTTAAGAATCTGACAGCTAGGAGATAAACGGGCGGGTCTCTGTCTCTGTCCGGTTCACATCATGGTAACTCGTGAGCGGGATGGTGTGCGCGAGTGTGTCGAGTCACCTCCACATGCCTTGTCTGCCCTAAAGCTCCGGCTGCTCCTGTTACAAAGGAGTAGAAAACCATACAACCAGCACAAAGCCCAACGTCGCCATGTTTCTTTCTAAAGACTAATTCTATATGAACAAACTGAGGGACAATCTACCAACTACTCCACGTGGAGAGGAGAGCTGGCAACTCCTGATTGGCGGATCTATGGGCCATGCGATGAACCCAAGGGCGACGGGTGGTAGCTGATGTCGGTGGCCAATGGTGGGTCGTAGGTGGGCAGGAGACGCACCAGCGTTGTACAGTGGCTGGCGGGGCGACTACAGCCGATCGTGGTGACATCCCCCTAGGATTCATCCCGTGATCTATCATCCCACCAACCTGGAGATGCCAGCTCTCCTCTTCAGATTCATGTGGAGTGTCAGCACATTGTTAGGGGTGGCAACGGTGCGGTTTAAAACCGAGAACCGTGAAAAATCGCACCGCATGGTGCGGTTTTGGTTTGCCAAAATATAAAACCGTCGTGGTGCGGTGCGGTTTCGGTTTACGGTTTTGATGTTGCGGTGCGGTTTCGGTTTTGTCCAAAATCGTAAAAAATCACACTGTTTAGACTATTATAATGTTTAACCGCGGTGCACCGCATCGTATGGTGCGGTTTCGGTTTTACATACGGTACACTGTCTACGGTTTCGATGTGGCGGTTCGGTGTTGTGGTGCGGTTTCGATTTTGTCCAAAACCGCATCGAAATCGCACTGCTGCCATCCCTACACATTGTCCCTTGATTTGGTTGGTTTGGTTTGGTTTGGTTTGTTCAAATAGCATTACTTCTTCTAATTAGGCTAATTACAAACGTAATGGGGTTGGGAAAAAAATATTAGAATTGGTTTAGGATAAGTGGCAAACAAGAGACAATCTTGACAATGAACGACACATATGGCGACAAAGTGTAAAGTACATCCTAGGGCAAGTATGGACACCGGCCAGCGACAAATCTACCGACAAATATCGGTGACCACGGCCAAAGTCCAAAGTCCAAAGTCCAAGGCGCTTCATGTAATTTAACCTATGCAGTAACCTGGGCTCATGATCCCAACCCGCAACTGTCGGTGACTGACGCCACGTCGAAGTGGTAAAACTGTAAAAGGGACTCTTGCTTCTGTAATCAGACAGCCGAAACTCAACATCGGCGGAGGTAAGATTCGATCGCTGTCACTTGTTTTATACCGTTCCATAGCATCACGAGTGTAAAGTAAACGTGACAAACAAATAAAAAATAATAAAAAATTCTGACAATTACTTGACATTGTCACGCTGTAGTTGGCTTATACTCCGTTTTGAATAGAAAAAACATTCCCTTTATTATTATTTTTAATCAATAATACCCTTGTTATCCTATATTTTAATCTCAGCACATCCCAGCCTCTTCATCCTCCTTTCATACCCCATCCCCTATGAACCTTCATACCCCATCACCTATATATCGGCACGTCTATCACAACATACCTCCGGCGTTCGATGCCTCCACCATCCACTTCCGATGTCGATGCCTCCGACACTCATCTTCGATGCCCCCCCCCCCCCATTTTTTTTTTCTATCGCGGGAGCTGTCATTGTCTTCCTTTTCCCTTCCCGTTGTCCAGTATGTTCGGTAGTTCAGACTGTTCAGTACCAAATTTATTCAATGCTGAATTGCCGAAGTGCACGTTGACTAATATTCAGTAGTTAACTACCGAATATTACTTAGCATATTCAGTAGCTCAATGCCGAACATGTTCGGTATTGAAGTACAGAACATACTGGGCGATAAGGAGGGAAAGTTGAGACAACGGAGGCTCTGATGATAGAAAAAGAGGAGAAGGTGGAGGAGGTGACGACGGCTCCGACGAGGAGGAGGAAAGGTGGGTGACGACTCCTACAGTAAGGATGAAGGAGAGGATTGGAGGAAAGAGGAGGAGGAGAGGCAGTGTCGCCGGAAGTGGGTGGTGGAGGCATCGGAGGTCGATGGTTTGCTGGTGACGAACGTGTAAGTGAGGAGGTGATGGGGAATGGAGGTTCGAAGGGGATGAGGTATGGAAGGGGAAGGATGGGGTGTGCAAGGGAGTAGTGGGGGTATGTTGGTCATACCCTATACAAAAATGAAAAATTGGGAATAAGTGGGGTACGAGGGAGTTTTTTTTTTTTTTTTTTGGGGGGGGAGGGGGGCACCTAGATAGAGGGATGCCATGCCCACACACTATTTGGGGAATTATCTTTCTAATATGTCATGTGAGTCTTGTATTGCACCCTATCCATGTTGAGGGATTGTCCATCCACATGAAAGAAAAGACTCGAGGGAAGGGGGGAGAAGGAGAGACCCAAGGGAAGGGGGAGCTGTGCATACACAACCATGCATACACAGCAACAGAAGAAAATTTGCCCCAGGAGAAATTTCGCTCGCCTGGGCGATATCCCATAGGCAGCGACTCACAGAGAGTTGCAAATTTTGCCCGAGTGAACTGTGGACTCGCCCGAGCAAAATCTGGGCAAGTTGCGTGGGTTTAGCCGGCTCAGGGCTCTTTTATGGATTTGTTTGAAGGAGTACTTAATGCATCTTTTATTAGGGTTTTGGTAACCTAATTCAGATCTTTGAGAGGAGAAACGATGGTTTTGGGTGTGGTGCGAGGATTCAGATCTCTCAACGAAGAAGAGAGATATCGGGATCAAGGATTGATCGCGAGGGATCGATCAAATAGTAGATCTTATTGGAGGTGATTCTTTGAGGCTTCTAAGGTGTCGTTTGCTCAAACCCTAAAGGGGGAGAGGTATAGATCTTGTTGGACGAAGTAGTCGGGTTTGTACTCGTTCTTGTTTGTCGCCATTGATAATGAAGTCTTTCTTTAACGTTTGCTCATAGTGGTTTTTCCTGCAAGGGTTTCTACTTAAATCCTCGTGTCCAATTTATGATTGTTTTATTTTCATATATTTGTGATTGTGTTTGGTTTTTATCTTCGGATCGTCCTAATGAGCAATTGTTGATGCTTGAATCACATTCGAATCATAACAATCCACGAAGCTTAGCGAGGCGATTTCATGGGGGGCAACTCTGTATCTAATCGCGCATCTCACTATATGCCACGTACACGACTTCGAACCATGATTGTGATGAAAACATGAGCAGTGGATGCGGATCGCATGACTCTTGCAAGATGTGTACCACACCTGTTGATGATATGGCGGATGTTGTTGATAGTGGATCGTATGGTATGTTGGGTCTATCCCATGAGGTCGCCCCAATCGTGAGGCTCATAAGAACATAAGCATTATCTCTTCGCCTTACATAAAAAACTTCGATCCGCTCAACAATGGCCAAGGTCCTCTATTTATGGTGCTTCTCTGCTCCCCTTAGTCCTTTGTTCTATCAATTGGACGAAGGTGCCTAAGCGGTTAAGGCTTTTTCCACATACTAGAAATTTTGTAACAACTTGATGATTTACGACAGCTATCTTGAAATGGTTATTTGAAATCCATAGTCAACGCCAGTTTCTTCAGGGTGATTGTCCTAGGGTGGTCACCCATCCTAATACTACTCTCGCCCGAGCACGCTTAACTACGGAGTTTTTACGAAATTCGTAGCGGCGCACAGTTTTAAAACACGTCTTTTATGTTTGTAAGAAAAAATTATATAAGTAGCTCATGATATCCTTATCTCCAGGCGATGTGGGGCTAACTCGTGGCCTTGTACACCTCACCTCACCTTATCCATCTTGGCATCCCAGCCTTAGAAGTCTTGGCTCTTGGCTATTGGATCTTGGTCGTCACAATCCACCCCCTTAGGGCGATACGTCCTCGTGTAGGGTTAGACCCCCCCATCCTGAGGAGGACCGGCTCTGATACCATTTTGTAACATCCTCCCCAAATACACAACATATTGTCCACTTTGCCCGTGCCCGCACGAGAACTTTCCAGGGTGGTCATCTATCCTAGTACTACCCTCGCCCAAGCATGCTTAACTACAGAGTTCTTACGAAATCCGTAGCAGCGCACAGTTTTAAAATGCGTCCTCTATGTTTGGGAGGAAAAATTATATAAGTAGATCAAGATCTCATTCTCTCCAGGCGATGTGAGGCTAACTCATGGCCTTGTACACCTCACCTCACCTTATCCATCTTAGCATCCCAGCCTTAGGAGTCTTGGCTCTGGGCTATTGGCTATTGGATCTTGGTCGTCACAGATTGATTCCACGTTGGACTGCTTGCTCTTAAAAAAAAAAGATCATGCAATCACATTGGCTAATTGATCTTGTAAGCTTTTGCACCGCTCGAGATTTTTTGTTTAGAATGCTGAATATTTCTTAAGAGCCTAGGATTCTAGATTTGGCTGAGAAACTCTCAATTACTGTGTAACTGACATTCATGAGAGGGATGAGAACGATAATATGATGCATCTTTTTAGTTTCTCGGGATATTTGTGGATTTGTGTCATGAATAACTTATGATCAAGTGACATAATTGGTGCCTAGGAAATAAGAAATGCGACAAATTTGTTTTCATAGACTTTATGAGGCATACCACTCATCTAGCTATCCAAGATGTTACATGTGTGAAGAGATGTCTTTGCAATTCTTCAAGTGAGAAATGATGTCTCTTCACAACATGGTCATGGGCTATTTCTAGCGCATCAACTCTGCTACGCAGTACTAGTCTACTAGTGCAACAAGTAACCAGCCATATATATTTTTGACTTAAGAAGATGTTGTAATGCTCTCATATGCTTTATCGCTTTGGCATTTATCCTCAATCATAGATTCTTGGGTTTATCGGACCACATGTTGTAACCTACATCATGTTCTTTGAATCTTGAGATGCCTAATTCCTAGTCCAAAGATTTCAATATTTATAAAGCCACATATGCTTTAAATCAATTTCTTCAAGAATTCTTAGATGTACAAGTCCTAAACCAGAGATACCTAGATTTATAGGGATTATTATATCTCCAATTATATCCATTTACTTAAAGTTTAGGGATTTGAGACTTGATGTGTAATTTTCCTTTTTTGGGATTTGATTTTTCTAAATGTGTCATACAATCCACTTTCAGGAATCATGTTTGATGGCGGTTGTACTAGGGTATCCAATAATCTACTATGCTACTCTAGGATTTTTAGAGACATTGAAGGATATAATCGCACATTGTTAAGTAATTTGTTCGGAATATGCCACATGTTGTTGGTTTTTGGTCTTTAAACCCCCACGCACAGCAGAGCGCATGAAAAGTCATCCGGGTGAAAATTCAGGATCACTTGGGCGACCTTAGGCATGCTCTGTTGACATAACACCCTGTGAATTTGTGCGCAGGTGAGTTTCTGTATAGGGGCAAGTCGCGTAGGCAACTTGGGCGCGGGTTCAGCAGGTCGGGTCATGAGTCGGGCGGGTTTTGAGCCGGGTTATGGAATCCTATTGCCTAAAGTTTGCTATCCTATTTAAGGGGAAGCATGGGGGAGGTTCTGGGGGTAGAAGAAATGTGGGAATAATCTACGACGGTTATGTGGTGCCTGAGATTATTTACGAGAAGCGGTTTCGATGGAGAATAAGGAAGGATCCGGGGGGCGCCGGTGCGACGCTCCCCCTGAGCTCTTAGTGTGCTCATGGTAATTGTGGCACATGGTATGGATTCTCGGCAGAGGGTTGAGAGAGCATATTGAAGGATGAGAAGAGATGGAAAGCCCGGTCCTGGGATTGCCACCAAGAGAGAATAAAGAGGAAGGAGGGAAGATAGAAAGAGAAGAGAAGAAGGAAGAAAGAAGATGGAGGATGAGGATACGATGTGCGTATAATCATCCGGGTTCTTCGACGTCTACCTCGGCATCTAGTTTGGTGCTTCCATCTCTTGGTGGATCCTTTAGTAACTCTGTATCTCTCGGGCGTGTTCTCTACTTCTTGTGTGTTCTGTGAGAGGGGTCAAAGAAGATTTTACGGGGGTCCGAATAAAATTTTATAGCTAGGTTAAGCTTGGCTAGCTAATAACCATGCACTAAGAGATCAACTAGACAAAGCTAGTTAGTGAGTCCAACAACGGGCAGATGCAAGCACAAGTTAGGTTGCCTAATATGCAAAAATATATGTAATTAACAAATATCACAGAAATGACGTCAAAAGACCACAAGTTGTTTTTTCTAGATGCAAACCCCCTAATCAGGAAAAAAATCACCCTTCGGCACAACCGTGTCTAGACCGAAACCTAGTTTTTCCTACGCACCTGCGAAAGCGGAGCAAACAATAGTAGTTACAACAGAAGTTACTCCAACTTCCCCTGAGCCACGTCTCGCTCTGACGGTGAAGTTGGTCGTAATCATCCTTCAAAAGGTCCACTCGCAATCATCCTTGCTCCACTTCGAGTTCCTCCGATCCGCCTCGGTACCGTAGAGGCCCACCCCACCTTCGACGGCGATGGGTGCTTGTATGACGACAATCACCCCAAGCGCTCTCGCAAGAGCGCCTTCCACATAGCGATGGAAAAAGAACCAAAGGTGTACGTGGAGGAAAAAGAAAGAAATTAAAAACAAAAGCTTGATCGAGATTAGTGATAAGGGTAGAAGAAGATCTTGATCTCGAAGGAGATTGCAATCTAACCTCTATGAAACCCTAGCACACTAACAAAGATCAAAGCCCAAAAACCCTCAAGTACTAGCAAGGATCCAAGTGTTGGATGACACTTTGGATCATAGCATAGCCTTGCCCTCTCTTCTTTGTATGATCTCAAGGTGTTGGAAGACACTTAAGAGACCATACAAAGAATAAGTGCAACCCCCATGGATATGGAAGTAATGGAAGGTTGAAGAGAGGAGGAGAAGGGGAAGAAGTGAGGAGATAGAGTTCAAAGAGAAGAACTCACTAAATCAAGCACTCTTTTAATTCCTCACTAATACCAAAAACTCATTAACTGCAATAGGGTATAGGGGTAAGCTATTTATAGCCCAAGGGAGTCCTTAGGTAGATGGTTAAAACAAAAAAAAAAGACCATTATCTCTAAGGGTCTGTCTCAACTAAGTTGTGCGTACGCCCCTACATTTGTGCACACGACCTATACGTGGCAAATTTAGATTGGATAGCCAACCAACTCAACCCTTCTAGTAGGTTATATACTGAGTCGTGCACACGACTTTTCACGTGTCATCGTGCCACAGGACCGTCCCATGTAGGACATAAGGTAGATATCAAATAGTGTGCTGCCGACAAGGATCGTGCGCATGACTTGAAAAAGTCATGTGTATGACTTTTAGTTTGGCAAACACTATTTTGTGTAGAAATTTTGAGTGCAGAAAAAACAAAGGTAAAGTCGTGTGTATGATTTTTAAAGTCATGCGCATGATCAGCCTAGTGCATATACACTAAGGATAGGGCATCAACCCTTAGTTTTAAGCGATCAAGTGATGAAACCAAACATGTATATGTGATTATTTTAAGCATATTAAGACTTCTATAAGTCTTAAGAATGAATTATACGAATGAAACATGTATGCAAAAGGAATCAATTTGAAATGATAAAGTGTGAGTATGGCAGACTAATCATGCACCCTAAAACCCTACATAATATAGCAAAGTCTATTCCCAAAGTGTAGAGTTGTACCTTCCATGCCTAAGTATGTGGGAAATGATGGTATGAGTGGTTTTAACTGCAACGATACATCTTTATCGCAACTGAGCCAAACATAATTCTACCCTCCCGACTTTAGCTCACAGCTATTAACTACACCAGTAAAGTAGGTTTGTTTTAAGTCACTAAAAACTAATGGCAACATAAGGAGACCTAACACCGACAAACGATGACCCATCGTCTGTGTAATCTCTAGATCTATGATAATCCAATCCTTGTTGTCGGTATTACATCTGTGTTATTTGTATTGTTGTTTGGTTGCTTCCATATTCTCTATGCCGGTTGTAAGGTATGATTTTATTGGGCTCCTGGTTTTTTAATCCGTATCACACGACCCTTCTGGTTGCACCCGGTGGATCACCGCGGGTGCATGCGCGACTCGACGGGTCTGAGCTCGGTGCATGCCTGACTCTCGGGCGGGGCATCAGGGGACCTGAAACCCAACACATATCCTTCCAAAAATATGCACATGCAATACCCATACCATATCACCTTCGATACCGACAACTCCATTATTGACGCTTGTCGTCGATATCTCCGTCGAGGCCCCTTCCTCCTCTCCTTCCACATCCCTATCCCTTGGGCCTCTGTAGCATTCGACGCCTGCCTCCATTGGCAGCTCCTTTACTACCTCTTTTTCCCCTTCCCTCTCCTTCCTCTCCTCTTTCCTCATTGTCGCAACCTCTGTCGCCTTCCCTTTCTTTCAACTCCTTTCCTCATTCCTCATCGCCACCCTCCTTCCACCACCTCGTCGTCTCCTCTCTGTTGGGTATTACAAGGTCAAACATACATGATAGCATTTGCTAGGATCTTGCCGAGTGTTCTTCAATATGTTCAACATGGTCTTGCCAAAATATTTTGAATTTCATTTGGTGAGAAGCTACCGAACAAGATGATCACTGAACTGAGTTTAAAATATTCGGCAGGATGATGTCGAATGGTGTTAAGAATATTCGACATGATATTGCTGAATGGAGTCTTGTATATTCCAATAACTAAGAAGCAGGGGGAAAGGGAAGGTGAGAAAGGAGAGGGGAATGAGGGTAAGAGGACATGGTGGAGGCACCAATGTCAGAGGTGCTAATGTTGGAGGCAAGGGTCGAAGACTTTGGAGGTGCCATTGTTGGAGGCAGGCGTCGAAGGCGATGAAGTCCCCGACGATGGGAAGTATATAGGAAGGAGACATGAAAGGGGCCTCGACGGAAGCGTCAATAACAAAGGTGTCGACGTCAGAGGTGATGGGGCATGGAAATACATATGAGTATTAGGAGGAAAAATAGTGGAATATACTCCATTTGGGGTAAAATATAGAAGGCATACTTGTTATTTTTAAAAAACAATACCGATAAGAAACGTTTGAGAAATACACCTAATTCAATAATTTATGGGGTCTGAAGGAAATTTATTTATTTTCTCTTAAAATATCATTTTAAAAATAAAATATTATTTTAATAACCATCTATCACAAATAATTTCAAAAGTGATCATCTGATAGCCAAGTGGTGGGGCGGCGTCGCAAAACGTCCGACACATCGACTGTCAGTTGTTTTTTGGCCTGACAATTATAATCGGTATTTGAAATACCAGTTTTACTATAACTTTTAATCCTAACATCTAATCAGCAGTAGTCGATGAGAATTTTAAAAAATACAAAAAACTTAAAATATTATTTAAATTATAATTTTTAACCATGTTCAATTGAAATTGGTATTTGAAATACCGGTTTTAACCCCCCGGGAAAAGACCAAGTATTGAATAGTGTTTAATTGAAATCGATATTTGAAAATCGTTTTTACCAAATATGTGAAAACCCCTGCCCCTTGGATACCCGCTGAGTCACAAAACTGACTTGTAAGGGGAGGTCCAAGGCTGGTATATAAACGGCCCATCATTCGTTCCCATTATCGATGTGGGACTAACCCCGTGTGAGGCATCACCATCTGAACACCCCCGTCATGTGGGACGCGCTTGGCAAGGGCACAATCGGGAGGAACTCCCAGAGTGGGTATGATTATGATACCATGTGAAGAAACCAGACCCTTGAATACCCACTTACTCATAAAACCAGCATATAAGGGGAGGCCCAAATGCATGTATATAAACGGTCCATCATCCGCTCCCATTACCAATGTGGGACTAACCAATTTGAGGCATGACCATCTCAACAACTATAAAACAATATTTCAAATATCTGCTTTAAAACCCTTGCAAAGGGGTGGCAATGGGTCGGGTCGGGTCGGGCCGTGTCGGGTTCGTGTCCAAAAACCCTAGACCCGGACCCGACCCGTTTAACTAATCGTGTCTAGATCCTAAACCCGTACCCGACCCGCTAATAAACGGGTAGACCCGATAAGACCCTGTAAGACCCGTTTATCACCCGAGACTATTCAGTTGACTCGATCCGACCCAATCCGACTCAACCCGAAAGACCCGTTGGTATTATATATTATAGTATCGGATTGCGGGTAGACCCGACCCGACCCGACCCGACACAACCCGTTGAATACTAAACGGGTCTTCTCGGGTCTACCGTGTCCAGACCCTAAACTCGGACCCGACCCGTTTATTAAACGGGTCTATCGTGTCGACCCGTTTACGACCCGAACCCGTTTAGCGCTGACCCAGACCCGCTAACTTCGTGTCGGGTCGTGTCGGGTCTGCCGTGTCGGGTCCGAAATTGCCAGCCCTACCCTTGCATTACACCGCTTATAATGAAAGATTTAAACCAATACTTAAATTACCGTTGTATAATGAATCGGTAAAAATCGATATTTCAAATATCAATTTTTACGGTTCTGTGAAAAAAAATTACAAGCCCACGTGGAGGGACGCTTTATAGCGCCACTTGCCACGTGGCTTTCATATGATCGCTTTTAATATTATTTATGACAAATGATTTTTAAAATAATATATTTTTAAAATACTAAAAGAAAGCCTATAAAATTTTTCGGATAAAATACAAGGGGCCTCCACGTACACACGAATATACGCAAAGTGTGTTCAGAAGTCCTATTAAGAGAGTGAATGCGTTGACGGTGACCGGATTCGAGAAAAGTCATTAAAAACTTTTTGAGCGCAGCCGGTGAGAGGACCGTTTCCTCGCCGGCTTTCGCCAGCCAAAACGGAGACCACGGGCACGCCCCATCTTCCCGTCGGATCACGATCGGACGTCCCACGTTTAAACCAGACCCGTGCGCCCGCAGAGGAGCCGTCGCTACACCGATACGGTACGGACTGCTACCGGCGATCGGGGTTAGTTCCGTCATTCGGCCGCGCACCGTTACGGCGTCGGTCCGATTTCGTTTCGGTCTTTTTATGCGGACGGTTTTCTAAATCTTAAGCATGACCCAATGATAGTAACTTTTTATCAGCCAATAAAAAAATCGTATAAATGCATATTGATTTCTTTTTTTGAAAAAATAGTAAGCAACAAAAAGAGGAGGAAGATCATCAGTTGCAGGCTCTCAGCAACAGCAAAGCCAAGAGTCCGCTTCTCTCTCTCTCTCTCTCTCTCTCTCTCTCTCTCTCTCTCCGGTCGCTTGTTGCCATCTGTGGCCTCTGCAGCTATCTAGGGTTCCCCCCCTTCGGAGATCCGTAGGATCTTCCATTAATTCACTGCAATTATTATTTTGCTTGGATTCAGAGTTTCGAAGGAAATTACTGTTTTATTTTATTTTTCTCGATTTTTTGCTCTAATTCCCAGAATCACAGACCGAGATTCGTCCATGATCACTTCCCTTCCTCGATTCTTCGCCTGTTTTAGATTTTCTACGGATTTTTATAGAGTTTAAGAACCTCGATTGGAGCTTTATCTAGGTTTCCGCGTCGGTTGGGAGGAGATCGGGGGGTGTGGGATGAAATCCGCCGGAATGCCGTCGCCGGGAGCACGCAGCTCGTCGAAGAAGAAGACCACGCCGGAGAGGTCGAAGGTGAAGCCCCGCGTGCCGCTCTCGCTCCAGTCCGTCCGATCTCTGCCTGTCGACTTCAGGCTAGCCAAAGGCTCGCCTCCCGCGGCGGGGGGCGGGGAGGCAGAGAGCACGAAGCGTGCTGCGCCGGTCGAGGCGGACGTGGGGCGTGCCGAGGGGAATGAGGACTCGCCGTACAGTTCGAAGAGCGCCCCCGGCGACGGGAGGCCTTCCGAGGCGGATGATGGCCCGGAGTTGGCGGCTTCTGGTGTGCCTGCTACCTCGCCGTCACGGATTGAGTCCAGGTGGAGCGATACGAGCTCTTATGGTGCTAAGAAGGTAACTGTTTGTAGGATTTAGTTCCATATGTTCGTACAGAATTGCAAATCTACAGTCTTTCACATATCTTGATCCCTTGTTGACTGATAACATCATTTGTACATCACATGTGCCTCTAGATTTTAGTTTTAGGCAGCAATATCTGCAACTGAACCAAGTTTATGAATTTAATAGGCCAGCTATGTTCTGAAATGAATGATTTGAATGTTGGATTTGCTTGTGCTTATCACCAAAGATAACTTACCCATCTTGTTAGTGAGCTAGCCATGTACTGCTAGAGGCATCCATTCGAATCTTCTAAATAATGGATTTTGCAAAAAACAAGCGTCAAAGCCTTCAGCCACAGCCGTGATTGTGCAAGGTGCGGACTCGTGTGCGTGATTGATTCGTGTCGACCGCATTGGCTGGTGACGTTCCATGGCTTATTAAGTACACGTGAGATCACATGCGTTCAAGAGGATGCATTGGGTGCGCATGATAGCCACGTGCGTTTGACCCGTATGAGATGGGTTCACGCCAGGTGCGTGTGCTTGACACCTGCTCTCAAGACAGGTGCTTCGGTTGAGTTGAACAAATGTGAGACACTTCTGTTTAGCAAAGTGACTCAGTCTCGGATGCATATGGATACTTATCGTTGAGTATATAGTGCTAGGTCCCTTTGGGCGCACCTACTTGGCACATGACTTTGGAACCAAATTGGCTTGCATTAGGGTGCATGGCAACTACGTGCCACCACAATAACTTGGGAACACGTGAGAATCACGTGCGATTGCCCATAATTTTAAACTTTGGTTTTGTGTCTGGTTTCAATCTTGGTCGAAACCGAAATATTGGCTGAAATGGTGGACCAATTGAGATATGGTAAAAAAAGAGTTTTTTATTGAAAATATTAATATAAGCCTTTTATAGTTGTACATATATATTTATATCAATTGTTTGAAGAAAACACACACACCAAACACATAGCAAGCTTGTATGGACCATGGTAACCAAGGTGTAATACTAGTATACTGAAAAAAACTTGATAATCACGATATATTTTTATAAATTTACATTGTTTACATCACGAATAAGACAAAATCACTCATTTTCGCTCGTTTAAGTAACCTCTTCTCCACTCGTCCAACTAAACTCATCATTATCTACCCCTAACTCACCACTGTAACCTCCGGCTGATTGACCAGATCCACTGCCACTGACATTATGAACAAACTACACCGGCATCCAGCATCTTTCATATCGCTTTTGCTGGGCCGTTCTTGAATCTAAGACCTATTGATATTGAGCCATCTGATTCTGAATGAATCCTGTCTCGATGTCTAACATGTACTCTATATCATCATCTGATTGTAAACGAACCCTGGTGGATGGACTCTGAGTGCATGTACTTCTGGATCAATCTATTCTTCTTCAGTTGCCTACGGGTCTGAATCTGAACTCTTTTGTATTCCCCACTCCTTAATAGAGTGCGAATGAATATGACATCAATTGGAGCCTGTAAGTACTTTGCTACATTGGGGAAACAATTGGCAAGGTTTGCTTTAGTTGTGTAACACCTCCATTTTCAATCTGTTTGCCACAGTATTTACACTATGACTTATACTTCTTTTTGTCTAAGGGGAGTCCGTGGGTGCAAAAATTGTACTGGATCGGACCAGACCTGCATGGGCCCGCGCAACGGCCCAAATAGGCAAACCCAGGCCCTGGTAGCTCGAGCCTACCTATGAAGCACGGATACTTCAAAATACATGACGTACCCGTACCGGATACGTATCGGACACGGATACGGCTCGGATACGTGTCCGATACGTTTGGGGGTATCCTAGATTTAAAAATGCAAGGATACGACCCGGATACAGGACGAATACGGTCGGGATATGGAGGGATACGGGAGGGATACGAACCGGATACGGAAGGGATTCGGCTAGATATAGGAGGGATGCGGTTGATCGGTTTGGGCTTGGGTTATCAAGTTTGAATTTGGTTAAAAGTTAAACTCAAACCCAAACCCACTGTCCCACACTAAATGATTTAAGGGTAAATTGCACAAAGACCCCTGTAGTTTGACCGATTATCACTTACACCACCTCATGTTTAAAACCCTACAAATGTCCCCTTTGGAGGGGGTGCAAGTGATATGTTTTTCAAACTGTAGGGGGTCTATGTGTAATTTACCCAAGATTTAACCCCACCCCACCTTGTTTTCTGGATCGAGCAAGAAGAGAGGGAGAGCAGAGAGGCAGGCGTCCGCCCGTGCCCGTCGTCTGCGGTCGCCCGTCGCCCGCCTGACTGCAGCTGTCCGCCGTCCGCGCCCAACTACAGCCGTTAGCCGCCCGTCCGTCGCCCGACTGCAGTCGCTCGTCCGTCACCCGACTGCAGTTGCCCACCGTCCCCCCGCACCCGTCCACTGCCCGATTGCAGCCGTCCGCGGTCCGCCGTTCGCCCGTCTCTTTCCCTCACAGCCCCATATATCTCTCTCTTTCTCTCTCGCTCTCCCTCTCCCTCATAGCCCCATTTGCAGGCTTTCTAACCCGCCGTCAGGATTTGCAGGTATGCAATAAGTTCGATAAAAAACAGTGATAAAATATTGAGCAAATTATGAAAATTTTATTAAATTTTTTTTTCAAAAAACAGTGATAAATTATAGCAATTAATATTTTGTTTATATTGAATATGCAACAACCCGTGCTTCTATATTGAATATGTTCTTTATAATGCATTCTATCAATTAATAGTTCTATAAATTAATAATTTAGTATTTTATTTAAAATTTATATTTAAAAAATTATAATTTATTGCTGTATCCTTAATCGTACCCGTATCCTACTTTTTTAAGATTTGTCATATTGCCGTACCCGTATCGTATCGTACCCGTATCTCGTATCCGTATCCGTGCTTCTTAGGAGCCTATCGACCCCGCAGCTCCGAGGATTGTCCAAGCTCGAGCCACATGGCGCATCAGGAACTTCTTTGCACCCGCAGATCCCAGCCGATCCACAGAACCCTTGCCCGACTGAGAGGGGGTAACTGTGGGTGCAAAAATTGTACTGGATCGGACCAGAGCCGCATGGGCCCGCGCAACGGCCCAAGTGGGTAAGCCCGCCTGGGCTTATGGGCCCACTCTGCAGGGCCCGCAGATCAAGCCCTCCCCCTTATTGGGCCCGAACAACGGCCTAATAAGGATCCAACGAGGAGGTCCATGATCAGTGCCACATCAGCACTGCCTCGTTAGTACTGCCATAATAGTACATGCTTCAGTTATAAACGGACCCCTATGACGTTCAGAAAAGGGGTTGGTCATTCAATCAGAGGAAGAGAGGATCCCAAAGCCAGAGCTAGAGCTTACTTCTCTCCTCTTTGTTCTTTTCTTATTGCTCCGTGCAACCCCCACTGTAAAAATCTTTTCTCGGCCTGTCGAGAGAACGCTCCCCCACCTTTATATTCATTATAGTGGAAACCAGGTGTCACCTCTCGCCCGGAGACGTAGGTCGTAAGACCGAATTTCGACAACTCCACATGTCTTCTTTCTCTTTACCTACTCTCTAATCTCTAACTCTACAAACCATCTACATTCAATCAAGAATTGTGGAGCGAGATCTTCGATCAAGACGACACAAAAATTTTCCCCAGAGAGCCAACTAGCCAACGTATGCCTTTTGTACTCCTCGTTCCCAATGCAGGGGAGGCTATTTCTAAATTTTTTAAAAAGAGATAGTAATCTTGATAAATTGATGAGTATGATTTCTAAAAAGTAACAATAAGAACATCCAAATCTTATTTATATCACACACAATAAGACATAAAGTCATACATGATACATTGTACAGTCTGTACCCATACAAATTAAAATAACACATAACATCATAAACGACATAATCAAGCCCACAACCCTCACCACCAAAAATAGTTACGAGGTGGTTGAAAACTCGCCTCACCATCCTCTTGGTGCTGCTGATCGTACTCGGAATTCCGCGCCACTCTTTGCTATGTGTCCACCCGAATTAGAACTGTTCCTATGTCTCGTTCTATACTGGGACTACCGATGATATACATCATTTGACATATCATAGAACACCCCTATTATCGTGTATAACTATCGAAGATCCATTGCTATTGGAACATGCTCCACGATTGGGACATGTTTTACGACTGGGTACCCACCACCATACGATTTGTATCCATATGTGTCGTTGCCGGGATACAGATATGGATATCCATAAGATCGAGACGATCCACCATAACTACATGGATATGGACAATCAGACTATGATGATCTAGAATATCCATATCTAGCCATACTGCTCGATTGTCCATCGATGCTTATACCATCAAATGCCAATGATAAACTACCCCTTGCGTTTTTGCTGCGCCTCGCCTTGAGGCGTGCCTCGAGGCGTAAGCCTCATGCGCCTTTGAAGACATTGGTCCTGATATGTGAAAATTTTAGGAGCTTGTTGGAAATGTGAACCCAAGTCTTATGAAATTAAATTTCTACACTTGTTTGATTTACATCATATGATGTTATGCCACCGTGCCACACACGAGAGTTTATGGCGGTATATGGAGACTTTATGTATTCATGTACGAGTGTAAACATATGTAGACATGACACCTTTCTCTCTCTCTCTGTCTCTCTCTCCATCGCGTCCATAATATGAAATTAACAAAGTCGAAACATTACTTCCTAAATTACAAATTACTATCAAATCTTGTGCTTGCCTTTTAACCTTAAAATTGGAATTTGGATCATTTGATAAGAGCCCAAAAGTAGCACTTGTGGATCTCAAAGAGATCTTCAAAATGAGTATATTTTATCGAACTCCATATGCTTGGATGAAAAGATGTGCCTTCCGGAACCTTGACTGGTCTTTTTAAACTGTTGATAGATTTGACCTTTGATCATTTTAAGCTTGTTGAAAGTCACATTTGATCATGTCGACACGCTGATTGTCCATGCACTTCATTGAGCTCGTAAAGATTTAGGGGTGTCAGGGTATTATGTTAGAATTTTCTGGCATAGTTGGTCGTTGCCACTTGAATTTTACAAACAGCTTGCATGCTTTAGATAGGTAATCTTAATTAGAGTAGATTAACAGTAAAATTTCTGCTCATGGTTTAACTCTCTGTATGTGCTTCTTACTACTTTTGTGCATCATATTGTGTATGAGGCCAACCAATGAATGGTTTCTCTCTTACATTCCCTCTGCTAGCTGATAACTGCTGGAAGTGAGATTATCGTTGTCAACATCCTTGACATTGTATCGCATCTTCTTTAAGCAGTTTTTAGTAACAATGTCTACTGTTGGTATGACCACATGCTAACTTTTTGATTGCAAGACCTACATGTTGAATTTTATTATCTCAGAAGCTTCAAGCTTGGGCCCGACTTCCAAACGGCGACTGGACACTAGGGAAGATAGTATCAACTTCAGGGACAGAATCTACTTTATCTCTTCCCCAGGGGACAGTAAGATTTACTACTGCAAATTATTGAGCAAATCCTCTGCTCTTTTTTTGATGCTCATTATCATAGCTTTCATTTCAGGTTCTAAATTTGAACACTGAGAGTCTGTTACCTGCAAACCCTGATATCCTTGATGGTGTAGATGATCTCATGCAACTTAGTTATTTAAATGAACCGTCAGTATTGTACAATCTGCAATATAGATACTCACACGATTTGATTTATGTGGGTACTTATATCTATTTCAACCATTAATATTTTATTCTAAATTTCATCATATCTCAATTTTCTAAATGCATAATACATCTATTGGACTTGCAACGTAGACTAAAGCAGGACCGGTGTTGGTTGCTATCAACCCATTTAAGAAAGTCAATCTATACGGGGGTGATTTTATTGAAGCTTATAGACGAAAGTCTATGGACAGTCCACATGTTTATGCAATAGCAGATACAGCTATTCGTGAAATGATAAGAGGTGATTTGGCTAAGGCTTACATTTAAGTAATTGTTTTTAGACCTGGAGCACCTCCCAACCTTGAACTATGACCATGCTTTTTTTATTCCTTTTGCAGATGAAGTTAACCAGTCAATCATAATAAGGTTGGTAACTCATTGATGAAGCCTTTTCATAATTGACAGGGCATGGCCACTGAAATTTCTTATTTACTTTTTGCTATATGGATTCTGGCATTCACATCATCTATGTTTTTTTCATATTAAAATAAAAGATGTAGAAAATATAATTAAGTATTACCATTACCGTAACCATCGAGTCTTGTCCCATATATTTGGGGTCTGCTCTATGAATCTTTCTCGCCTAGTTATTTCTGTTAAGGGAGAAAACAGAATTAAGAGTTTGTTTAATTTGTGAAAGGTTGAGTGTCAAATTTTTATTCTTGAAATTGACCTTTGCAATATATCAGCATAATAATAAACTCTGTTTGTCGTAGCCCAAGGTCCTGGGGTGAACTTAAAAAGCAATAGATAAATTCTTAAAACATGTTCTTGGCATGTTTTATGCAGTTTAAAAGTGGATCCAGGTTTGGCCTGTTATATGCTCTCTGTTTTTTCTTTCTTGCCTGCATTTCTAGATTAGTTTTGAACTTTAATAGGTTCTTTTTTTTTTCCCTTCAAAACTATGTTTAAGAGTTGGAAAAGGACATTTGACTATTATTGTCCATTCTCTTTTTTTATCTGCTGTATGATTTAGCATATATCTTTTCTTTCTTGTCCATAAACCATACTCAATAACCATTTGCTTCTTGTCCCAACTATTGTTATTGGATTTATGAATCTATCTTAGTTAGTAATTCCTATTAGGAGCTGTACCATCTCACGAAAATTATGAAAATCCTTTCTCATAGATTCCATCAAGTTACTTAGGTCTTCCCATTTTTCTTCTCTTCCTCAAAAAGCCCACCCCCTTTCCTTTACGGGGCATCCTCATCTATCAAGTATATGCCTAAACTATCTTCATATTTTCACCACTTAGTTCTCAATTGATGCAACTCAATGTCTTCTAAGTTCTAATATACCCATCATTTATCTTTCCTAATTTTGCCATGCTTCCACCTCACCCATTTGATGCTTGTATTCTTTGACTGATGCATCCGAAGCAATAGGATTGACATGTGGAGCCGATTGGGCGAAGATCCACTTTTGTTTAATGGTGAATTTTTTTCTAGTTTTTATAATTTATTTTGTCAAATTTAGCTGTATTGCGGAGGTTATAAAATAGTAAACTTGAGATTGATTGCACTAATACCACCTCTCACTAGGGCTGTATATGGGTCGGGCTTTGGTCTCGCAAGGCCGGACTCAGTCTGAACTTGTCAATGTGTGCCCAAACCCAATCCTAACCTGAATTGGATACTTCGGATTTGGTCCAAGCCCGACCCAAAAATTTCTTATGAACCCCAAGCCCAAACATGATAGTCCAAACATTTATCAAGCTCTAGGCCTAAATCTTTTTTTTTTTTCACTCATTGAATGATGAGGGGAAAATGACATTGATTATATTAGGTATTAAAAATATATACATACAATATTGCTCCTTAAATTTGGGTGATGGATGTAAATGGGGTAGATGCATTTAAAAATTCATATTGGTTATACAAAAAGACCAAAAACAAAAATGATATGGGCTTTGGTCCGATTCATGGGTTGTCCATGCTCGGCCCGAAATATGTTTGGGCTTGAAAGTATGAGGCCGGTCAGGCCCAACATCCTTGTTAACTCCACCCAAACTGGGCCCGAACTAGACCCAGCTTGAGGGGCATCGGGGTGGCTTTGGTCTATTTACAGCCCCACCTCACTCCTATTAAGTAGTGGGGAAACCACTAAGGAGCTGAATAAGAGAGAAACGGGAAAGGAACCAATGGCCACATTACAATGTAGGATTTTTTATTCTTTCAGAAGGTCTAGGGTTCTGGTTGAGCTGGTCTTTCTTTTATATGTACAAGCATGGATTATATTGAAAGGAAACAAATTTGTGGAAAGGAAATAAAAAAAAGGTTCCTCTTTGCTTCTGCTCTCTCTCTCTCTCTCTCATTTAAATTCCTTTTCAAATTTTCTTGTTTAGTGCTGATTATGAATTAAGCTTTTCTGGTTTAATTGAATTATCATAAAATCCGATATTGTTTCTGCACTGAATATCTAGATTTGCTGCGATCGAGTTTTATTAAATTTGATCTATTATTCCTGCAATCTTCGGACCGATTTGTCTTATTTGACAATTGAATTAGGCTCCGCAGGAACTTGTGTTCTTGAAATACTATGTTGCTGGTCCAAATCAAACAAATATTAAAATTGTTCTGAAGTGATTGTGGGCATCAAAATTAGCCCACGGGTCGAACCCGACTTGCACACGTAAAACGGGCTCGCACTCAACGGCCTTCGGGTCGAACCCGACTCGCACACATTAGATGGGCCCGCATGCGAAACCCGGCCCACACAAAATGGGCCCGCACGCGAAACTTGGCCCACACACAACGGCCCGCATGTGAAATTTGGCCCGCACACAACGGTCCGCATGCGAAACCCGGCCCACACAAAATGGGCCCGCACACGAAACTTGGTCCACACACAACGGCCCGCATGCGAACTCAACCCACACGCAACGGCCCGCGTGCGAACTCAATTCGCATGCCATGGCCCTACTCAAAAGCAAACGGGTCCCACCGGACCCGCTACCCGAACACAAAAAGGGGGGGGCCCACCGGCCCCCCTTCATGGAAAACCGTGCCCCCCTCCCCATGGGGAGGTGGGGCCGGCCATAGAAAAGAAAAGAAAAAGAGAAAAAAAAAGAGAAAGGAAAAGAAAAAGAAAAAAATCCTAACCGCCTCGATGCGGGGGGAGGTGGCGTGGACGTCTACACAACCGTAGATCCGCGATGATCCCTCGATCCGACGGACAAGATGACGTCGTGTCGCCATGCGATCCGGAAGGTGCAAAGATGACGACGTATCTTCAAAGATCAAGTCACATCTAGCCCGTAACCACCCCAACTAAAAAGGAGGGGATCGAGTTTGTTTCCCCAAATAAGGGGACAATATCTTGATGGTTATGGGGGGAGATATTGGATGAAACAAAAAGATTTCAGCCATATCTCTCCCAACCGCCCCCCTTTGTCTATAAATAGAACGGGTGGGGGAAGGCACAAGAGGTCGAAAGCAAAAAAGGAAGAGGCTCTGCAAAAAGGAGCTCCAACACTTAAAGACCGAAGGCTTCGCGAGGCATGGCAAGCGCGTCCTACGGGAACACTTAGCCCATCAAGTCCTCATCAAAGCGAAGACCTTGCACTCGAAGATCAAAGCTTCGACTCCTCGCACGAAGAAGAAAGCTTGGAGAAGAAGGCCTGGAGTCGTCATCACCCTGACGTCTCCAACGATCTTCATCAACTCCGAAGAAGCCATAAGCAAAGGCCGGAGAAGAAGATCGAAGCCGACAACATTCCGTCGTCTTCAACAAAGGCGTCGACTCCTCGCACGAAGAAGAAAGCTTGGAGAAGAAGGCCTGAAGTCGGTGCTACCCTTGCCGTCTTTATCAACAAAAGCCGACGCTACAACCGTCGCACGAACATCGGTGCCATCCCCGCCGTCTTCATCAATAAAAGCCGACGCTACAACCGTCACATAGAGATCGGTGCTACACCCGCCATCTCCAAAAGAAGCCTTCAACTCCGATCAAGCCAAATACGCCCGGAGAAGAAGACAACACCACAACCGCGCCGGTCATAAAAGCTGAAGACGAAAGGGCTCTGCAAGAGAAGCTCCAACGCTTGAAGACCGAAGGCTTCACGAGGCACGGCAAGCACGTCCTACGGGAATCCTTGGCCCTTCAAGTCCTCATCAACGTGAAGACCTTGCACTCGAAGATCAAAGCTTCGACTCCTCGCACGAAGAAGAAAGCTTGGAGAAGAAGACCCGGAGTCGTCGTCATCCCGACTTCTCCAACGATCTTCATCAACTCCGAAGAAGCCATAAGCAAAGGTCGGAGAAGAAGATCGAAGTCGACAACATCCGTCGTCTTCAACAAAGGCGTCGACTCCTCGCACGAAGAAGAAAGTTTGGAGAAGAAGGCCTGAAGCTGGTGCTACCCCTGCCGTCTTCATCAACAAAAGCCGACGCTACAACCGTCGCACGGAGATCGGTGCTACCCCCGCCGTCTTCATCAACAAAAGCCGACGCTACAACCGTCGCACGGAGATCGGTGCTACCCCCGCCGTCTTCATCAACAAAAGCCGACGCTACAACCGTCGCACGGAGATCGGTGCTACCCCCGCCGTCTTCATCAACAAAAGCCGACGCTACAACCGTCGCACGAAGATCGGTGCTACCCCCGCCGAAAAGCCAAGCCGACGCCACAACCGTCGAGGAAGCTGGAAGAATAAAGAAGTCTTGAAGAAGTAGCCATCGCCATTCGAGAAGAAGATCGAGTCAAAGCTAAAGCTAAAGCTAAAGCCAACGCAAGAAGCCAAAGCAAACGCACCGGTAAAGCCCGCGCCAAAGCAACGCACGTGCCAAAGCCAAGCAACTGCGACGGTCACGAGCAAAGCACCGCACGTTCTAGCCGATACGACGCGAAGTCCGGAAGAACTAAAGCATCGCAAGCCTCTACCCGCCTACGTTCAAGCGCAAGCGCCAAAGCAAAGCAAAAGCCAGAGCCATGCCAAAGCAACGCCAAAGCCGAAAGCCAAAGCCAAAGCCGACGCCAAAAACACGATCGACGCCGCGAACCGACGATCAAGGACGTCGAGGTCTAGCAAGGAACGAGGAAGACACGAAGATCGAGGAACGAAGCCCAAAACCTCCCTAGCCGAGAAAGCGCGAAGCACGGACGGGACAAAATCAACGGCCGATATTCCTTAGCCTCTTAAGAAACCCTCACCCTGTAAAGACCTCTGTCCTAGGCAACCCCTTCAGAGCTCTCGCACGAATACCACGTGGAGACGCGGATCAAAGGGACCCTCCAGAGGATCTCTCCCACAATCTCCTGATCAAATATTCGCCGCACCCGGACTCGCCACACCCGAGCCCCCGGGTCCCGGCATCTGTAATTTTCATGTGCTCGCAATAAAGACGACCCGTATCTTTTTCTGCGCATAAAGTGATTAAATTTTTGCAAACAAATACTTAATTGCTTGAAATCACTTTCAGTTATGCATTATCACTTCACTAGTTTACCTCGATATTGTTGCTATCTGCGGTTAATTAAGCTAATGTTTTGCAAAATCCCACGCAAGGTTTCTTCTATTATATTGTACTCTCTGTTGATTCAAACTTGGAAACCAATTTATGCAATTGTCTTATCCTATGTCATCAATCAAAGCACAGAAATTTTTGGAAAACGTATTAGTTTTCCATTCATCCACAATTACACTTTGAATTAGGGCTTATGAAGCTCTAATTGTGTACCCTAGTAAGTCTAGGATACGTCATGGACCTTTTTGATTGCCCCACATTCTAATCGATCATCTTGCAAATCATCATATTAGGTGCATTGACTTTAGGAATAATTGTGTTGCATCATTGCATCTAGATTTTAGATTGTTTGATCATAACTTTCTTGCATCTTATAGCATCCTAGTCACCCTTTATAGATTGTCCTGCATCAGCCACTCCATGTAACTATCAAGATTAGTATCCTTGTCAAGATAATCTCGGAGGTGCTTACGAACCTTGGAAGTCTGACATGTCAATCTCGATGCCAGCATTATTGGACTCCAATGATTGAATAAACCTCTCTATGAACCCAACTTATTTAGGTTGTTCGGGTGCATGACTCGGAAGATGAGGTTCTCTTACTCTACTGGATTTCCCTTTTGGCGACGTCGTCGTAGTGAAGCAGTTGGCATTGAGATATCCCACCCGTTGAGCACATCCTGGATTTTCCATCTCTTGCATCAGCTCCTTCATCTGTCTTCAAATGGTTGCCTTCGCCAATTGATTTTTTTGATTCTCATTGGGCATGTTAGTCTTGGCATCCGTTCCTCTGCTTCTATCACTTCTCTGCCTTTATCACTTCTTTATCACCTTCTCTGGATAAAACAAAAAGTAAGCTAGCTCTGATGGCAAAGGCAAACTTGATGTAGATGCGATCCAAGAATCAAAGATCTGAAGTTAATAATGAGCTAAAAGTTGAGAGGTAAAAGCGGAAACAAATTTAAGTTTGTATTACAAGCGACATCTTGAACCTTAAGTTTTCACACGAGGCGAGAATAACCATGTGTAGATCCTTTAAGGCATCCCATTTGTGGTTGCCTTGGCAAAAAAATAGCTTCGATCATTGACCTTCCTGGAATAAATTTTACTTGATACTTTGAAATCCTGATGCTTTTCTCCATGTTGTGTTTGCCTTTTCTGCTGCATGCACTGTTTCTTGAGTGTTGAGATTGATTGGTTTTTATTTTGTCAATGATGTTCATGTCCTTTCTATATTTTATTAGGCACATTAATATGTGAACAATAAAAAAGGGCTTTAAGTATTTGATTTGCTTTATCCTTAATATATTTATAAGATTTTGTGTGGTCCATTATATCATACTTTTGGGAAGAACAAGGAGATTCTTTATCAAGTCTTTTTAATAACAGTATAAAACTACGAGTAGCATTTCCTGGTTTTAACTGCTGTGTCTTTGAAGGAATTATGACATTGGTAATGGTTTGCTTTGCAGTGGTGAAAGTGGAGCAGGTAAAACTGAAACGGCAAAGATAGCAATGCAATATTTGGCTGCTCTTGGAGGGGGCAGTGGAATAGAATATGAAATCTTACAGACTAATCCAATACTTGAGGCATTTGGTAATGCGAAGACATCAAGAAATGATAACTCCAGTCGCTTTGTAAGCTTTAGTTCTCTCCATGACCTTTCATTTCATGAGCCACCTATGTTCCCCCGCAGACTTTTTATTCCATTGTTGATGTGATAGTGTAACGAGATACGATTAACTCTCTCCATGAACTTTCATCCATGATATGTGACTGTTAAGACATTCAAATGCTTGTTCTTGGAATAGATTGATGCACATCCAAAAATGTATATGTCTCATATCAATATATAATGGTTGCGGTTGCAGGGCAAGTTGATTGAAATACATTTCAGTGGAACTGGAAAAATTTCTGGTGCCAAGATTCAAACTTGTAAGGATATTGTATTTGGATTTATTGTGACATTTTCTGCGTTAAGTATTATCTTTTGTTTTCTTTGAATTAACCTTACTAGTTGACCCTTTTTTGTTTCTGCAATGCGACTTGCTGTGTCTCAACAGTTCTACTTGAGAAGGTATAGGTATTTGCTTTGGGTGTAATCTGCTGTGATTTTAGATTCTTTTCCCATTAGTTATTTCGATTCTATTTCATGTATTGAGCAGTCAAGAGTGGTCCAGTGTGCATTAGGTGAGCGGTCATATCATATCTTTTATCAGCTATGCGCTGGTGCCCCCTTATCCCTTAGAGGTACACCATGCCCATTCTATCATCTCTTTATGCATATAATGTTTTCTGTATAATTTTCTTGAGCACCATGATGCTCTGCCCCTTAAAACTGCAGTAATTCCTGACTATTTTGCATGGGAAATAAATGTCATATGGCTTCGAAACTTACAATCAGAATGAGTGTATTTTAAATGTTTCTTGAGTTGTGATTAATTTTGTATCATAAGGTGATTCTAATATTAATGGAGTGCAGCTTCTACATGTACAATATTGACTAGGAATAACTAATTAAAGGGAGTAAGCCTACCTAATTGAGTAAGTTGATCTTGATTTAGAATGACTCAGTTTACCCAAGGAAGTATTTCTTCTAGGGATATTGGAATATAAAACATACCCTTACTGCTTAATATCAGTAGTTTATAGTATTTATTCCAAAGACCAGCTCCTGCTCATCCTGGTTTTATGTACTATGAACTTTTAACCACCAAAAATGCGCTGTTGGTACACTTCTCCTTCCCTTTCCTACTATCACACGTGAAGCTCCAAAGTTTAGAGTGGATGTTGATGAATATCAAGGGAAGGCAGCTGTTTGAAAAAGTAATTGTTTGAGTGTATATGCTTAGCCTATTATATAGGTTAGTTGGTTCCTTCCTTGGGGTATTTCACGTTGGGTTACCTGCTCTCATGCACAACATTTATAGGGCCATTGCCCTCTTTGAGTGATTAATCCATTCACTCCCAACATTCTATCTATTCTCTTCATGCGTGTAGCTTCAGGATCAGCGACTGATCTTCGTGCAACTTGATATGCTCTTCTTGGAAAGAACCAACGAAGAAGTTGGTGTGCCATTTGACGAAGGAGACCTTCGTCTTCCTGAGCTCCAATCTCCTCGGTGGGTAAGATCCCCTGATAATGTGGTGACAGTCTCGATGAAGGAGACTTCTCTTTTTCATAGAACACGAAGGGATTGGTAGCTCATTCCCGGTTGATCTATAGTGTCAGTGTCGGTGTAGGTTGATTGGCGGCTCTCTTCTTCATCCTCCATTAGTCTGTGGTATCTGAAAGGGGAAGGCACACGAAAGCGGTGACATTGCATCTTTGAAATCCTAGATTACTTGTTGAAGTCATATATCCTCACATTTTCTGGACACCATGCGTGATGCATACCCTCAACCTCGCCCTTAAAAATATCTATGCTGTAAAAAATATCGAGGCAAATGAGATAGTATATGATGAATGCAGTTGGATCACCATTGCCGTTGGGGATGCTTCGATTATTAATTTTTTTATCATGAATCATTCAATGAGGCTTGCAATTTTCAATAAGTATGTGAAGCTGAAGATGCTATCAATTGTGGATACCCGCTTTACCTCGATGGTGGTGATACTGAAAAGGTTCAAGCTTATCAAGAAAGGTGTCCAAAACATGGTTATTAGTGATCAATGGTCCATATATATAGACGAGGGTGTGGGGAAAACGCAGTTTGTGAAGGAGAAAGCCGTCGATGACTTGTGGTGGGATAAATTTGACTACATCCTCTCTTTTACCGATCCTACATATAGTATGTTGAGACTAGCGGACACTGATAGACCATGCCTCCACCTAATCTATGATATGTGGGATACAATGATTGAGAATGTGAAAAGTGATATTTATCGAAATGAGAAGAAGCAAGAAGATGAGGAGTCGTACCTTTACACAGTGGTGCACAATATATTGGTTAAAAGGTGGATCAAATGCAGTACACCACTACATTGCATGGCGCATTCACTGAATCCTAGGTAACTAGGTCTAATGGGCTAATATTTCTATTGTTATTGAATATTTTTATTTATAATCTATGGTTGATTGGATTTGTTAACATGTTTTTGTCGATAATAAAGCCATGAATGGCTTAGTGGTGCTCCAAATCGGCTAGCACCGCATCAAGATGCAGAGATTGCTAGGGAAAGAAAGGCATGATGCAAAAATTCTTTCCAAATGCATAGGAGCACAAAATGTTTAACATTGAATTCGCTAAGTTCTTTAGTAGGGTAGATTACTTTAGAGACAGCGACTCTTTGCACGATAGAAAGGTAATGGATCCTAAGTTATGGTGGGCCGTGCATGGAGATGTTACCCCTAAACTTCAATGCTTGCCCATCTTCTTGTTGCGAGAGGAATTGGAGCACTTATGCATTTATCAATTCAGTGAGACGAAATAAGATGACTCCACAACAAGGAGAAGATTTGGTCTATGTGAACAATCTTCGGCTCTTATCGATGAAAAGTCCAAACTATCATGAAGGCGAAAGCAAGATGTGGGATGTAGGAGGGGATGGCTTTGACTCACTTGATGGTGTTGGGGTGCTTGAGATTGCAGAGCTCTCTCTTGATGAACCGGACTTGGTGGCCATGCTATTTCTTGATGGAGATGATGATGATGTGCACATGGATCCTTAAACTTCATTCTTGCAAGTGACTGTGTCATGTTTTTTTCTTTTGTTTTGGATGTTTTTGGTTATTGAATTATGAAAATATGGAACTTATGGTTGTCTATGTCTACTCGTCTTATCTATGGATTGGTTAGTTTAGTTAACAACTTAATATTATATTTATGCAGATTGGGAACCTTGGCTCTCGCTTGTTGCTTGGAGTATGCATTAAATTTTTATTTTATTTATTTTCTATGGGATTTTTTCGGTTATTGAAATATATATGAATTATAAATACATAAAAAATATAAATTTATTTTTTCGTGTCCCTGCCATACTCGTGTCTTTTTTTAGGATTTGCCGTGTTGGCGTATGTGTGTCATGTCATGTCATACTCGTGTCGTGTCGTACCTCTCTCGTCATTGTGAGGGCCCCGGATTTCATCTTTTTTTTTTTTGTTGAACAAAGTTCCACCTTTTTAAGGTAAGCCCCTACTTGATGCCCGAAAAAGATGTGGTAAACCCTAATTTTCAATTTAAGACCCTTTTTTCCTTTTTTCATTTAGATTTCTACATTTCTAAAATTAAATAAAAGGTTCCTCACTCTCCAAGTGGCAAAAACAAACAAGAAAAGGAGAATAAACTAACTCTAAAGGCTTCCAATTGACTGGCTTAAACGGTTTAGCTGGGCCTATGTGTACCATTGACAAGCCATCTCTGTTGACTCTTCAAATCTTCATTAAGATAATCTTTTGCTTTGGATATATGCATGTGGATGCTAATGTAATCATATCTTTTTTTTTTTTTTTTGTGAGAAATGTAATCATATCTTATCTGCCTTTTTAACTGCTTTCATATGACAACAGAGAGATTGAATTTGAGAAATGCGAATGAGTACAAATATCTGAAACAGAGCAATTGCTTTTCAATTGCTGGGGTTGATGATTCTGAAAGGTTTCATGCTGTGATGGTAATTTTTCTAATTTCCTAACGAGCTTATGGATTATGTTTTGTAAAATAAAGAGCGATGCTTTCTTTTGTAGTGTTGTCATTTCATTGCGATCATGCCCATTTAACTCCATTTCAGGAAGCTATGAATGTTGTTCATATCAGCAAAGAGGATCAAGATAATGTGTTTGCAATGCTTGCTGCAGTTCTATGGTTGGGTAATATCACCTTTACTGTGATTGATAATGAAAACCATGTCGAAGTTGTCGCAGACGAAGGTAAGCCGAATTAAATAAAGCAATTTAACAAATTCCCTCCTTTTGGACTTGTTGATAGTTTTTGTTTGATATACTACCTGAGTTGATCATATTATTTACTGCTATATATGCTAGCTAAAAATTTCATTGATTTATGTACTACTGGATATTAAGGCTGATTGCAAATGCTGCTGAATCGAATGATATGGCAGATCTATCACAACAAATGGCACATAGCTAGAGATGTAAATGAGATAAACTTGGGTTCAGGTTCATAGATCTAAACCCGAATCAGAAAGGATCATATAATTTTAATCTAGTTCCAGCCATCATCAATGCAAACACTTAATTATTTTTCTTATTCATTTGATGATAATATAGAGAGTCATGGGGACTTCAATATCGGATTGCATATGCTGCCATGTCACGAGACTCATGACACAACTTCTCCCTAGCTAATATCGGATTAAAAACCACAGAACACCAAAACACATAGGTTGAAAATAACACTAAATAGAACCCCGAAAATGGAAAAAAGAGAAAAATGTCTCATGAATATGGATCGGGCGCCATCTAAGATGGTCTATCGAAACTAAGCTGAGACCATGCCACGAGATTCATGCAAAGTCTGATCTGCCTTGAAAACCTGCATGCCAGATCCTGCTCCACATCACCTTTGATACATTGGGCAAAGATATTCGAAAACCTTTGTGATTTTTGGTTTGAATTGTCGATATACAATTAACCACATTAGACATAAATGGTATCCTCGTGCATAAAAAAGATAAATGAAAAAAGTAGTTCCAATGTAAATATGGCCTATTCTGGTTGACATGGTTCCTTGTTGGTTTATTTATCGACATGGAGCTTTCTGTAGCCCTCACTTTTAAGTTGCAGATTTTCTACTTGCAGTATTTGTTTAGTAAATGAGTTAGTGAACTTTGTAGCTCTAGGCTCTAGCTACTTCTCTAAACTTCTAACATAACGTTCAATATTGTTTCAGTTGCTCATACTGTTTCCCGACTTATTTGCTGCAATCTTGGGGATCTAAAGTTAGCTTTGTCAACTCGTAAAATGAGAGTTGGCAATGATAATATTATCCAAAAACTTACATTATCTCAGGTGACCCTCTTTCTCATGTGGAAGCATTACCATGTTTCTCTATCTTATGCAGATTCTCTGTTTGATTTCCCTTCTTCAGGCAATTGACACACGAGATGCATTGGCAAAATCACTATATGCCAGTTTGTTCGAGTGGGTTGTAGAACAGATAAATAAATCTCTTGAAGTAGGCAAGCGGCGCACAGGCAGATCTATTAGCATTCTTGATATCTATGGATTTGAATCTTTTGATGTATGTTCCCTCTTCATATACTTGTGCTTATCAGTTCAATTGAATAGACCTTGATTCATGTAATATTTTGCAGAAGAACAGCTTTGAACAGTTCTGCATAAATTATGCTAATGAAAGGCTGCAGCAACATTTTAATCGCCATTTGTTTAAGCTAGAACAAGAGGCAAGTCTTGTGGTATTTTTAATAAACTGAAATACTGGTAGGCAGATTTTCAATAGTGGGCTCATTGATATACACATGTATTCCAGCATGTTGGACATGGGATTTTATTTTTCTAGGCTATCTTTACTGTGTGGTGGTTTGGCAATAGTTTTATTTGGTGTTGCTTTTGCTCAAGTTGCTGCAGTGCTTATTCGACTTTGTTGGCGATCTAATGGATGATTAAGTTAATAGTGTTCCATGTTTTAACAACGTTAATGGGTATTATTACTCATGATCTGAAAGGCTTTTTACCATTTCTTTAGTGTTACCTGAGGTCCTGAACTCTGCATCTATTCTGCTAAAAAAATCTTGCTTTTATTTATGTATTTATATAATCGTTTTGGTGAATATGTCTTACCATTATGGGTGCTAAGGAGTTTTTCAAATTCTTTAGGTACAATACATAGGCCCATTTCTGCTTACCATTATCCCTACAAGCAAGGATCAAAATCTCAAAATAAATCACGAAATATATCGGTTTTATAGAACCTTGACACAAAATCTCATTTGCTGTTTTGAACGAAATGGGATTCACGAGAATATTGCGATATATCACAATATTTCGCACGATATATTTGTCGGCACGAAATATCGCGATTTTATCATGCCAAAAGACACTGAGACACATAAATTTCATGGAAATTTCTGGAGATTTTTCGCGAAATTTTGCGAAATTTGAGTTTTTGGAACTGAAATGTTGGGATTGACTAGTTATAAAAGGGGACTAGGTGCTTGGTTCTCAGCAGCTTATTTATATATAATAACTTAAAATAAATGGAGAAAATAAAAATTAAGTAAAACGACATTTACTTAATTTTTATTTTCTCCATTTGCTTTAAGTTATTATATGTAAATAAGCAAATATCCCCATTTGATTTTAATAAAAATATCAAAAAAAAAAACAAAGTGAATCAAAATGTATACTTTCAGTTTTAGTAGGAGAAAGTAGTTTTTTCGGTTTTTCATAAAATTTGTATGTTGAGAAAAGTTGTTAAATCAACTCCTTTTTAGCTCAAAAAATTCCACAAGATGTAGAACTACAAGTACATCTAGAAAACCATGATCCGTTAAAGAAAATTTTGAATGAATAAAAACTTTATAAAAACTCTTTTTTTCCAGACTTCGTAAAAAAACGGTGTTTTGCATTTCAACATAATTTTTGCATGATTTCAAACTTGCACAATTTTCTTGTTTTAAGTCCGTTTTCAAAATTGCTTGAAGCATTATTTTAACAATCAACTAATCTTTATTTCGAAAACATTTTTGTCCACAAAAAAGATTAAAAACCATTTGAAAAACATAAATCAAAACGGAACCAAACAAGACTGCACAAGACTCACAGACTCAAATACAAAATATATGCTTTGTGGAGCTCTACACCCCTAGATAGGATACAGATATTATCTGAGTGTTCCAAATGGTGTATATATACTTGGTTTATAACTATCCAAGGATTCACTGAAAAATTCTATTAAAAACTCAATATTTTCACCATTTCTATAAAATCACATTATTTTCACACTGTCGAAATATTTTCACGAAATATTTCTATATCCAGAGTGTCAAAATATTGACCGAAATGGAAATTTCGAACCTTGCCTACAAGGTCTTGAGAAAACTCTCTTTCGATTGTTGTGTTTGCTGAAACTATAGAGCATTGTTAACTGACCTTTTGAAAGCAGCATATAAGCACGATTTGAAGAAACTGTGATGGATTAGGATGTATTCCGAAATAACGGTAGGCAATGTTAGATATTAGATACTCTCACTCCCCAAAACCCGGGTTGTAAGGGGAGGTCCACAGAGGCTATATGAAGACAACATTGCCCAGCCCGTTGCCAATGTGGGACTAAACTCCAACAGTCCCCCTCACGTGCAAGCCGATTTTGTCCGGTACTTGTCATGTGGGTACGCTCCCACTCGACTTAATCCTTGTCAGGTGGGTAGGCTACCACTTAGCGTAACGGGGCATAGTGCAAATCTGCTATGATACCATGTTAGATACCCTCACACCCCAAAACCCGGGTCATAAGGGGAGGCCCACAGAGGGTATATGAAGACAACACTGCCCAGCTCGCTAGTCGATGTGGGACTAAACTCTAACAGACACCAAGCAACTTCTTGAATCCGTGCTATTCTGTAACTGACTGCACCCAAATTGTTGAAGCTAAGGACATTTTCGAAACCATCCATCATAGAAATAGGTGTTAACGCCAAATTCGTTCACCTTTGTTGGCATAATTTATGTGCACAAAACATTCTCGGTCAGATCGAGTTATAAAGCTTGTCCTTGTGTAAGGTCTCAAGAGGTAGTCAAACATGCCATGGGTTCAATGTGAAGTTGTAAGTCTATCAAAGTTTTGAAACAACTCAAAGAGGGGATTTATGTATGATTGTCCAATGTTTTTATTATGTTGTTTTGGCACTGAAATGATCACTATAAGTATAAGATGCTGTACGTTTTTAGGTACGAGCACTATCAACTTCAACACTATTATCCTTAGCAGTACTACCGACGAGAGCAAGATGATGATAACAATGATGCACAATTTGATCCTCCCACCACATCATGTGGTACTAATTGTTGGCTTGATGTAGTGAGTCGACTTCCGAGTTCCTTAGGACTAGTTATTATGTATTATATTTCTTTCCGAGTTCATATTACTATGTATGTCTATTTTATTAGTAGATATGTTTGGAATTTACATTGATTGGGTCATAGTTACCAAGTCAGAAGTTGAAAAAAATCGGCTAAGGGAGAAGTAAAAAAAAGCAGGAAAAAGTCGGGAAAGTTAGAAAAGAGTTGGGAAAGTCAGGAAAGAGTCGGAAAACAAATGGTTAAATATTTATATATAGATGTTCCAACATATATTTTGAGCAGTATATGACAACAATAAAATGTGATTAATCGGGGTTAAAATGCGTAAATCAAGGTTAAAATGTGGAAATGATAAGTTATTTTCACAAAATCATGATTTTTTCAAAAAGTCGGGAAAGAGTCGAGTACTGAACGTTTTCTGAATAAGTCCCATTTTAATCACAATGTAAAAATCGGAGTTAATTGGTAATAGAGGATTGGACCAGTGCTTGTGAAATCTCTATGGTTCTTATATTAATGTCCTATTTTTTTTTGGCTTATATTAATTTTCTAAAACTTTCTTGAATTTTTCCTACTTTTTTAGATTTTTTAATTTTAAAATAAACGAAACCTTGCTAAAACCGGAACCGAAACCGAAACCGAAACCACCGATCATGTCTGAAACTGCCTATCCCATCTTGGACTGAAATCGTTCTTGAAACCCCCCTCCCTTGTTAAGTTCTTTTGGTCAGGTTTACGATGGCAATCTTAGAGGGTTGACAAGTCAGAAATTGTCGCTGTAGTTGTCCCCATCTTGATGGAATAATACTTGGATGTTGATGATGATTATGATGATGCCATTGATGTGTAGTACAATTGTAGCACAATCACCAATGTTATTGTGATTGGAAGTCCATGTCTATGGAGAGCAATCACTCTCTATTGTGTTGACAAACTATGCCAACCAAAACAAATTTGATAGTTGCCGGCACACTGTGTGATTTGTAACACTAGATCAAAAGTCTTGATCCACTATTGGATTATTTGGCAAATGTATTAGTCAACTGTATTTAATAGTTCAAACCTCATGGTATCTTCATTCATTGCTTATTAGTGTTATATTTCTTTTTTATGTAATGTAATTTAAATCATCTGCCGGGTTACCATAACCATAACTATAACCATCAAGCCATGTTCCATCTACTTGGAGTCGGCTTTATAAATCCTTCTTTGCCATCCATTTCTATTTAAGGCTATATCTGTTGTCAACGAAAGTTTTTCATGTCGTTTCTAACAACTTCCATCAAGTTTTTCCATTGCCAGGTTGTTAGATTAAAATAATCGCTACTTACTTTAGTTATTCAGAAATTAAATGTTTCTACCCTTCTTTATTTGGCCCACATAGGAGGGTAAAACCTCCCTATATGCATACCCTTTTGGCTATTTAGAGCCAAACATCCTCCATCCTTTGGGCTTGAAACTCTACATGCTGAGTTGACTGATTGGCCTGGTTGGTCGTTGTGCTGTGCATGTGATAGAATATCCTGACCGGTGCAGACTTAGCTGCCTGCGTTACCATGGAAGATCTAACAAATCTCTTACATATGATACTCATATGTCCTAACCCCCAAACTACATTTAATGGATTCTACCTTGTCTTATTTAAGGATTGTCTATATTGGCAAGTTTTTCTTGTCTGAACTGTCGCAAGAAGATGCTCATCTGGATATTTATTTGTGGGCTTTAGCCAGTAATATCATTAGAGATATTTATAAGATGACATCTGAATAAATCACTTATTGCACCTCAACCTTTGAAGTATTTGAATATGTAATGAGACATTCTGACAAAATACATAATTACATATATAGAATTTCGTAGCTCTTTAGAAGGATTAAAAGCCTTTGGTGCTCATACGTGTGTGATATTCCTTTTTCCGGATAGAAAGATTTAAAAGGAATCCAAGTTTAAGGAGTTCCATCTGTAATCTGTGAGAGAACAGTTCAAATCCTAGGCATCAATTGAGAAATAGTGAGACATCCCATCATAGGAGGTTTCCTTGTAAATTTCTCATTTTGCTATTAGGTTAAAGTTGGTTTGGTTTTACCTTAAGCCAACATGTTATTGTGTGTTTCAAGGAGGCCATGAATGGGTTGTATTATAGGAAATAGGCCAATATCAAACCATTTGCACCCAAAGCTTAATTTGCCTCAAGATAGTTTTAATTTTCTTATGCTATTTACTTTATGCAGAACTCTAGATCCTTTTGAGAATTCCTTTCCAACTGTGTTGATAATAGGCAAGCCTATTTGACTACACTGGCAATCTGTATGTTTTTAGATGACCATGAGGTGTATAATCTCGTGGCCACATAAGTTTTTTCTGAAGTTCCTGAGCATGGAAACCAACTGCTTGAAACTGGTTATTGTATGTGGAATTAATCAAAATTTGTTGGTCTTTCGTAAGAATCTTTCAGGTAGCATTGTACTGATATTTCGGTTGTAAGTGTTATTTTCTATTGGGGAAGACTACTCGCTTGAAAAAATATAGCGATAGTAGCAAAAATTTTCTCAGACTGCTGGGAAAGTTCTAAGAACTGTGTGTGAGGCCAAGTCTGGTCAGTCATGTGTAATGTATCATCAATAATGGATCGACGCCACTGTACATTTCATCATTTGAGTCCGCTGGACCATTGGCCATCCTTAGCATATACTTACTGAAGAGGGGTGATTTCATCACGTAATGATTGTTAAAAGTATCCAATAATGCATTTCTAAATCTCTTGGACATCCATGCTATATATACTGCTGGCATCTTGAGAATTTGGATTTTGCTATTTTGACTACAAACTGAGTTGGTAGTCTGGAATAATCTCTATCCTGAATACCAGTTGTGATCCATTTGACTCTTGAGTGTTGTTGCAAAGCCCTTTCGTCTAACTAAATTTCAGGAGATGCATATGATAAAGACTAAACTTTCCCACCTGTATATCATCAGGTTATCGATCAATATTCTACCATGGCTCCTCAACAAGGGCAAGTCCTTCGAAATTTAGTGTGTCCAAATTTGTTTCTTATATAATAGTACAAGTCAATTCTAAGGAAAAAAAAATAGAGCAGGGACATGGTTGACATCCATAAAAAACTTTTGTTGATAAATTCATTCTTTATAGTTTCTGCTTTTTGTTCATATATCTTCAGTTTCCCTTAGTTTTTTTTTGTTTATCTTCTTTGGATGAGTTGGCTAATTATACTTTTACGACTGCCTTGTCAGATACTTAGGTTCACTTGTGACGTGCTATTTCAGTACTTCCATGCCACAGTAAATTGCATAACTTGATTTTTTTGATTTTTTGCACCCTTTTTTCTCCAAAATGCATTTCACTAGTCTACTTTTAGATCCTCCTATGAAAAATTTGCATACATAGATTGGATTTCTAATTCTCTTGAAGGTTCTTTACGTTTAATGCCCACAGTAGCCTATTACTTGTCCTCATCTTTCAGGACAAATTATGTAGCTCTTTGACGTGATTGAACTAGTAAAAACTGGCCTGTTTTGATTAGTGAGAAAATTATGTAAATTAATAATGTTTTGCATGTGTAGTTGTTTCTCATTGTTTATATTCCTTATACCATTGATTATTTATTGTTGTCCAAATCCTTCTGTAGTAGTTTAAGTGCACTTTGTTCACATCACTCTATTTTATTCATCTACTTGCTGCTTGACTTTGTAACTGAAGAAATTATTATGTATCATTTTTTTATGTTGCCTTTATATCTAAAGATCTTGATTCTCTGTGAATCCTTTGACACGGTATTGGTTTAGGAATATATCCAAGATGGCATAGACTGGGCAAAAGTCGACTTCGAGGACAACCAGGATTGCCTAAATCTTTTTGAGAAAGTATGTATTCTACTATTGGTAAACTGTAGTGTAGTTTCTAATCATCTGTAAGTTGAATCTCAAATACTGATATATGCTAAATAATATTGAGTGGAACCTGCTCTCTCTCTCTCTCTCTCTCTCTCTCTCTCTCTCTCTCTCTCTCTCTCTCTCTCTCTCTCTCTCTCCGCAGGTTCCACTCAATTGGGCCATGGCTTTATATAGCGTTTTTTTTTTTGGTACGCATGGCCCTATATAGCTGTTCCTGAACAGATGATGGGGTCACCAAGGGTGAACATACCCAAAGAAATGATTAGTCTAACCTATACAGGGCTAAGTATGTACACACTAACAACCTCGATAAGTTCAATTATTATCTGACTCTCTTTTTAGTATTGTGTACCCCTTAAGCATTGTAGGATCGAGATTAGGAGAATTTCTATCTTTTATCTGTTGGATTAGTATTATATTCCATAGTGCCCGCCATGCTGTTATTTAGCCTTTGTCTGAGATAAGATACTGAGTTTATATTGCAAATGAATGTTACCCTAGATGATAGTTTTTTTTCACCACATAATAAGCCTTATATCTATTTGGAATTGGTTTTGGTAAATATGGTCTTCCAGTTTTACAAATTAAGATCTGATGACAGTTATGCAAATTACTCATATCTGTTCTATTATATTAAGGCATTAGAGAGAGAAAATTCCAGAATCAATTCCAAACATTAAAAATTTATAAAAAGGATAAGGCCCCCAAGAGTTATTGCTCGATTTCTCTGTTCTCGCCGTTATCAACCATCCCCCATGGACAATGCCTTTTTTTCCTTCTTTCCCGTGATTTGCACAGGAATTTTTTTGCTTGTGCTATATTGTTCTGTTATTATTCTTATTATGTATGGAAGGTGATGAAGATTTACATTTTTGTCCTTATTTTCAATTTTCTACTATAGGACATGTTTCGTTGTTACTACTTGAATAGTGACATTGGCTTGTGTTTATGCAGAAGCCATTAGGGTTGTTGTCTCTTTTGGACGAGGAGTCGACTTTTCCAAATGGCACTGATCTTACTTTTGCAAACAAGTTGAAGCAGCACCTTAATTCTAATTCTTGCTTCAAAGGAGAGAGAGGCAAAGCTTTTAGCATTAGTCATTTTGCTGGGGAGGTTGCTACCGTGATCCTTCATATCCCCCGTATAATTCCATTTGCTATTTTGGTTCCACCTATTTGATGATTTTTCTACTGTAATCAGGTGGTCTATGACACAACAGGGTTTCTGGAGAAGAACAGAGATCTGTTACACATGGATTCTATTCAGCTCTTGGCTTCTTGCACATGTCCTCTTCCTCAAATATTTGCATCCACGATTCTTAATCAATCTGAGAATGCACTGTGTAATCTATATAGATCCAGCGTAGCAGATTCCCAAAAGCTCAGTGTTGCAACAAAGTTTAAGGTAAACTCGTCATTTGTTGGATTGTGACTATCCGAACTCTAGCACAAAACGTCTAAGCGTGAGACCAAGGTTTTGTAACTTTTTGCTTGTAGTTGTGAGAATGTTGTTTCATTTCAGCTCTTTGGTTTGTATTTGTGCCACAAAGATGATTGCAATTCCCTGTACCAAATCTTGCCTTCTACCCGTTCGTCTACTTTCTAGTCTACGGGAACCTTGGAAAGCCGCTCTCTAGTTGCATAAGATTAATTGATTAAACTGTGTAGGAAACAAGGTAGATCTTCCTACTTGCTAACTGGACTTGTACATAGGGGTGTACATCGGTTCGAAACCGACCTATTTAGGCAAAACCCAAACCAATCTAACCTTCGTCGGTTTTGAGGATTTTCAATCCAATCCAAACCGAACTAAGATTGGAATCCAATCCAATCCAATTAAAGTTGGTTTGGATTTGATTGGATGGTCGGTTTAGGCTTTGGACCATATACTTAATGGGATCCCCCCCCCCCCCCCCCCCTCCCCACCCTTCTATTAGGACCTAGTACAAACTTTAAAAATAATAATTGTTACCAAATCATTAGGTCTAAATAAGATTTTTAACTGATTTTGAGTCATCCTATAGTATTGCAACGGTTGTTACTTGTTGGTAGCAAGGGTATATGAGGACATATGGTATATTAATAAAATATTATATGTATATACATATGTCGGTTCGGTTTAGGTCAGTTTTGAATTTACAAATCCGTCAACCGATCCAATCATGTCGGTTTTTTAAAAACCCAATCCGATCCGATCCATTGAGTGTGTTGAAACCGATCAAAATTGGTTGGTTTGGTTTGGTTTGGTCCGTTTGATCGGTTTGGTTTGGATCCTGCACACCCCTACTTGTACATTTCTTTGTATGCCCCTCTCTTGCAAGTTGACTTGGTCAGGTTCTCACCAATCTTAGAGGGCTGATGTCCGGTTGACAAGTGGTTGTAAATTTCTTGTCAACCTTCCCTGCAGTCGACCACGTCTTAATGGGATGTACTTGGATGTTGACAATGACACCAAAAGTTTTCTGAGTCGCAAAATTCAGTTGTTCTTTCAGAGAAATTATATGAGTAATAAAGCATTTCGAATCCTTTTAATATTATCTGTAGCTTTTCTTGAGAGGCATTGTTTTTTTGGTTTGTCGATGTTGTCGTAATTTTGTTTATCATGCAGTGTCGGCATTCAACCCTTTATTCAAGCCATTTATAAGTTATAACCCTATGATAATATGAAGCAACCTACGACTTCGACTAACTGACTTTCCAATTATTTTCTTGAGAAAAAAATGAAACATCCTCTCTTATTTTAAAATAACTTTAATGTATTATAGTAGCATGTTGGGAAAATTCTTAGGCTGAACTCAATTTCTCTATTCTAAGGAAATCTCAGTTGCAGTATCAAGATATCTATTCTCTGAAGACTATAGGCTTTCCTATCATTTTATTTGGAGTATAGTGCTTATAGCCTTGACACTGTTGCTTTGTCTGAGGATATGCAAAAAAAGGATTGCTCTGGTTATCCTCGAATAAACTTTGGAAATTAGAGTCATTAGATACTCTTTGATGTATTTTAACCCTTTTTGTGCAGGGGCAACTATTCCAACTGATGCAAAGACTTGAGAATACAACTCCTCACTTCATACGCTGTATTAAGCCAAACAACTCGCAACTTCCTGAAACTTACGAACAAGGACTTGTACTTCAGCAGTTAAGATGCTGTGGAGTTCTTGAAGTAGTTCGCATATCAAGATCTGGTTTTCCTACGAGAATGTCTCACCAAAAATTTTCCAGAAGGTAAGATGATTTGCATATCGATCCTTCACTGAGACATCATCTAAAACATTACTGTTTCCATGACACAACTGTTCTTTATACTATCTGAAAACTTGTCAGGTATGGCTTTCTTCTTCTTGAGCATGTTGCATCGCAAGATCCGCTTAGCGTTTCAGTTGCGATTCTCCACCAGTTTAATATTCTCCCAGAGATGTATCAAGTTGGCTACACAAAATTGTTTTTCCGAACAGGACAGGTGAGATCAATACTTGGATAATGAATTACATATGATTTGCTTGTATGCTGGTTGAGGCAAATAGCATTATATATTAATACTATCGATCGCCTCTGACATTCCTACAGTCTTGTAACTTTGAATAATATCAGCCTTTTCTTGGTACATCCCCCTCATATTCTCTCTTTCTTCTTTCTTCTGTTTCTCTTATTACTTCTGTTGAATAAGACCCACTAGTGACCATCTGTTAACTTTAAACCTTGTTTCCATCGAAATTGGTTTAGATGTAGTCTATCATAATCTTTCCTGCCTCATAAGCTAGAATAATGTGGTGGAGCCTAGGAGTTTATAGTTAATACATGTGGTGTTCATAATTTTTGACTCTAAATATGTTAGGAAAATTTACAAAAACCTCCCTTGAACTATACACCTCATTTCATATTGGTCCCTCAACTTTTTTTTTGGAACAATTGGATCTTGAACTATATACTCTGTTAGCATTTAGAGCCCTCTGTTAACTTTATATTTCGAAAATACCCTTATCAATTTCTAATAAGACTCAAATGATTTTTGAAATATTTAACTTAGCTCACTAGGACAAGGGTATTTTCGGAATAAAATTTGATGGAGGGGGCTAAATGCAGACGGAGCATAGTTCAGGGTTCAAATTGTTCAAAAAAAAAATTGAGGGACCATATGAAATGAGAAGTATAATTCAGGGAGGTTTTTGTAATTTGCCCTATATTTTATTACTTATGTCATGATTAACAACTGATTTTCTTTGACTTCAAACAAGTGAAACAACTGATGCTTTGACTTCAAACAATTGATGCAAAACATGTTAGGCCATCGATCCTATGAACTATTTATCATAACTTAACTATGCCTATAAACTAAAGTCACACAGATCTATATTTTCTTCTAAATGTATTATCCAGTGATTAAAATAGATAGTGGGTAGGTGACACTTGATTAAAAGGTCATGCTTGACCATTGGAATCAATAATCCATATCATTCAGTGTACCCATGCGAATAGATCATGTCGGATAGTGTAATCACTTGAATTAGATGGCCTGTCATGCTTGACGGGGCCTAGCGCCTATTTATTTATTTACTCAAAGCATTCATCACAACACTGAAATAACTTATATATATATATATATATATATATATATATATATTTATGTATTTCTAGATGTCTTAGACATTGTAGAACAGGAAGAACAAAGTGTTTTTTTGTTAGATGGCCTAACATTTACTTTTGCACCAATCATCTATCAATCCAAATAAGATCAGTTATATTCCCCTCTTTTCTCTCCCCATCTTTATATCATAGTAGTACTAATCCTGTGCAATGCATGAACGATTACGATGCTGCTCGCACATCCGGCATCGCATCCCCATTGTGTGTGTGTGTGTGTGTTTGGGGTGGGAGAGGGAGGGTATGTTCAATTATAAAAGAAATTTAAAAAGGGAGAGAGAGAGATTGGAGATAGAGATAATTTATATCAGACTAGCCAAACTGCATATCAATTGTATTCTTTGAATGACCTTTTCAAACTACTGCTATCCATAGATTGGTGCACTTGAAGATACAAGAAATCGTACTCTCCATGGCATTCTAAGGGTTCAGAGCTGTTTCAGAGGCCATCAAGCTCGTTGTTATGTGAGGGAGCGTACGAAAGGAATTGTTACAATCCAATCATGTATTTTCCTCTCTCAATATAACTTTTTGAAATGGTATTTTTAATAACAACTGGGTATTTAATTTCTTGAGCTGGTGAAAAGCTTGCTAGTGTTGTGTTGAGGAGTACCAATTTATTGGCTGTTTTCTGACCTGATTTCTCTTTATTTAGTTATTCGAGGTGAGAAGACAAGGCAAGTGTATTCAGGCTTGGTAAAGAGACACAGAGCTGCAATAGTTTTGCAGAGAACAATAAAATACCGAGTTGCTAGGAAAAATTTTATGAACGTTCGCAATGCTTCAATACTGATACAGTCCGGTAAGAACCTCCGTTATTTAATTGACACTTTAGTGCACATGGCATAGTTGGAGCTTAATCTTACTGAGATCCTACGTATATATTTCAGTTATCCGTGGATGGCTTGTTAGAAGGTGTTCTGGAGATGTTAGTCTACTAAGCACAGCCAATCTTCAAGGGAAAAAGGTAATCTGCATCATGTAATTTCTCTCTCTCTCTCTCTCTCTCTCTCTCTCTCTCTCTCTCTCTCTCTCTCTCCCATGACGTGAACCTTCAATGTGATATCCTCACCATTAGACATTATAACAGATTAGATGTTGCTTTTATCTGTGCATCTGTATCATACAGCCATTACGCTTCCTGTCTTATGTGTCCGCCTGACTTGCGAATGAAAAATTGAAATATATGATATTTACCAATTTTCTGGATCACAACATGGTTTACTAATCTCTTTCATGCTGAGCTTCTTGTTAGTTCCACTCCTTGAGTCATATAACTGAACCAACTTCCCTGTGCTTTTCGCACTTGGCCCAATTACTAAGGCAATGGTCGGACTTTCATACAGGCGGCCGAATCAGACCAAGTGCTTGTCAAGGCATCCGTCCTTGCCGAGCTGCAGCGGAGGATTCTGAAGGCCGAGTCTGCCCTTAGAGATAAGGAAGAGGAGAACGACATACTCCACCAGAGGCTCCAGCAGTACGAGACCCGATGGTCCGAATACGAGCAGAAGATGAGGTCCATGGAAGAGGTGTGGCAGAAGCAGATGAGATCGTTGCAGTCCAGCCTCTCCGTCGCCAAGAAAAGCCTTGCTGTCGACGACGCCGAGCGGCGGTCCGATGCATCGGTGGACCAGAGCTGGGACAGCAGCAGCGGGAACCACTTCGCGACCCGATCCAGGGAAGAGAACGGGTTGAGGCCCGGGCCGCGGATCGTGGACAGGGACATGGACGCCGGCCTGAGCGTCATCAGCCGCCTGGCCGAGGAGTTCGAGCAGCGGAGCCAGGTGTTCGCGGACGACGCGAAGTTCCTGGTGGAGGTGAAGTCCGGGCAGGCCGAGGCGAGCCTGAACCCGGAGCGGGAGCTGAGGAGGCTGAAGCAGACGTTCGAGGTGTGGAAGAAGGATTACGGCCTGCGGCTACGTGAGACGAAGGTGATCATAAACAAGCTCGGAAGCGATGAAGGGACGGGTTCGGACAAGGTGAAGAAGAAATGGTGGGGGAGGCTGAATAGCTCGAGGATTATGTAAAAACAATTCAGGCAGTATATATATGGTTTGTATTGTATCTATTCATTCCATCGGCGCGATCACGATCGTACTTTTTGTTACAGGAGATCGCTGGGAAGCAGTCTGAATGATGGAACACAGCGGTTGTTGCAGCTGATCCATTTGTATCGGTTTAGCGCAGTACTATTCCTTTCCAAGATTTGTGGAAAGAGTGTGATCAATGTCTCCCCCATCAGAACAAGTGTGTATTGCATGCATCCCCAGATTGTGATTCATCGGACGGTCCTTATAATACGATCAAGATTTTTGTTATGTAAATTGTTTTAAGTTCAGACCGTCTCCAATCATGGCCATTGGACTTGCTTTGAGAGAGGAACATGCCAAATAAAAAAACTAGAATCATACTTGGAGCCGTCGGAGCCCAATCGGAGAAGATAATTGTTGAGTCTAGAATATCAGGCCCATGGGGCCTGTTTGAGCCCATACAAAGTGAGGTTGATGCATGAATTGTTGTTCGGAGGTGTATGCATGTAGAAGTGTATTTTGGATAGGGCTGGTAATTTTGGACCCGATATGAAATTAGCGGGATCTGGGTTTGAGTTAAACGGGTTCGGGTTGTAAAATTCAACGGGTCGTGTCGGGTCGGGTTGGATCTACTAGTAATCCGATACCGTAGTATATAGGATAGTAGTACCAGCAGGTCTTATCGGATCGGGTCGGGTCAGGTCGGGTCAATTGAATAGACCCATGTGGTAAACAGGTCTTATCGGGTCTACCCGTTTATAAGCAGGCCGGGTACAGATTTCGGGTCTAGACACGATTAGTTAAACGGGTCGGGTCCGGGTCTAGGGGGTTTTGGACACGACTTGAAACTAGACACGACAACACGACCCATTGGCACCCTTAATTTTGGACTTCTAGTTATCTGATGGGCTGCCCAATAAAATTGGCAAACTAAGCATGATGCATATAGTTTGATGACGGGACTAAGGGTGTGTTTGGCATTGGTTTTGGAGGCCTAGTTTTGCGTCAAAATTAGTTCCGCTTGCCAAACTAGTTTTGGTATAAAGTTTTAGTGCGTTTGGGATTCGATTAGAAAATTGGTTTTCCAAAACCAAAATAAGAAAATCATCAAAACCTAAAAGTAGAAATTTTCTGCTTATGGGCTCTTCTTTTGGGTTCTTGAGGCAAGAAGGCAAAACAATAATTAAAAAAAATTATTATGAATAACATATATGTTGTAGAGAGAAACTATTATTAAGAGAAAAATTAAAATCGGGAGAATATATACATATCATATTGTAAAGAGAGAAAATTATTATAGAGAGAATACTTTAGAGAAATATATGGTAGATATAAAAAAATTATAGAGAGAAAATTCTAAAGAGAAGAATATAGATAGAGTATTAAATAAATAAATATGCAGTGAGAGAAAATATTGAAGATAAAAAATATTATAGAGAGGAAATATTATAGAGAGAAAATATTATAGAGAGAAAATATTATAGAAAAAGAAAATATTGTAGAGAGAAAATTTATAGAATGAGAATATTTTAGAGAGATAAAATATTATAGAAAGTTAATATTTTAAAGAGAGAATATGTTATAGAGAGTAGTTTAGATAGAAAATATTGTAGAGAGGAGAAAAATATTAATAATAGAGAGAAGATATCATAGAGAGAAAAAATATAATAGAAATAGAATATTATAGAGAGAGAAAATATTATAAAAAGAGAATATTTTAGAGAGAAATGCTATAGAGCGGAAACTTTGTAGAAATAAGATATTTTAGAGAGAGAAAATATTGTAGAAAGATAATATTTTAGAGAGAGAAAATATCATAGAGAGAATATTTTAGAAAGAAAAAATATTGTAGAGAGAAAATATTATAAAAAGAGAATATTTTATAAAGATAAAATATTATAGAAAGAGAATATTTTAGAGAGAGAATATATTATAGAGAGTAAAATTTAGAAAAGAAATATTATAGAGAGAGAAATAACATAGAGGGGAGAAAAATATTAATTATAGAGAGAAGATATCATAGAGAAAGAAAATATTCAAGAGAGAAAATATTATAGAAAGAATATTTTAGAGAGAGAGAGAAAATAGTATAAAAAGAGAATATTTTAGAGAGATAAATATTGTAGAGAGAATATTGTAGAATATGATATTTTAGAGAGAAAATTTTATAGAAAGAGAATATTTTAGAGAGTGAAAATATTATAGAGAAAATATTTTAGAAAAAGAATATTGTAGTGAGAGAAAATAACATAAAGAGGAAAAAATATTATACAGAGAAAACATCATAGAGAAAAAATATTGTTGAAAGAGATCGAAGATATTGTAGATAGAAAAAATATTATAGAAAGATAATATTTTATAAAGAGAAAATGTTGTAAAGAGAAAGTGTTGTAGAAAGAGAATATTTTAGAGAGAAAAAATATTGTACAAAGAAAATATTTTAGAGAGAAAATATTGAAAGACAAAATATTTTAAAAAGCAAATATTTAAAAGAGAAACTGAAATAGAGAAAATATTATAGAGAAAAAATATCATAGAGAGAAAAAATGGGATAGAGAGGAGAAATAATATTGTAGAGAGAAAATATTAGAGAAAGTGTTATAGAGAGAATATTTTTAGAGAGAGAAAATCTTGTAGCAAGAGAAATTTTAGAGAGAAAATATTATGGAATGAGTATATTTTAGAGAGAAAATATTATATAGAGATAAAATATTATAGAATGAGAGTATTTTAGATAGAAAATGACGTAGTGAGAAGAGAAAATATTATAGAGAGAAAATATCATAGAGATAATGTTGGAAAGAAAATATTGTAGAAAGAGACAATATCGTAGAGAGAATATTAGAGAGAACATTTTATAAAAATAAAATATTGTAGAGAGAAATTGACATAAGAGAGAGAAGAAAAAAATATCATAGAGAGAAAATATTATAAAGATAAAATATTATAGATAAAAAATATTATAGAGAGAGAAAGTACTCCAAAGAGAAATATTATATAGAGATAATATAAGCAGAGAGAGTATTACACAAATAATGTTTTAGAATGAGAAATTATTGGAGAGAAAATGATATAGAGAAAATATTATAGAGAGAATATACTATAGAAAAAGAATGTGATGAATAGAGTATGTTATGTAGATAATGTTTTACAAATAGAATATTTAAAAATAAAGGAAATAACTGCAAAACTAGTTTTAGACTCAAAACTGGTTTTATTACCAAATGCTCAAATGGTGATAATTCTAGAACTGGTTTTCGATAAGCTAAAACTGGTTTTGCACAAAACTAGTTCTTGGTATTTCAAAATCAAAACCTAAAATTTCAAAACCAATGCCAAACGCACCCTTGCAACAAGGTGGGCCATGAATTGGTGAAAGCCCACTTGCAACAAGGTGGGCCATGAATTGGTCTACTGACCTATCAGCCTGTTTCTTAACTCGAAAACCCATTTACATCCAACAAGAGTTATATTAGACACATGTGGGACTAACCGCTGTGTGCCATTATGGATGAGTGCATTAATTTCATTGACCATGGGTAGGGATGGCAATTATTCGGGTTTATCGGGTTACCCGACTCGACCCGACCCTATTGGGACAGGTTTGGGATGCTCAAAAACGGGTTTGGGATATGAATTTGAAACCCGGTCGGGTTCGGATCAGGTTTGGGTTTTACACCCATCGCCCCGACCCGACTCGACCCGGTTATATAACTTATCAATATCATATAATAAGTTGACTTGTGTTTATAACTGTGTGATCGTAATATAGGAGGAACATTTGCTATGTAGAGCTGCGATTAGGTGGACCTAAGAAGTTAAATATGTAGTTTTTATAAAGCTGACCCGACCCGCAATGCCTAAACTGGGCGGGGTGGGACGGGCACGGGTTTTCCCAATACTAATTGGGACAGGTTTGGAAATTGCCCTTAAAACCCGATCTGGGTTTGGGACGGGTATGGGACAGAATAAAATATAATGGGGTGGGTTTGGGATAGGGCTGACCTGCCCCAAACCCGACCTTTGCCATCCCTAACCATGGGTGCCTCCGGAGGATGTTTTTGGGCTTGGCTGAAACATGTGGGTTCTACGTCTTCTTCGGAGTTATTGGCCGTGAAGCCGATGGAAGAGGATGCAAGATTGCAGCATATGGTTTCAGTTTTCTAGAGGGACCAGGGCGGTCGGCCAAAGATGAGGTGGAAGGAGCCAAGGTTGGTGATGTTGTGATTGTGGCAGGCCCGGCCCTAGGGGTAGACGGGCAAGGCAGCTGCCTAGGGCCCCCAATTAATTTACACCAATGGAGGCCCCATAGCAAAGTCCAAACACTAAGGGAGGGGAGGCCCAACAACAAAGTCCAAACATTAAGGGAGGGGGGCGCAGCAACAAAGTCCAAACACCATTTGAAGCCCAACAACCAAGTCCAAACACCATTTGACCTAACATGTGTTGCTGAGCTTCATCCAAAAAAAAAAGGTGTTGCGGGCTATGGGAAAGAAAGGAGAGGACTGTCGTCTACTCGTCTGCGGGAGAGAAAGGAGAGGGCCCAATTTTTGGAGTTTGCCTAGGGCCCCCAAAACCACAGGGCCGGCCCTAGATTGTGGTAGTAGAAGTAGGAAGCCTTTGATGTGGTGGAGGCAAGATGTGAATTGGTGCATACAACGCAGATGCCCAATAAAATCTGAAGAGGATGGCCGAGCTTTTTTTGGAGCATTTTATGATTGTTTGGCAAAGGGAAAGTCAAATTCATCGAATATGGCATTTCGCTATATGTAAAGAAGAGCAGAAAGTAATTGCAAACATTCATAAACTTTGCGGTAAGCCGAAAAGCCTACGAAGGCGCAACAGGTAGAGTGATATTGGAGTTTGTTGGCATTGAAGGGGAGCTTCCCCCTCTCCTGTCCTTGGTTTAGGGTTTTGCTGGAAACATCTTGGCCTCCTTGGTTACCGCCGTTGGCAGCACCGGGGAGGCCGGGATCTTCGACATAATCCTTCTCGGGGATTCTGATTTGGGCTTTCTTCCTTCCAATTCCCTATAGATAGGGGTGTACAGGGTTTTTGTTCATGTATTTTTTTTTGGATTTTGGTCTCGCGGTCTGCCTCCGGATGCCCCTCGGGTCCGACGGCCATTAAAACTCCGAAGAGGTGCGAAAGCTTAGACTACTCAGTGCGAAGGCCTTTGTATAGGTCTATTGGATCTCGCCTCGGCTCGTTGGAGCGGTTCCCGACCTCGATGGTGGATGGAGTTTCTTGCTCGGCGCGGAGTGGCGGTCCTGGAGTGCTGGCTGGCGGCGTCCTTTTCCGTGGCGGTGCTGATTACATCGTGGCTCCTTCGGTTTTGGGCTTGTGATGGCCTATAAATGGGTAATTTTTTTCTTCTTTTTCTTGTTGCTGCACTAGTTTGCAAGCATGTGATGGGATGTTGTCCCTAATGTTGGCTCCCCGGTGTGGCAGTTTTGGGGCTGATGTCTTTGTGGTTGTTCGCTGGTGTGGCGATGCTTGTGTCGGTTTTAGGCCGTGGGTGTCTCTGTCGGGATGTTTGTTTTTTGTCGAAGTGGCGACTCTTTGTTGCTTGCACTAGGCTGTGGTGCCTCTGAGGTCTATTATGATCTCCCCTTCAATGCACCAAAAAAAGAAGTTGGTTGCATTGTAAGAGGCCAAAAACTCGCAAGAAGCTGTAATTTGGAGGGAGCCCCAAACGAACTTCATAAGATGATTTGTCGCAGAGAATTGGCATTGGCATGTGGTTGATTAAGTAGGCGGCCGTATGAAATGCATTGACGCAATAAATAGATGGAATTGAGGCACGAGCGATTCGACCAAATGGTGATGCTTACACTCTGAGATGCCATTCTGCTCATGTATATATGGACAAGAGAGCCCATGTTGAATACCATGTTCTGTAAGCACCACATATTCTGCCGATCCACACTGCTGATGGCTCTCTTTTGTCTATTTCACAATCTAAAATAATTTTTGATTGGACAGTTTTTTCACGCATAAAGGCTTCGCGAAAAGGGAAGGCAAGGTACTCACCTCCATCATCTGTTTGATTTTGCAGTTAAATAATGTTTTCTTAAAAAAGGTAGCAAGTGCTTCAAATTTGCGAAATAAACGAAATATCCACTCATACCTGTTGTAGTGATCAATACAGTGAATGTAATAGTGATTTCCAAAGTTTCAGTCAGGGGGGCATAGGGCTGGCAATGGGCTTGAATCCTTCCCATGCTTGATTGAGCCTGACCCATTTGGAATATGTTTGGGCCGATAACTCAAATATTATATATGTGCTTGGGCTTATAGTTTGGGCCATAAACTAAAACAGGTTGGGCCTAGGCTTGTATAGGCTCGGCCCAAACTTGACCAACTTTAATAGTTGGGGTCGAGTCTACCCCCACATATTTTTCTCAAAACAATATTTTTTTTTTTAAAAATTACTTTAATAGTCACATGTCCAAAATAATTTCAAAAGTGACCATTTATCTGGCATGTGGCCACCACATCAGCTTTTTAGTGAATTTTTTATCCAATAAAATATGTAAGTGAGATACCGACTTTGAAATCGGTATTTTTATTTATCGATTTACACTACAGGTCACATGTGAATGTGATGATCCTCTTTTTTAAAAGCAAACTTTAAAGCTGAAAGTGGTATTGCAAACCGGTATTCCACATACCGATTTTACTGGACATAAACATTTCAGCACATAGTTGATATGGTGCCTGTGTGACAGACTACTTTTGAAATTATTTTTGACAGGTGGTTATTAAAGTAATTTTTTTTTTTATAAAAATGCTGATTTGAAATTTTTTTTTCTTCGATTCAATAACATAATAACAATATATCAGTGAAAATCTTGGAGTTTCTATAGTGAATTTGCTAGCTAGCTTACCCCGTAATATATAAAACAATAGTGTCTCTTTGTAGAATAAGAAGAGTATGATAAGCTCGATTAATACCAAATAACTCTATCGAAGAAAGTTGGTTGTTAAAGGCTTTTTACATGGACCTTGTCCATGCCCAAACCAATGACACGGGCCTCGATGTGGACCTTGTATTTAAATCCCGATACAATATGGTCCTGAACTTGGGCCCATGAGAATTTATGGGCCTGGACCCGGGCTTGATTGAATCTTGTCATTGCCATGACACTCGTCCCAGAGGGGTTAGGCTGGGTTTTGACCGTTGACTTTGGGCCGGGTGGGAAGGTCTATGGGCCTGTGGGCCATTCTTACGTCATTAGGTGTGTGTAAAGTTTCCGATTTGATAATATAGACTGGCACCAAAAAAAAAAAAAAGATAATATAGACATCAATTACTTTTAAAACTCCTGTGTCAACTATCCCAAAAAACGACCAATCCTATTCAGCCAACGTGTCACGTCGCACCCAATAAAAGTTGTCCTTTCCCTTGTCGGTCGGTGCCGAGTGCGATTCACGGATTGGCGCTGGGTGGAACTGACGTTTGTGATCGTGCCACGTCAAGTTGGTTAACTCAAAGTTGATAAGGAGTTTGGCTGAGTATCAAATTTTCCCAGATAAACCTTTTCAATTCGAATTGCGTGGAGGAATCTAAAACACCTTTATTAAATAAAGGGTAAAATTACACATTGCCCCTTGAAGTTTACCTCAAAAACACTTAACCCCCCTTTATTTATTTTATTCCAAATCGCTCCCAAAAGTTTGGAATGTTAACACAATACCCCACTTTTGTTGACGACTAAATTATCTCAGTTGGTAATTTTTATCTGATCAAAACTAGGGCTGATCACGGTTCTGATCGGTCAGGTTTGAGGGTCTATCTGCCAACGAGTCAATCGTATAGGTTTTGAGTTTGACGGAACAAAAAACCGTACCGATTTCGATAGATCTACTATTGAATCGACCAATCCGAAGTCGGTTCAATTCGATCGATTCGCCCGATTTTATTTTAAAGATGCGATCATGAACTGATCACCTTGAATGAAATTGTTTTTCCTTCCCCGACCTTCCAAATTGTGTTTATCATTCAAAATTATTTCAAAATTATGATCATAACAATTAGCATTAGCTATAATATTAATTGTATATCTCAGAATTTTGCATCTAATCATGTTTTTGTTCATTGTATCTTGATCATTCGATTGGTCAATAATAAAAAATGTTGTTTATAGTAAATATTTTCGATTTGGTTTGGTATGAAATGATTTTTTTTTTACAAAATCGAAACTTAATCCTAGTTTTCTTTACATTCCAAAACCGAATCCGACTTGTAGATCTAAAAAACCAACTACAAATGGGTTCTTCGGTTTGATTTTTCTGTCCGATCGATTTTTTGAACAACCCTAATCAAAACTGCATTGAAGGGGGGTAAAGTGTAATTTTTTGACTATAGGGGGGTTAAGTGTTTGTGAGCTAAGCTTCAGGGGGCAAAGTGTAATTTACCCATTTATATTTGGAAAATATTATTCATACCCCATAAATCTGTAATTAGCCCCCATTTCCAACAAACTTGAATACACCCCATATTTTTTTTTCATACCCCATTCCTATCCCAAAAATACCCTTCCCCCTTACACCCCACCTTCAATACACCCCAGTTAAATGGCCCGCCCCAACTTGATTATACCCCAATCAAACACATACCCTCTTAAATATACCCCAATTATATGCACTCTTGAATACACCCCACTCTTAAATAAACCCATGCACAAGTAGAGCTGCAACTTGGGCGAGCCAAACTGAACCCAACCCGAGTCCAACCCGAACCCAACCCGAACCCAATCCGAATTTAGGCGGGCTAATCCGAGCCCAACCCGAATCATTTCTCCTCGACCCGACAGGACCCGACACAAAGTTAGCAGGTCTGGGTCAAGGCTAAACGGGTTCGGGTCGTAAACGGGTCGACACGATAGACCCGTTTATTAAACGGGTCGGGTCCGGGTTTAGGGTCTGGACACGGTAGACCCAGGAAGACCCGTTTAGTATTCAATAGGTCATGTCGGGTCGGGTCTACCAGCAATCCGATACTATAATATATAAAACCAGTGGGTGTTTCGGGTCAGGTCGGGTCAAGTCGGATTGGGTCGGATCGGGTCAACTGAATAGATCCGGGTGGTAAACAGGTCTTATCGGGTCTTATCGTGTCTACCTGTTTATTAGCGAGTCGGGTACGGGTTTGGGATCTAGACACGATTAGTTAAACGGGTCGGGTCCGGGTCTAGGGGTTTTGGACACGACACGAAACTAGACACGACACGAACCCGACATCGGCGACACGACACGACTGATTGCCACCCCTAGCTGCAACTTGGGCGGGCCAACCCGAACCCAACCCGACTTTGGGCGGGTTAACCCGAACCCACCCCGCACAACCCGACGGGTTGGGCGTGGGCTAAGTTTAAACGAACATTGGGTTGGGTTGGGGTACAAAAGACGCTGAGCAGGGGCTTTGGGGTTTGGGGTATAAAAAAAAGGGCATTGTTGGTATTAAAGGATTGTTGAGTAAGTTATTGAGAAACGCTAGGGATACGGGGGCTAATTACAGATTTTTGGGGTATGAATAAAATTTCCCTTATATTTCCAGAAGTCCAATCCGACCCCTCTTTGGTCGAAACCCCCTCCGATCAGAAACCCCTCTCAACCCGGCGATCTGTTTAGCTGATCTCTCCGATGGCGAGGCGGGAGACAGCCGATCGCGACGAGGGGAGGGTCTGCATCAACGACGCCCTGTCCGACGACGGGCTCCGGACGGTGCTGGCTCGGCTTGAGACGGAGGAGGAGAGGAACGGCTTCGGCCTCGTATGCAAGAGATGGCTCCACCTGCAGAGCTCCGAGCGCCGCCGCCTACGCTCCAGGGCCGGCCCTGACATGCTCCGCCGGATGGCCGCCCGTTTCTCCGGCATCATCGAGCTCGATCTCTCGCAGTCCGCCTCCCGGTCCTTCTATCCGGGCGTCACTGACTCCGATCTCTCGGTGGTCGTTGTGGGGTTCCGCAACTTGCGGATCCTTAACTTGCAAAACTGTAAAGGTGAGATCTTTACGAGTGAAAAAGTTTGAGATTTGTTGGTTGGTTCGTATTTCTGATTTACCAGATTTTTATACTCTTTCCGTGAGGAATTCTACGAAGGCATTGTGTTGTTAGGTGAAAAGATGTGATCTTTGGTTTTTGTAATTTACACCCAGAAATATCTTTTGGGATTTTTTTTTTTTAGTAACTTATGTGTTCATTATTTGATCTTTAAACACCTAGAATATCTTTTGGAAAGCAAAAAATATTAATTTAGAGTAACTCGATATCTGATTAATCTGATTTAAGGTTGGATTTGTAGTTATTTTGGGTTTTGAGTAGAATTCTGAATCGAAAATATTATATGTGCTTTAGTCTTGGGAATCCGGTCGAAACTCCCAATTTATACATTACATTGCACATTGCAGGGGTTTGAAATGTAACAAAAACATCAAGAACAGGCAATTTTGATTTAAGCTTGATTTGTAATTCAAGAATATAGTTTCTCTTATCATTTGTGAGGGGATTTCTTGGATCTGAGTTCAGTCACTTGAGGGCAATGTTGCTTTTTTGCAGGGGTCACTGATGCTGGGATGATAGCTCTTGGAAACGGCCTTCGGTCCCTCCAGTCTTTGGATGTTTCTGGTTGCCGAAAAGTAACGGACAAGGGATTGGCAACCATTGCACTGGGCTGCTGCAACTTGAAAAGCTTGCACCTTGTTGGATGCAAATCTGTGAAGGATTACTTATTGCAGGCATTATCCAAAAGTTGCTCTCACCTCGAAGAGTTGGGGCTTTCGGGATGTACGAACATCACTGACTCTGGGCTGTCGATTCTGGTTGAAGGGTGTCGCTATATCAAGTTTCTAGACGTCAGTAAATGCTGCAAGATTGGAGATGCTGGTGTCTCAAGGGTTGCTGAGGCCTGTTCATTATCTCTAAGGACTCTAAAGCTCTTGGATTGCTCCAATGTCGGCGACAAATCAATATTTTCCTTGGCTAATTCCTGCAAGAACTTAGAGACATTGGTCATCGGAGGCTGCCTCGAGGTATCGGACGAATGTATAATATCTCTAGCTCTGGCCTGTCGTGACAGCTTGAGGAATTTGAGGATGGACTGGTGCCTTAACATTACCGACGCATCCTTGAGCTGCGTGTTCGCTACCTGTAGATATCTTGTGGCCATCGACATCGGATGCTGTGACAACGTCACCGATTCAGCTTTTCAGGGACTAAGAAGGGGAGGGTTCAAGTCGGAGTTGAAGGTTTTGAAGGCCAGTAACTGCCCGAAGATTACGGTTTCAGGATTCAGCACAGTGTTGCAGTCTTGCGAGTCCCTGGAGTACGTTGACCTCAGGGCATGCCCCCATGTGACTAGGCCTGCTTGCGACCAAGCTGGGTTGCGGTTCCCTAAATGCTGTAGGGTGAACTTCAACGGTAGCTTGGCGGATATTGATTCCACGATTGACGTGTTCTTTTAAAGGAAGGCCGGAACAAGAAACAGCTCAATCTCTGCTGGTGCTTACTGACCAAGTGCGGCCACTATCAGCCGCCAATTTATAGCAACCATGAGAGAGTAAGCAGCACTAATCTTTATGATGAATTATGCCTATCTATTACATGTCAATCCTTTGGGACTTAGACCTGCACACGCAGCTTTGTGCAGTTCTGTAGATATGCTAGTACCTTTTGTCTATTGGGTGGCTGTAGGTAGCAGGTTATTTAGCAGATTATGATGATTTAGAATAAAAGGCTTTGCTTAATTCAATACTTTTGGTGTATGGTAATTGAACCTCTGGTATCTGATTATCTCATGAACTGAATCGTTTTATTAGATCCTATATATACTCTTTGCAGCCTATAGTGAGAGAATTGTGATGTATATCAAGAACACTTTGTGATCAATATTCTCTAAAACAATTGGCTTCAATTCTCTATTCTTAGATCCAAGTAAGTTCTAAAGATGAACTGCATGGTTTGGCAATGTTCTTGCATTGTGATCCACATGCATCCTCAAAGGCTTAGTTTGTTCTAAGAATCTAGACTTGTTTGTTGCTTCCATGTTTCTTTTACTGTTCTGTTGATGATACACATCCTGATGCAATTGTTTGCTACCTATTATCGTAAGCGCCACCTTCTTTATAATAAAACTCTGCTTGTTGGTCTGCGTCTTCGTACTCCCGAATCAAATTTTGCAAGTATACTGAGTGATATCTGTGATCAATCCCCTTGGAACCAGTCTTGTATTATGCATACCCCTTTTCTCCTATCCTTGGATTGAAACCCAAGATTCCTCCCCACAGCTACCCCCTGTTGCAAGAGAAGGGTAGGCCACATTTGAGTCTTTTGAGGATGAAACAAGAGAATATATGGACATACCCCTCTTCTCCGATCCTTGTTCTTTTTGACAAGAAGAATACAATACTCTCTTGTTACAACATTTTATATGTACAATATTTTCTCTTTCAACAACATATAATATTCTCGACCTTTATTCTCTCTCAAAAATATTTTTTCTTTCTATAATATTTTCTCTACAATATTTTCTCTTTCTAGAATATTATTTTTTTATAATATAATATTCGGCCTACCTATAATCTCTGTCTACACTATTTTCTCTATAACAGTTTCTTTGTTATAAAATTCTCAATTTCTACAACATTATTTATATAATATTCTATTTATTTGTATTCTCTCTAGAACAATTTTTTCCTACTATTTATAATTAATATACTCTACCCATAGTTACCAAGTCGGAAAACGGGAAAAAAACGGCAAAGGAAAAAATCGGAAAGATACGATGAAAACGGGAAAAACGGAAAAAAAACGTGAAAACATCGGGAAAAACAAAAAAAATCTTAAAAATTATACCATGTATATATGTCATTTTCCAACATTTAGTAATCAAAAGTTCAAAACATATAGCATATGCGTTTATTAAGCACGAATAAAATAAAACCCGAACCCAATTTAAACCTGGACCAAACCCGATGTGTTTTATACGTGTTTTATACGTTTTAAACGCGTACGGAAGTTTTTTTCAAAAAAACGAGTTTTTTTCCTGTTTACTACGTCTTCGGATCGATACGCGTTCTATACGCGTTTTTTTCAAAAAAACGCCCGATTTGGTAACTATGACTCTACCTGTGTTCTCTCTCTATATCATTTTCTTTGATATTTTCTCTCGGTAATAAATTTTCTCTATAATATTATCCAATGTTTTAAAAAGCACTAGGCAGACCTAATGCGTCGGGTGTGTGTGTGTGGGGGGGGGCTAGTTTCCAAGGCCGTAAGGTGGATGCCCAGAGATTAAGGCGCAAGAAATTCCAAAGAATATTTTACTTCATAATTTATATATCTATTATGTTTCCATTGTCCTCCTTCTTTTAGGAGTTTACAATGGGCCAAGGGTGCCGCTATCATCTTTCTTTCAGGTAATTACGGTGGGCCAAGTGAGCCACTATATAGTAACAACATAGTAATGCACTAGTTAAAGAAGAAAATAAAAAAAGGTTAAAATTGAAGAACATGAACATCCCGAACAATGATATTATCTTTACAAAAGAATAAACACCTAGGCGGATGCCCGAACCACTTTTTAGAACAATGATATTATCTTTACAATATTTTCTCTCTACAAAAAACTCTTTATTGACATTATTTTCTCTTAATAACCTTTTTACCGCCATGCCTCAAAAAACCAAAAACAAAAAATTTTTGCTTTTGGATTTTGATGATTTCAGTTTTTGGTTGTGGAAAACCATCTTTCTAACCGGTTCCCAAATGCATCCAAATTCGTGTTAAAACCAGTTTGGCAAATGAAATCGGTTTTGACCCAAAATCAGGCGTCCAATACCATTGCCAAACATACCCTAAGTCTTGACCTGATCTCTTTAATCTTCCTAAATTTGGAGTAAGTCTCTTCAACTACATGATCAAAAAAAACTTTCCCTATATAGCATGGCATGCAAAGAGCACCACTCTTCCTAATTAGCTGATTAAAAGAATCTCTCCATAAATTTCCAATGCTATTGTTGTTAGATTTTCTCTCGTAGAGATCAAATACCTCACCTTAATCATAATTTGAATATAAGGAGCTGAACCTACACTATATCTTGAATGTTGTGCTTGTGCGGGTCCTCGAATTTGAATACGAGGAGGAATTTGTTTGTATTTCTTGGCTAATTACCACGGGTGGGCCGAGGAAGAAGGGACCAAGGAACGCTTGGGTGGAAGTAGTGAGAATGTAGTGAATATATTTTCATGTCAGAAGAACTTTGCTTTGAATAGAACAAGTAGTGGACTAGGATCTATATTACTGATTCTAAAGTGAAGAGCCATGCAATATTCTTTATAGGGTAAGTTATAGTTTGACCTCCTAAAGTTTGGGGACAGTTATAATTTTGCCCCTACAGTTTTTTTTAACACTAACATCCCTGAGGTTTCAATTTATTGACACAATCACCTCCCTCGTGAGGGTCTCATGAGGTGAAAGTGATGTTTTTTCAAACTTCGGGGGGTGTAAGTGTTACAAAAAAAAAAAAACATTAGGGACTCGATTGTAGCTATCTCCAAACTTCACGGGGTCAAACTGCAATCGACTCTTCTTTATATTTATTTCATGCCTAGATCTTGGTCTATTTTTAGTTTAGGCTTTTACGCTTCTAGGTATTTCAGGGTAGTCTCGGACTCTCGGGTGACTGATGATGATTCAAATTCTACAAAGGGGGTTCCAGTAAGAAGCAGCAAAAGAAGAAATTAACATTATCACTTAATCAAGAAGTGCAAACAGAATTGTCGTAAAAAGTTTGCAATCAATGATGTATTAACCCTAGGAAACCAAACCTCCTACCTTGCCTGCTGCTCCACCTCTCGGACCTCGCTCCCACAGAGGAATCATGGTTATGTTTACCGTGGAGCAAAAATCTCATCCAAAAGAGAAAATGGTCAAGCGTGGGTCCTTGTTTCCTCTTTTATCCAACTATGTGACAGTTTACTCATCGGAAATTCATGCATATAGAGCTAATTTGATGTATTTATGTGTAGGCTTGTCAATCTGGCCCTTTGGAGAGGGTATCCTGCTCGGCCTGACACTCCAAATCCCTCTAAAGTCCTGCCCGTCAAGGGCCTGAGGACCGGGCCAGGCTCAGTTTTCATAAGCCCTCCAAGATGAGGGCTAGACCCAGTTTTCATAAACCTATGACCCGACCATACTAGGCCCTGCTCTCCATATACATAAATAATGTAATATATATAATACTTATTAAGGGGTTAAATCAACGACTAAGTAGGACTAATCAATAATTAATCGGTCACTCACTGTAATCCTTTGGAAATTGGAGTTATCAAGTTTGGATATATAAGTATTAGAAGTATTGTATAACACTCATAAGACTTATAATACTTTTTAAGTTGTATTATCAGTCTCAAGTACGAATAAATGAGTGAGATTTTAAATGAATGCCAAAAGCTTAAAGGCACTGGCATAAGAGAAGTTTAGGGAGAAGAAAAAAAGATTTAACCCTTCCTTAATAACCTAACTAAATAAATAGATATGTCATAATCTTTATCGTAGTGATATCAACTTGGCTCTTGATCAGCCCTGGCCCTTGAAGGGTTGAGCTAGGATCCATCATTTTTTGATCCTGAAGGGCTAGAGTCTGACTAGGGCCTACCTCCTAAAACAAAGAGCCGTACCTCGTACGCGCTCTGGTTACTTAGGTATTAACCATCCAAAGTGAACATGCCATCAACGGCCCGGATTTATATGCGCAAACAAGGCAACAGCGGCCTTGAGGGAAAGTTTGCTTCACGGTGTCATGGAGTCGAATAGGGAATATCTCCAACAACGGAGAGAGGAAGTGCCACTCGAACAAGAGGTGGGTTGTGTGTGATGAGCTGTTACGAAGGAATCCATATCTCAAATGGAAGAGGAGTCTATTGATCTATATATTAGGATCTACATACTCTCCATTTCGGGATTTATTTCATCTTCAAGAATTATTCTCATCGTTCGTGAACGGCGACCGTCGTTGCTATTACGCTCCCTCCTCATCCAGCCGCTCATTGTTGATCTTGAGTCCCATGTACCTTGCAATTAACAGATTAATCAGACTTCTGTAGCTCCTTTTACATTGAATGATGGACTCCTTGATGTGCACAGAAAACATTTACCTTCCAAGCATCATGAGGGTGGCTTGAGGATTGGTTCCAGGCGAAGAATCGAACGTCGAGCCGTCGATAACCCTAACTGCGTCAATGCCAAGAACTCTGTAATCATGGTCGACGACCCGGCCTACCTGGCAGCCCCCATGGTAGTGCCATATGGTCATCACGGTGTCCTTGCAATACTGCTTCAGCGACCTGGAGCGCTTCCCTCCGCTTGGTGGCATCTTGGCAAGATAATCTTCCGTGATGGTAAGTAAAGATTCTGTAGACATGTTGGGATATCTGAACTTGGAGAATGCTTTGGAATGTATGACACGTTCGATGATCCTGATGGCCTTGGCGCAAGCCCGGAGATCCTCAGGCTCCTTGAAGTAGTTGAAGGTAACCGAAGGGTTGTCGTTTGGATCCCTGTTGCGGAGCTCGAGATGGCCGGTGGAGAGAGGCTTTGCTAGCTTTTCAAGAATGAAGCCACCTCTGAATGAAGGAGAATCCTCTGGATTGTTCATGGCCTCAATTGCGAGAGGGGACATGTTTGAAGTCTGGACTACAACCAAATATTAATCTCATTAATAGGCTGTGTTTTTCATAGAAGAATATAGCACACCCTATTGTTTGGCAAAGTGAGGGAGGACATTGCTCATATTTTTTGGCAATATCCATACACCTTGGGTTTTTCGCGGAGGTCCAGCGCCATACTTGGTTTGAGTGACGTGATGGTGTTAAGGGATGCGATATTGATGAAGGCCCGTGATGTGTTGGTTTTGGGTCGGGGGACCTCCGAGGTGCAGTAATGACGCTGCACCTTTTGTTTGTTTACCTACCTAGAAGTTTTGAAATTTGATGAAATTTGGTGAGGGTGTTCTCTAGGGTAAGATGATCATTCTCCCCAATTTTCATCAAATTCCAAAACTTCTAGGGGGGTCAAATGGTCGAAGCAAAATCTGCAGATTTTAACAGTGACTGCCGACGGCTGATTTTGCTTCGACCATTTGAACCCCTTAGAAGTTTTGGAATTTAATGAAAATTGGTGAGGATGATCATCTTACCCTAGACAACACCCTCACCAAATTTTATCAAATTCCAAAACTTTTAGGATGGTTAAAGAATGCCTGAGATGCAGCAACGATGCATGCAACAGGACGTCCCGCAGCGGTATCCTGCGGGACAAAATGTGAGCCGTCCGATTGCGATCGGTGTTAACGCGTGGATTCTGTGCGGTGGGCCGGGGGGTTGTACGGGCCGTCCGATCATCCGATCAAACGATCGGAATTCACCCAAACCACCGACCATCGCTGTTACTGTGGCGGGCACAGTAACAACATTTCGGTGGAGGGGTTGAATCCCGGCCGTCCGATCATCGTGAATCGAACGGTAAAAATCTTTTCCGCCCCGGTTAAAAGTTATAGCCGTTCAATCGAATGATCGAACGGATGAGATCCATGTGTAAACAAATGAATAGGACAAAAAATATGATTTTTTGTCCTATTCATTTGTTTACACATGGATCTCATCCGTTCGATCATTTGATCGAACGGCTATAACTTTTAACCGGGGCGGAAAGGATTTTTACCGTTCGATTCACGACGATCGGACGACCGAGATTCACCCAAACCACCGAAATGCTGTTACTGTGCCCGCCACAGTAACAGCGATGGTCGGTGGTTTGGGTGAATTCCGATCGTTTGATCGGATGATCGGACGGCCCGTACAACCCCCCGGCCCACCGCACAGAATCCACGCGTTAACACCGATCGCAATCGGACGGCTCACATTTTGTCCCGCAGGATACCGCTGCGGGACGTCCCGCAGGTGATCCGTCCTCTCTCTCTCTCTCTCTCTCTCTCTATATATATATATATATATATATATATATATATATATATATATATATATATATATATATATAATGCGGCATGCGGTACCTCACCGCAGCCGTTTGATGCACCGCTGCGTGCATGCGATGCACGCAACACGTGCATCAGACGGCTGCGGTGCGGTGCCGCACGTACCGCATGCCGCTATATATATATATATATATATATATATATATATATATATATATATATATATATATATATATATATATATATATATATATATATATATATATATATATATATATATATATATATATATATATATATATATATATATATATATATATATATATATATATATGCGGTCTTGCGGTCCATGCGGTCTGCACCCGCAGCCATCCGATGCGGTGCACCGCACCGCGCGCGCGGCATCGGACGGTTGCGGAAGGGGACCGCACGGACCGCAGACCGCAGTGAAGCATGCCCATATATATATATATATATATATATATATATATATATATATATATATATATATATATATATATATATATATATATATATATATATATATATATATATATATATATATATATATATATATATATATATATATATATATATATATATATATATATATATATATATATATATATATATATATATATATATATATAAAGAGAGAGAGAGAGAGAGAGAGAGAGAGAGAGAGAGAGAGAGAGAGAGAGAGAGAGAGAGAAATGCTATAGTGCGGCATGCGGTAAGTGCGACATTGCACCGCTACCGTCTGATGCATCGCTGCGTGCATGCGATAGTTTAGGGTTTGGGTTATCAGAGTATAGTAGAGAATAGGGTTACGAGGGAGTAACATAAGTTTAGGGTCACTAGAGTTCAACTCGTGTCGCACTCTGGGTGGCTACGCGGGTTAATCGGATTAGGGTTGATTAACGGAACTTTCGGTGTATCACCGGAATAGTTAATCAGGGATCCAGTTAGAGCTAGAGATCCTGAATTCTGAAGGTTTCACCCTGTCGTTGCGTATATGAATTGTTTCCCGATCTAGTTGGACATGTTGGATGCAAAGTAGCGTGATGGAGCGCAAGACCGAACCCTAAGAACCTAATTCACATGTGTTAAGGGCCATATATAGGAGTATTTTGGTAAATACTGAAATATGGCTCAGAACATATTGAATATGGATCTTAAAATGAGTAGAATAATTCCAGGAGCTCATAGGCGCTGACGGAACTCGACTCCGAGTAGTGCACCTCACTCTATCTCTCTTACAGTGTTCCCCTTTTCGTGAGGGCGTTTTCGTCCAGGTTTCACGAGAGATAAGGGAAATCTTAAAAACTGCCCCCTCATCCCTATCTCTAAGGGGCCAGCCCTAACATGCGTAGAGCACTAGGGGACCGGTCATATAAGAGGAATATGGAGAGAGGAGGTTGGCCCTAAGCTCTCCTCTCTTCAGAAAAACTGACCCCCTCTCCTCTCTCTCTCTCTTTGTGGTTTTGGCCAAGGAATAGAGAGAAATAAGAAGGAAAAAGAAAGAGCAAGGAAAGAGAAGGAAGAAGAGAGAAAGAGAAGGAGAAGAGATCGCGACTCACCATCGTCTTCGCAATATAATCCTCCGTCGGCTCGTAGTTCTTGCACTCAGAGATAGGACTTCGAGGATTCCTCCATTCGCAAAGGACAAGGTGTTATCCGATAGCTTCCCTCGCAATTCACGTGCGGTTCATCATCGTTCCATTCTCTTTGGATTATAGATCCATAAAGTATGATAGTTCTAAACAACTAACTAGATGCATGCATGTCTTCTATAGATCGTAGTATGCCTTTAGGGTATCAGCACATATATTAAGATTATAGATTCACATGTCGATTGTTTGAAAGATTGTAATGAAACATACACCATGAGATTCTTGGATCTATCTTTTGCTTTCGCTGCGACCCTGATAATAGGATTTAATTCCAACAGCAAGGACACTATCAGGAAGAGCTCCCAGAGAGGGTCTGGTTCTGATACCATGTTAGATACCTTCACGCTCTAAAACCCGGGTCATAAGGGGAGGTCCACCAGAGGGTATTTAAGCACACCATCGCCCAGCCCCAAGCCGATGTGGTACTAAACCTAACAATCCCCCCCTCACATGAGGCTAGAGTTGAACCACCCGCCAGCCCTCCTCTCGTGCGACAGGCGATAAGGGAGGAGGACACTCTGGCCCAACTAGATCCGAACTGGGCGGGAACCTGGCTATGATACCATTTGTAGATACCTTCTCGCCCCAAATACCAGGTCATAAGGGGAGGTGCACCAGAGGGTCTTTAAGCACACCGTTGCCCACAATCCCTCCCTCACGTGAGGCCAGGGCTGAACCACCCGCCAGCTCCTCCCCCCCTCTCGTGCGGCACCAGGGGATGAGACACCCATGGTACAACTAGCCCACACCTGACTAAACCTACCTGGGCAAAACCTAGCTCTGATACCATATGAGATTTCCGCTATCTCAAAACCTAGGTGTTGAGATGAGATCCCATCATACATATACGGTTCGTTTCTGCCCTCTACTTTACCGAGGTGGGACTAAATCCTCCAACAAGAAATTCCTGTTAATCGTGACACCGGGATTTGGGGTGGGGTGGGGGATTGCATGACCTTAGACTGAATAAATGAGATAGATCTTCCGGCCCACCAACTAATTTAGCTTTGGGTCGAATACACTATGGCTTGATCGATTATCACTTACACCCCCTCATATTTAAAACCCTGCAAGTTTGAAAAACATATCACTTGCACCACATTAAGAGAGCTTCTAGAGGGAGTATATGAGTATGGTTTTTCAAACTATTAGAAGATACTTGTAGGGTTTTAAACATGAAGGGGTGTATGTGTAAATCGGTCAAACTACATGGGGGTCTATTTATAATTTATTCTTTATCTTTTATTTTTTCTAGCAGCCCCTCTTTTGCCAAGTTGTCCTGATCAGATTGTAGGGAGATGCTACAATGCGGCATGTGGTACGTGCGGCACCGCACGTCAGTCGTCTGATGCACCCGTTGCGTGCATCGCACGTACTGCATTATAGCATTTCTCCAAGATCGTCGACCCTCGTGTCGTAATAAATTGATTGGAGGTGGAAGTATGATTGTAAACTTTGAAACAAAGATTACATGAAAACATAGCACCACAATCAGAGCAGAGTTGGGTACCTCTAATATCCCACGCCGTGCGTCTTCTTCGGCCGAGGGGCAAACCAAATATCTAACACCGCTGCTGGCCTCTATGTAGCTCCCAAATCGGGTAATGCCGGCGAGCTGCACGAGGGAGACCTCGACCGGCCGAGGAGAAGGGATGAAGATGATATTCATGGGGTTGTCCGACATGCCTCGGCCGACGAGGGGTGCGTCCTTGATCAACTCGATTCCAAGAGAATCAAGGTGATCTGCCGGGCCAACGCCACTCAGCATGAGAAGCTGAGGGCTCCCGATGGCTCCCGCCGACAATATGATTTCATTCTTGGGGCCTTGCTTCAGGTAGGCCTTGTGTTTCTTGCCTGAAGCATCCATGAAGATCACCCCATATGCCACTGGCATTGCTTTTCCTGCAAACAGTCAAGAGAGTTAGTTGGTTTAAACTATGGGGAATGTCTTTCCCACATGAAACTAGGGAAATTTTATTCCCCCCCTCCCAAAATTACTCTTTCATATATACCCCGTTGCGGTTTTCCATTTTTGTGTGAGGTCCATACCAGTGGCGGACCCATGATTTTTTCTCAAGGGGGGCATAATTATTAAAAAGTAACTACAGTCGAAGACTTTGGCAGGCAGTGTGACAACGTCCCTACCCTTTCTTCGATCGCGCAGCAAAAGGCTTATTAGAATTTTGCCTCGAGTGGAGGAGAGTTTTGATCCTGGGAGTTCTTCGAAAATTTGGCGCTATAACTGGTCGACTCGATCGGGATGCACGGGTTGTAAATAATAGACCAGATTCTTTTTTAACCCCTTTGTAGTTAAAAAATAACATTGTGCTTCTCTTCAATTCAGCTTCGATCAGATAAAAATTACCAAATGAGGAAAACAAGTAGTTGACAAAAGGGGTATTGTGCTAACATTTCAGACTTTAGGGAGTGATTTGGAACAAAATAAAATATAAGGGGTTAAGTGTTTTTGAGCGAAACTTCAAGGGGGGAAGTGTAACTTATCTTGTTTTTTTTTCAAAGTGAGGGGGGGGGGGGGCTCTCCCCCCCCCCAGGCCCAATGTAGGTCCGCCCCTGGTCCATACCCAACGAACCTCCATGCCCCATTACCTCCTCGCTATCACGTCCCTCACCGACGCCACGGTCTCTCTTCCTCCTCCGTCCTCCTTCCCTACCGCTGGAACTGCCATCACCTCTCCTCCTAGCTAGCTTACTCCCTTTCCCCTCCTTCCGCATCGTCGGATCCTCTACCGTCTCTCTTCCTCTTCATTGTCCTTGCCTAACCTCCCTTCCCCAATTCTCCTCTCCCTAGCCTCCTCTTTTTCCATCGTTGGAGCCGTTGTACATGTTGCCGTACCTTGCCCTCCCTGTCGCCCACATGTTTGGCAGTTCAGTGCTAAACATGATCGACACTGAACTATCGAACATGCTAAATAATATTCGGTATATAAGAGAAGGGAAGGCGATGGCGGCTTCGCCGATGGACAAGGAGGAAGAGGAGGAGAAAGGAAAAAATGAGAGGGGAAGGTGCCGACTTCGAAGATAGGTACCGGAGGTGCCAGCCTCGGAAATAGGCAGTGGAGGCATCGAGCGTCAGGGTAAGCGATTGGGTCTGGTTAGGGCTAAATGGGTTCGGGTCGTAAACGATAGACCCGTTTAATAAAGGGGTCGGGTCTGGGTTTAGGGTCTGGACACGGTAGACCCTGGGAGACCCGTTTAAAATTCAACGGGTCGGGTCGGGTCGGATCTACCCGATATCCGATACTGTAATATATAGTATCAACGGGTCTATCGGGTTAGGTCGGGTCGAGTCGGATTGGGTCGGATCGGGTCAACTGACTAAACCGTGTGGTAAACGGGTCTTATCGGGTCTACCCGTTTATAAACGGGTCGGGTACGGGTTTAGGATCTAGACACGATTAGTTAAACGGGTTGGGTTCGGGTCTAGGGGTTTTGGACACGACCCGACACTAGACACGACACGAACCCGACCCGACACGACCCATTGCCACCCCTACGATTGGGTGCCACAGGATTGCGGATGGAAAGCTAGATGGCTAAATTAGGGCTTCAACTGGGGCTGGTTGAACCCGAGCTCAACCCGACTCTGGGACTGGTTTGGGCTCGATCAGCAGACGCTCACCTTTGCGTCTGATCAAGATCCTGTGTACTGTTGATCGCAGGAACACTTCGATCCCATCTGGGTTCGCGTGGTGGAGAAAATCCGCGGCAGTCCGGCGATGCCCGTCCCTGTCGAAGATGGTGCCTCCAACCTTTGTACCGTACAGGTGATCGTACGTGAACCCGTTGTCCGGCTTCACGCCGGCCTCCACCAGCCCGGCCCGCACCGCCGACTGCCACCCCCGCAGGTGGGGCTCCTGAACCAGTATGCTCTCCACCCACCCGTACGATTGGTTCACCAAGGCCTCGTCCCATCCCGCTCCCCGCACGTCGTCCCTGCTCGCCCGGCTGTAGAACCCGGCATTGAGGCAGGTCCCCCCGCCGAGGATGCGGGCTCGGGCGTTGACCACGCCGTCGCCGGAGACGAAACGCTGGGAGGCTGAGGTCGGGGAGAGGTCGCAGAGGGTGCGCATGAAGGAGGACAGTTTGGTCACGTTGTCGTTGCCGTAGGGGGTGCCCCCTCTCTCTAACAACAGGACCTTGGAGCCGTGGGAGAGGGTGGTGGCTAAAGGGCACCCTGCCGTCCCTCCACCAATGATGATGTAGTCGTAGTGTGACACGGCTGGGGCGTCACTCCCATTTCCTCACAAAGGTGTAGTTGGGAGCTGCAATAACAAATTAAGAGAATGGTAGCGAGAGAGAGAGAGAGAGAGAGAGAGAGAGAGAGAGAGAGAGAGAGAGAGAGAGAGAGAGAGAGAGAGAGAGAGAGAGAGAGAGAGAGAGAGCTACCTTGTGCAGAGCAAGAGAGAGAGAGAGTAGTGCTACATTGTGCAGAGAGAGAGAGAGAGAGAGAGAGAGAGAGAGAGAGAGAGAGAGAGTAGTGCTACCTTGTGCAGAGAGAGAGAGAGAGAGAGTAGTGCTACCTTGTGCAGAGAGAGAGAGAGAGAGAGAGAGAGAGAGAGAGAGAGAGAGAGAGAGAGAGAGAGAGAGAGAGAGAGGAGAGAGAGAGAGAGAGAGAGAGAGAGTGCTACCTTGTGCAGAGCAAGAGACTCCATGGATGGAGAGGGTTGCGGCGAGTGATGCTATAAGAAATCTCCACATCTTAGTGGATTGTGAGGGCATTCTTGGAAGGGGAGAAGAAGTATTGCCCGACTATTTAAAGACAAGGTGGATATCGACGGATACCGGCCGGTAGGCGTGCAAGTTGGGGTGGGGCCAGTCCGAGAACCGACCCAGCCTCATCTTGATGGCCAGGTTTGGTTAGGCTCTCTACTACATTTTGGTTTTATGTGTGAGAGGTCCCTGATAGCAGATCTGTTTAGTCTGAGGTTTGGTTAGGTTCTCTACTATTCAGAGACGAATTGACCTTTTTGGGTTAATGTGTGACTGGTCCTGACAACAGATCTGTTTAGCCTAAGGTCCATCGAAACGGATCGATTTCGGTGAAAAAGACCTCCAACTGTCCAAAAAGCTTTATATCCCTGTCATCTTATTTAGGTTTTTTCCGAGCAGCGATGGCGAGACGATCACGACCAACGACACGAGAAGCGGTGGTGACGACAACGAGCGTGATCGAATCGATTTGCAATGGAGATGAGAGACGGGCTACAAACAAAGAGGTTCGGTTCGGATTATGATTAGTTCTAGGGTTCAGCCCATGACCTATAGATCTTAGGATTTATGATTCGGTTTAGTTTAGAAAGAAGTGACATTGGAATAAATATTGGAGCACAATTAGAGGTAATTTTGTCCATGAAAATATCGGTGCATGTACTTTAGTTAAAATTGATCTTTTGTTGGGGACTGTTCACTATGTCCCCCCCTTCAAACATTTTCCCGTGCCACAAGTGATCATATTTGGCCACACATGATGTGTCGAGCATTGATAAGACCATATCCTAGTTTCAATTGTAGACCCCTCACCTCCAGGGCCTACCACTACTTGACACATCACCATGCACCAAACGGTGAATCACGACCGGCAGGCAAAGCAATGACTGTGATGGGGGCCACCTAAGTTTTTGCTAATAAATAAACTCACTACAAAGAAGCGGTTTATTGCTGACGGAATCTTTTATTACCGTCGATAATAATGTACATTTTATCGACGGTAATAATAATTTTCGTCAGTCATATAACTTTGATATTTTAATAAATTTTTATATCTTTATTATCGATAGTAATTTATTATCCGTCGGTAATATATTTTTACTGACGGAATATATTGTGCTCGTCCGGTAACGACGGTAATAAAATAAGATGTCGGCAATAATATTTGTTGATATTTTAATAATTTTTTACATTTTTATTACCGACAATAATTAATTATCCGTCGGTAATATAGATTTACCGACGGAATGTATTATGTCCGTTGGTAAAATGTATATTATTACCGACGATAATAAAATAGGCCGTCGGTAATAATACTTGCATTATTTGTACCGACGGACACTTAATGTCCGTCGGTAATAAGCCCTGCTATTTAGCCGAGTACCCAATCCCCTTTTTCTTTCTTGATCTATTTTCTCTAAAATCCCCCCCGCCCCGATTTCGATCCCCCCCGGCCTCCCCTCCGGCGCACCCCCCTGCCCCCCCCGGCCCCCCAAGCCTCACCTCCGGCACAACCCCCCCCCCAGCCTCCCCTCCGCCGGCGCTGCTGCTGCTCCGACCTTCTCTCCGCCGGCACCACTGCTCCGACCTCCCCTCCGCCGGCGCCACTGCTCCTCCTTCTCCTCCTCCCTCTCCGATAACCCTAATTTCTTTCAATTCCAAATCCCCACCCTAAAGTTTGAAATGTTAGCATAATACCCCTTTTGTCAAGTACTTAATTTTCCCATTTGATCATTTTTATCTGATTAGAACTAATTGCAGGGTCCTTAACTATTTTGCAATATTAGAGCATCTCTAGTCTTTAATTTCTTTTAATTAAATTATACTTTGCCCCTCTGAAGTTTAGCTCAAAAACACTTAAGCACTCTGTAGTTTATTTGGTTCCAAATTGCTCCCTAAAGTTTGAAATGTTAGCAAAATACCCCTTTTGTCAACTACTTTATTACCTCATTTGGTGATTTAAATCTGATTAAAACAGAAATGAAGGAGGCATAATGCAATTCTTTAACTATAGGGGGGTTAAGTGTTTTTGGGCTAAAGTATAGGGGGGTAAGTGTAATTTCTCTCTTTGAAATCTTAGTGGGTGCACCTGCCCCCACTGGGTCTTCGTTGCCTCCACCAGTGGCCGTTCATGAGTAGCTCGCGAACAAGCTCGGTAAAGGCCTCGATTGAGCTTGTTCGATTTCTATTTGAGCAAAGCCCAAGCCTAGAGTATGTTTACGCTTGTTTAATAAACAAGCCAAGCTCAAACATACTAAAATTTGGTTCGGTTGCACTTGTGAACATGTTCGTTTAGGATCATGAGCAAGCTCTTGAATAGGCTTGTGAATAAGTTCATAAAAGGCATGAATAGACCAAATATATATAGTATATGATTTGGTTTATGATAAAGTTCATGAACAAGCTCGGTAAGAGCTCGTTCGAGTAGGCTCGTTTATTAAACGAGCCAAGCTCGAATAGATCAAAGCTCGGTTCGGCTCGATTACTAAACAAGCCAAGCCCAAGCTTGAACAACCAAGCTTTTAACCGAACCAAGCTATAAGAAAGAGTATACATTTGTATTCAGAAAGAGTATAAATTCAACGTGAGAGACTTGAGCTATATTTTGAAATTAACGTGACCTGCAAGTAAAAACCGTCTCTCAAAAAGGACTTATGTCAAACTTCACCATATGGCAAATTAGGTATAGGTCCTTAACATATGTCCAAAACTTTGGAGAAGCTTATTAAAATACTAATGAGATTAGGGTTAGGGTTAGGGTTAGGGTTAGTGTTTAGGTTTAGGGTTTATGTTAGGATTAGGGTAAGAGTTAGGTTTAGGGTTTATGTTAGGTTTAGGGTTTAGGTTTAGGTCAGGATTAGGGTTAGAGTTAGGTTTAGGTTTAGACTTTAGGTTAGGTTTAGGGTTTAGGTTAGCTTTAAGGTTTAGCATAGGGTTAGGTGAATATTTGAAGATTCAGGTTTAAATTTATCATGAAATCATAATTCTTTACGTGTGTACTTACCACGAAATCCTAACATCAATCATTTATGCCATTTTAGATTCTAAGAACTGGTATGGCTTCCACAGTCGATGACTGACCTTCGGGCTTATGATTTTTCCATTAACTAAAATTGGGTGGAAGATATCCCCATTTTTCCATTAACTAAAATTGTGTGGAAGTTATCGCCATTTTTTCAGTTATTCCATTTGAATAATTTAAATTTAGGGCGATGCTCTATACTCCATATGGAGCCACCCAAATACTTAGATAACCGGTATGGTTGGGGCAGAGTCTCATAGACATGATTTAGAAATATTCAAATGGTCTTGGGCCCATTTGAACAATTGAGTGGAAGTTATCGTCATTTTTCTAGTTTTATTTGAACCATTTTGAGTTATCGTCATTTTTTTATTTCCAAAAGGATTACGTCTGGCCTTGGGTCCATTTGAACCATTTTGAGTTAGGGCGATGCTCTATACTCCATATGGAGTTAGCCAAATACGTAGATAAGGTGTGGTTGGGGTAGAGTCTCATAGACATGGTTTGAAATTACTGCAGGTGTTGTGTGGCCAGATAGGCGAAGATGTCTTTGATCGATAAGAGTTGGATGCGTAATTCGAATCAGATGAGCCAAGAGTACAGAGAATGAGTCAATAAATTTCTAGATTTTGCATTTGAGCGTCTTGCACCGCTTGATGAAAAAATTGTGTGTCCCTGTATAGACTGCGGAAGGGTGACTAGGAAGGTTTGAGAGGAATGTGAGGTTGATCTGGTAATGCATGGCATTGACATTAGCTATACTCGTTGGTTCTCGTACGGTGAGGAGCTAGATGCAGTCCCCATGGCAGCTCAATGTGAAAATGCAAACACAGTGATCGATGATGATGATATTAATACAGACGATGACAATGATATGCAGGGTATGATACATGATTTGCAAGGTGGAATAGGTACGAAAAAACTGTCAGGTGATCAACCCAATATTAAAGCGGACAAGTTCTACAGATTGCTTAAGGATGCCAAGCAACCTCTATACCCAGGGTATGAGAAGTTTTTAAAACTCTCTTTTACTGTAAAGTTTCATCATTTGAAGTATCTCAATAGTTGGAGTAATAGGTCATTTAATATATTGGTAGAGTTGTTAAAAGAGGCTTTTTCCATAGGTAAGACAGTACCGAAATCATTCTACGAGGCGAAAAAGACAATTAAAGATCTCGGGCTTAGTTATGACAGAATTGATGCATGCCTGAATGATTGTATGTCATACCAGAAGGAGTATGAACATGCACGGTCATGCCACATATGCGGAGCAACGAGATATAAAGAGACGGATGCCGAGTCTAGTACCAATCGAAGGAAGAAAAATATATCTGCAAAGGTTGTCCTATACTTCCAGCTTAGGGATAGATTTTAGAGGTTGTTTATATCATCGAAGACTGCTGAGCACATGAGGTGGCATACACGAGAACGTACAGATGACGGGGTTATGAAACATCCAGCTGACTCTCTGACGTGAAAAGATTTTGATCAGACTTATTCTAAATTCGCATGTGAAGTTTGCAACGTCAGGTTAGGACTTGCTAGCGATGGTTTCAACACCTTTAGGAATATAAGTGTGTTGTACAGTATTTGGCCAGTTGTCATAGTTCCATAAAATTTGCCTCCCTACTGCCGGGGGGACAAGGGGCTGCCAGAGGGGGACAAGGGGCTGTCGAAGGGCGTTAAAGGGCTGCTAGAGGGGACATGGTTGCCAAAGGTGGTCGGGGGGTTACCGGAGGGGTTCGGGGGGTTGCTGGAGGGGGACGGGGTCGCCGGAAGGGGTCGGGGGTACTGTTGGAGGCAGAAAGCCCGGGCTGCGAAGAGAGAGAGAGGGGTTGGTTAACAGCTGTTAACACAACTATTTTTTTTAATGGATGGTTTAATCGTTGGAATCGGACGGCTGCCGGTGACATTATAAATGAGCAAATAGGCTGTCAGCTCATACCCCATAATCTCTCTCTCTCTCTCTCTCTATATATATATATATATATATATATATATATATATATATATATATATATATATATATATATATATATATATATATATATATATATATATATATATATATATATATATATATATATATATATATATATATATATATATATATATATATATATATATATATATATATATATATATATATATATATATATATAGGGGAGGGATACTCTTACTCATGGCCTCTAACTCATATAGTTACTTATGATCCGAACCCTCTATTAGATTCCGATGTACGGTTTGGATTATATAGGAAGTTAAAGCAATGGTGTCCGCATTAAATACAGACTTTTAATATGGGATTTTAATACAGGAATTTAATGCGGATACCATTGCTTTAACTCCCCATCTAATCCGTACCGTACATCAGGATCTAATGGAGGGCCCGAATCATAGGTAACTATATGAATAAGAGGCCATGAGTAAGAGTATCCCTCCCCATATATATATATATATATATATATATATATATATATATATATATATATAGAATACGGGGTATGAGCTGACAGCCAATTTGCTCAAATGGGCTGTCAGCCGGTAGCCGTCCGATCGGATCCGATCATACCGTCCATTTTTTTTAAACAAAAACAGCTGTACTGAATTTTTTTTTTTTACATTCTCTCTCTCTCTGCAGCGCCCCTCCCTACCACGTCCCCCTCCAGCCCCCTCACCGACCTGGTAGGCCTCCTGCGACCCCCACCCTTCGGCGACCCCCGTCCCCACCCGGCAGCACTCCGGCGGACCCCAGCCGTCGCTCGCAGTGCCTCCGACGACCGGAGCCGTCCCTCTCCCCCCCCTCTCCCTCTCTCTCGCGAGCGGCAGCAGCACCCACCCAGCACCGGCGTTGGCCGGGGCGCGGTGCGCAGGCGGCGCGGGGCGGGGGGGGCAGGCGGGGCGGGGGGCACAGGCGACGCGGGGCGGGGGGCGCAGGCGGCGCGGGGCGGGGGGCGCAGGCGCCCGGCACCGACGTTGGCCGGGAGTGGAGGTCGAGGAGGTGCTGCTCGCGCGTGAGAAAGAGAAAAAATTCAGTACAGCTGTAACGTGCGACAGCTGTAACGTAAAGAAAAGTTTTTGCTGTTTCACAGCTGTTTTTGTTTAAAAAAAATGGACGGTATGATCGGATCCGATCGGACGGCTACCGGCTGACAGCCCATTTGAGCAAATGGGCTGTCAGCTCATACCCCGTATTCTCTCTCTCTCTCTCTCTCTCTCTCTCTATATATATATATATATATATATATATATATATATATATATATATATATATAGGGGCATGCTATGCTGCGGCATGCGCGCGGTACGTTCGGCATCGCACCACAGCCGTCTGATGCACGCGCTGCGTGCATCAGATGGCTGCGGTGAGGTGCCGCACTTACCGCTTGCTGCATTATAACATTTCTCTCTCTCTCTCTCTCTCTCTATATATATATATATATATATATATATATATATATATATATATATATATATATATATATATATATATATATATATATATATATATATATATATATATGAATAAGAGGCCATGAGTAAGAGTATCCCTCCCCCCCCCCCCCCCCCCACACACACACACACACACACATATATATATATATATATATATATATATATATATATATATATATATATATATATATATATATATATATATATATATATATATATATATATATATATATATATATATATATATATATATATATATATATATAGGGGAGAGATGCTCTTATTCATGGCCTCTTACGCATATAGTTACCTATGATCTGTGCTGTCCATTAGATCCCAACGTACGGTTCAAATTAGATAAGGAGTTAAAGCAATGGTGTTCACATTAAATGCATGCTTTTAATACGGGCTTTTAATACAGACACTATTGCTTTTTAACTCCCCATCTAATCCGAACCGTACGTTGGGATCTAATGGACGACCCGGATCATAGGTAACTATATGAGTAAGAGGCCATGAGTAAGAATATCCCTCCTCATATATATATAGGGTCAGTATCGGATGACCCAATAAATTTGACCCAGCAATAACCCAGCACCTTTTGATGCACCTAGAGGTTTTAAAATTGGCTGATTTTTTATAGATATGTTGTCTATGGTATGTTAATCACCCTTATAAAAATTTAGCCCATTCTAAAACCTCTAGGTGTATCAAATGCACTTTTTAAATCAACGGTTTTTGATTGTTAATTTTTACCATTGATTTGAAGAGCGCATTTGATGCACCTAGAGGTTTTAGAATGGGCTGATTTTTTGTGAGGATGATCAACATACCATAGACAACATACCTGCAGAAAATCAGCCCATTATAAAACCTTTAGGTGTATCAAAGGGTCCTGGGTTATTTCCTGGGTCAAAATTTGCTGGGTCAAAATTTGCTGGGTCATCCGATCCTGACAAAATTTGCTGCAGATTTTAACGGTGACTGCAGACTACTGATTTTGCTTCGACCATTTGAACCCCCTAGAAGTGTTGGAATTTGATGAAAATTTGTAAGGATGATCATCTTACCCTAGACAACACCCTCACCAAATTTTATCAAATTCCAAAACTTCTAGGATGGTCAAACAATGTCTCAAAGCAGCAAAAAATGCTGCTTTGATAGGCAGCATCCCATTCCTCATATATATATATATATATATATATATATATATATATATATATATATATATATATATATATATATATATATATATATATATATATATATATATATATATATATATAGAGAGAGAGAGAGAGAGAGAGAGAGAGAGAGAGAGAGATGCTTGAATGCGGCATGCGGTGCGTGCGACATCGCACTGCAGCCGTGTGATGCACGCGCTGCGTGCATGCGATGCACGCAGCAGTGCATCACACGGCTGCGGTGCGATGCCGCACGCACCACATGCCACAGCATAGCATGCCCCTATATATATATATACATATATATATATATATATATATATATATATATATATATATATATATATATATATATATATATATATATATATATATATATATATATATATATATATATATATATATATATATATATATATATATATATATATAGCCTGCACTTGTGGTGCAGCAACGATGTTGCACCTCTCACTTGTTTACCTTTTTAGAAGTTTTAGAATTTGATGAAATTTGATGAGGGTGTTTTCTAGGGTAATATGATCATCCTCACTAATTTTTATCAAATTCCAAAACTTCTAGGGGGATCAAATGGTCGAAGAAAAATCTACAGATTTTAACAGTGACTACGGATGCCTGATTTTGCTTCGACTATTTGGCCCTCTTAGAAGTTTTGGAATTTGATAAAAATTGGCGAGGATGATCATCTTACCCTAGACAACACCCTCAACAAATTTTATCAAATTCTAAAACTTCTAGAATGGTAAAACAATGGCTAAGGTGCAGTAACGATGCTACACCTCAGGTCCAGGCTCCCCTTTCCTTATATATATATATATATATATATATATATATATATATATATATATATATATATATATGGGAAATGAGTTCCTATGACATGTCATAGGGTACTCTAGAATTTTTAGAATGTTCTGAATTTTTATGAGGATGATCACCCTATCTTAGATAGGACTCCCGCAAAAAATCGGCTCATTCTAAAACTTCTAGAGGCATCAAATATGATTTTCAATTTAACGGTTAAAATGGATGGCTGATAAAGCTTCTAGCATTTGATGCTCAAATAAGTTTTACAATGCTTTGATTTTTTGTGGACATTCTATCTAAGGTAAGGTGATCACCCTCAAAAAAATTCAGTACATTCTAAATATTCTAGCATTACTAATTCACCATATGTCATAGGGTACTCCCTATGACATGTCATAGGAACCTAGCCCTCATATATATATATATATATATATATATATATATATATATATATATATATATATGGGAAATGAGTTCCTATGACATGTCATAGGGAGTACCCTATGACATATGGTGAGTTAGTAACCCTAGAATATTTAGAATGTTCTGAATTTTTACGAGGATGATCACCCTATCTTAGATAGGACCCCCGCAAAAAATCGGCTCATTCTAAAACTTCTAGAGGCATCAAATATGATTTTTAATTTAACGGTTAAAATGGATGGCCGATAAAGCTTCTAGCATTTGATGCCCCAACAAGTTTTAGAATGCTTTGATTTTTTGTGGACATTCTATCTAAGGTAAGGTGATCACCCTCAAAAAAATTCAGCACATTCTAAACATTCTAGCATTACTAATTCACCATATGTCATAGGGTACTCCCTATGACATGTCATAGGAACCCAGCCCTATATATATATATATATATATATATATATATATATATATATATATATATATATATATATATATATATATATATATATATATATATATATATATATATATATATATATATATATATATATATATATATATACAGCCGATAATATAGTCGACCATGTCAACTAAAGTGGGCCTGACTTGGACTCATTTCGTAATCTACTATATAAATAAGGATCCCACAATAGTGGGACCCATTATAGCGATGGGATTTTTTATATTTTTGCCATACATATATGGGTATTAAAAGTCACCCCTTCGACACACATATGTACCCCTTTTAATGAAATCGACATTGTCAACTGGAATAGGCTCTACTTGGATACCTCTTATAATTTACTGCTTAAATAAGGTTCCCATAAAAGTGGGACTAATCCTAGATATAGGAATCTTTATATTTTAGCCATATAGATTCGGATGTTAAAGTTACCCCATTGATATAAAAATATACCTTTTATAATATAGTAGGCGTTGTTAACTAGATTAGGCCCCACTTGGACTCCTCTTGTAATTTACAGCATGAAAAAGAATTCCATAATAATAGTGGGACCCCTCATAATTATGGGACTCTTTATATTTTGTCCATATAGATATGGGTGTTAAAGTCACCCTTTTAATAGATAGATGTACCCTCAATAATATAGTCGACCAAATCTATTAGAGTGGGCCCCACTTGGACTCATCGTATAATCTACTATCTGAATAAAGATCCCACAATAGTGGGTGCCCTCTTAGCTAGGGCATACTTTATATTTTTGCCAAATAGATAGGGTGTTTAAGTCATCCTTTTGACATATAAATATACCCCTTATAATGTAGTTGACATTGTCAACTGGAGTGGGCCCTATTTGAACTCCTCTTGTAATCAACTATAACAATAAGGATCCCATAATAATAGGATCCATCCATAAAGATGTGGGTGTTAAAGTTACCACTTTGACATATAGATGTATCTACTATAATATAGTCGACCATGTCAACTGGAGTGGTCTCCACTTGGACTTCTCTAGTAATCTACTATATGAATAAAGATATCATAATAGTGGGACTTTTTCTAGTTATTGGACTCTGTATGTTTTGGCTACTTAGATTTAGGTGTTAAGTCATCTATTTGACATATTGATGTACCGCCCTATAATGTAGTCGACCTTGTCAACTATAGTGAGCCTTATTTGGATGCCTCTCGTAATCTATAACATGAATAAGGATCCCATAATAGTGGGACCCTATTTAGATATAAGACTTTTTATACTTTGGACATTCTGATGCTGGTGTTAAAGTCACGCCTTTGATACATAGCTGTACCTCCTATAATGTAGGCGACCTTGTCAACTCGAGTGATCCTCATTTGTACAACTCTCGTAATCTACTATATGAATAAGAATCCCATAATAGTAGGACCCTTCCTAGATATGGGATACTTTATATTTTGGCTACACAGATACGGGTATTAAAGTCATACTTTGATACATAGATATACCCCCTTATAATATAGTCAATTTTGTCAACTGGAGTGGGCCCTAGTTGGACTCCTCTTATAATTTACTATATTAATCATGGTCCTATAAAAGTATGACCCATCTTAACTATGAGACTTTTTATATTTTGGCCATATAGATGCGAGTGTTAAAGTTACCCTTTTGACATATTGATATACCCCCATATAATATAGTCGATCTCGCTAACTAGTGTGGGCCTAAATTAGACCATCTCGTATTTTATTATAAGAATAAGTAGCCCACAATAGTGGGACCCCTTATAGCTATGAGACTCTTTATATTTTGGTCACACAAATACTGGTGTTAAATTCACCTTTTTGATACTTAGAAATACCTACCTATAATATCGTCGATTTTGTCAACTGGAGTGGGCCCAACTTGGACTCCTCTCATAGTATACTATATGAATAAGGATCCCACAATATAAGGACCCCACCTAGCTATGAGACTCTTTATATTTTGGCCATACAGATACAATTATTAAAATTTTCTCTTTGACAAAAAGATGTACCCCATATAATATAGTTCTTTATCAACTAGAGTGGAGCCCTACTTGAATTCCTTTAGTAATCTACTAAATAAATAAGGATCCCATAATAGTGGTACCCCTCCTAACTATAGGATTCTTTATATTTTGTTTACACAGATACTGGGATATTATAGTCACCTATTTGACACATAGATATACCCCTTATAATGTAGTCGATCTTATCAACTTGAATAGATCCTATTTTGACTCTTCTCGAAATCTTCTATATGAGTAAAGATCCCATAAAAGTGGGACTCCTCTTAGCTATGAGACTATTTCTATTATGGCAATACAAATCCAGGTGTTAAAGTCACCGTTTTGACATAAAGATGTACACCCTATAATATAGTCAACCTTGTCAACTAGAGTGGGCCATACTTGGACTCCTTTCGTAATCTATTACATGAATAAGGATCCCACAATAGTACAACCCATCATAACTTTGGGACTTATTATATTTTAGTTACACAGATGCAGGGTAAAAGTCACCTCTTTGATACATAAATCTACCACTTATAATATAGTCAACTTTTTCAATTTGAGTGTGCTTCAATTAACTTTTCTTGTAATAAAAAATATAAATAAAAATCATATAATAGTGGGACCCAGCCTAGCCATAAGACTATATTTTGGCCATATAGATGTGGGTATTAAAGCCACCATTTTGACTTATAAATCTATCATCTATAATATAGTCGACTTTGTCAACTTGAGTATGTCCCATTTGGACTTCTCCCATAATCTACTACAAGAATAAGGATCCTATAAAACTGGGACCCCACCAAGCTATGTGACTCTTTATTTTTTAGCAATATAGATATATGTGTTAAAATTACCCCTTTGACATATAAATGTACCCACTATAATATAGTTGACCTTATTAATTTGAGTGGTCCCTATTTGGACTCCTTTTATAATCTACTACATGAATAAGGATCCCATAATAGGGGGACTTCTCCTAGCAATGAGACTCTTTATATTTTTGTCACTAAGATGCAGGTGTTAAAATCATCCATTTGATACAAAGATGTACCGCCCTATAATATAGTCAACTATGTCAAATCGAGTGGTCCTTTCTTGGACTCCTCTCAAAATATACTATATGAATAAGGATCTCATAAGACTATATTTTGTCCAAACAGATACCGTTGTTAAAGTCACCCCTTTGACACATAGATGTACCCCTTATAATGTAATCGACATTGTCAACTGAATTAGGCTCTTATTTAGACTCCTCTAGTAATCTACTTCAAGAATAAATATACCACAAGACTCCTAATTATAAGATTCTTTATATTTTGGCTACATAGATATGGATATTAAAGTTACCCCTCTGACAGATAGATGTACCTCCTATAATATAGTCGACTATGTGAACTAAAGCAGGCCCTACTTGGACTGCTCTCTTAATCTACTGCGTGAATATAGATCCTACATTAGTAGTACCTCTCCTAGCTATGGGGATTTTTACATTTTAGTCACATAAAAGCGGGTGTTAAAGTCACCTATTTGACATATAGATGTATCTTCCTATAATGTAGTGGACCTTGTCAACTAGTGTTGGGCCCGGCCCACTTGAATTCATTTTATAATCTACTACATGAATAAGGAATCCAAAATAGTAAGAGTCCTTCTAGCTATGAGACTCTTTATATTTTTGTCACTCGGATGCGAGTGTTAAAGTCTGCCCTTCAACACATAGATGTGCCCCCCTTAAAATAAAATCGATCGTGTCAACTAGTATGGGCCCACTTGAACTCCTCTCGTAATCTAATATATGAGTAAGGATCCTACAATAGCAAGACCCCTCCTAGATATGGGACTCTTTATATTTTGGCCACACAGATGTGAGTATTTTAGTCACCCCTTACATATATAGATATATCCCTCTATAATATATTTGACCTTGTTATCTAAAGTAGGCCCCAGTTGCTCTCTTCTCTTATTCTACTACATGAATAATGATCCCACAATAGTGGGATCCATCCTAGAAATGGGACTCTTTATAGTTTGACTACATTAGTGTGGGTGCTAAAATCGTTTCTTTGACACTTAGATATACCCCGTATAATGTAGTCAATCTTTTCACCTAAATTGGGCCCCTCTTAGACTTATCTCGTAATCTACTATATAAAAAAAGATGTCATAATAGTGGCATTCCTCCTAGCTAATAGACTCTTTATAATTTAGCCACAAAGATGCGTGTGTTAAAGTCACCCCATTAACATATAAATATACCCTATAATATAGTCGAGATTATCAACTTAAGTGAGCCCTACTTGGACTCCTCTCGTAATTTACTACATAAATAAGGATCCCGCAATAATAGGATCCCTCCTAGCTATGGAAACGTTTATATTTTGGCCACATAGATACAGTTGTTAAAGTTACCTCATGGACACATAGATGTACCCCCTAAACGTAGTCGACTTTGTCAATTAGAGTGGGGCCCACTAGGACTCCTCTATATTAATAAGGATCTTATAATAGTGGAATCCCTTTTAACTATGAGGCTCTTTATATTTTAGCATAACTGATGTGGTTTTTAAAGTCACCCTTTGATATATAGATGTACTACCCTTTACTATAGTCGATCTTGTCAACTAAAGTGGGCCCCACTTGGATTTCTCTCATAATCTACTTCCGAAATAAGGATCCCATAATAGTAGGACCTGTCCTTGCATTGGGTTTTTTTATATATATTTTTCCATATAAATACAAATGTTAAAGTCACCATTTTGATACGTAAATATACCAATTTATAATATAGTCGACCTCATCAACTAGAGTAGGCCACACTTGGACTCTACTAGTAATCTACTATATGAATAAGAATTCTACAATAGTGGTACCCCTCCTAGTTATGGGGTTCTTTATATTTAGTCTACATAAATGCGCATGTTAAAGTCACTCATTTGACTGAAAGATATACCTCCCTATAATATAGTCGATCATATTAACTGGAGTTGGCCCCTACTTGGATTCCTCTTATAATCTACTATATGAATTAAGATCCCGTAATAATGAGACCCCTCCTAGCTGTGGGACTTTTTATATTTTTGCCACATAGATGCAGGTGTTAAAGTCATTCATTTGGCACATAGATATACCCATTCTATAATATAATCGACCTTGTCAACTGTGGTGGGCCCCACTTGGACTCTTCTTATAATCTACTATATGAATATATAATCCATAATAGAAGGACCCCTCTTAGCTATGGAACTATTTAAACTTTGTCCACATTGATACGGGTCTTAAAGTCATCACTTCGACACATAGATATACCCCCTATAATAAAGTCGACCTTGTCAACTAAAGTAGGCCCCAATTGAACTCCTCTCGTAATCTACTAGATGAATAAGGATCCCACAGTAGTGGGACCCTCCTAGATATGAGACTCTTTATATTTTGGGCATACAGAAGTGGGTACTAAAGTGGGTACTAAAGTCACACATTTGACAAAAATATACCCCCACAATAATATATTCGACATTATCAATTGGAGTGGGCCCCACTTCCACCCTTTCGTAATCTACTATATGAATAATATTCTCACAATAGTAAGACCCCTTATAGCTATGAGATTTTTTATAGTTTTGCCATATAGATAAGGGTGTTAAAGTCACCCCTTTGACATGAGATGTACCCCCTATAATGTAGTCTACCTTATCATCGGGAGTGGGTCTCTTTTAGACTAATCTTATAATCTACTATATGAATAAGGATCCCACAAATAGTAGGACCCCTTCCGAGCAATGAGACTCTTTATATTTTGGCGACACATATGCAGGTGTTAAATCACTCTTTCGACACATTAATATAACCCCCTATAATGTGGTCGACCTTATCAACTAGAATGGATCCTACTTGTATTCCTCTTGTAATCTACTATATGAATAAGGATCCCACAATAGTATGATTCCTCCTAGCTATGCGACTCTTTATATTTTTACCATAAAGATACGGGTGTAAAAATTATCCCGTCGACATATAGATGTACCCCCTATAATATAGCGGACTTTATCAACAGGAGTGGATCCCACTTACACTACTCTTATAATCAATTATATTATAATGTTCCTATAATAGTGGGCCCCCTCTTAGCTATGAGACTTTTTATATTTTGGCTAAATAGATGTGGTTCTTAATGCCACCCCTTTGATACATAGATGTACCCTCCGATAATGTAGTCGATTTTATTAACTGGAGTAGGCCCCACTTGGACTCCTTTCGTAATTAACTATATAAATAAAGATCCTACAAAAGTAGGACTCCTTCTAACTATGGGACTCTTTATATTTTTTCATATAGATACGAGTATTATAGTCACCTATTTGATATATAGATATACCCCCCAATAACATACTGGAGTGGGTCCCACTTGGACTCCTCCCATAATCTACTATATGAATAAGAATCCCACAATAGTGGGACTCTTCTAGCTATATGATACTGTATATTTTTTTTATATAGATGCAATTGTTAAAGTCACCCCTTTGACATATTGATATACCCTCCTTTAATATTATCGACCTTGTCAACTACAGTAATCTATATCCGGAATAAGAATCGTACAATAGTGGGACCCCATTATAACTAGAGTGGGCCCCACTTAGACTCCTTTTGTAATCTACTATATCAGTAAGAAACCTATAATAGAGGGACCCATCTTAATTATGGGACTTTTTATTTTTTGGCCACACTGTTACAGGGGTTAAATTCATCCCTTTGACAAATTGATGTACCCCCTTATAATATAATAGACCATGTCAAGTAGAGTAGGCTCCACTTGGACTTCTCTCGTAATCTACTACATGAATAAAGATCCCATAATAGTAGGACCCCATCAAGCTATGGGACTTTTTATATTTTAGCCATGTAGATATAAGTGTTAAAGTCATCATTTTAACATATAGATATACCCTTTATAATGAAGTAACCTTATCTACTAGAGTAAGCGCCACTTAGACTCCTAGCGTAATTTACTATATGAATAAGGATCCCACAATAGTGGGACCCCTTCTAGTTATAGAAGTTTTTATATTTTAGCCACATAAATGCGGGTGGTAAAGTTACCACTTTGATAAATAGATATATACCCACTATGATTTAATCAACCTTGCTAACTAGAGTGGGCCCCATTTGGACTCATCTCGTAATGTAGTACATGAATAAGAATCTTTTAATAATAGAACCCCTCATAGTTATGGAACTATTTATATTTTGGCTATACAAATGTGGGTGTTAAAGTCACCTATTTGATAGATAGATATACCCTCATATAATGTTAGCGACCATGGCAACTAGAGTATGTCATACTTGGACCACCCTCATAATCTACTATATGAATAAAGATCCCACAATAGTGGGAGCCTTCCTACCTATAAGAATCTTTATTTTTTAACCATACAGATACGGGTGTTAAAGTCAGCCCTTTGACATATAAATGTACCTCCCATAATATAGTTAATCTTTTTAACTAGAGTGGACCCTATTTGGATTCCTCTAATAATCTACTATAATAATACGGATCCCATTAATAGTGGGACCTCTCAAATCTATGAGATTCTTTATATTTTAGCTACACATATATGAGTATTAAAGTCACTCATTTGACACATGATGGAGCTACTATAATGTAGTCGACCTTGTCAATTAGAGTAGTTCCCACTTGGACTCCTATCGTAATTTACTATATGAATAAGGATCCTATAATAATGGAACTTCTCCTAGCTATTAGACTTTATATTTTGGTCATTCAGATGTAGGTGTTAAAGTCATCCCTATGATACATAGATATATCGCCCTATAATGTAGTCTACCTTGTTAATTAAACTGGCCCAACGTGGACTCCTTTTGTAATTTACTATATAAATAAGAATCTCACAATAGTTTTCCACCTCTTGACTATGAGACTTTTTATATTTTCACCACATAGATGCGGGTATTAAAGTCACCCCTTTGATACATAGATATACCCTTTATAATGTAAGTCTTGTAAACTAGATTGGCCCCCATTTGGACTACTCTCATAATCTACTATATCAAAAAGGATCCTATAACAGTGGGCTCTTCCTAGTAATGTGATACTTTATATTTTGGCCATACAGATATGAATGCTAAAGTCACTATTTGGCAAATAGATATACCCCTTTTAATGTAATCGACCTTGTAACTGGAGTGAGCCCCACTTGGACTTATCTCGTAATCTACTAAATGAATAAGGAACGTACAATAGTGGGACCCCTCCTAGTTATGGAACCCTTTATATTTTGGCCATATAGATGCAGGTGTTAAAGTCACCCTTTTTACACATTGGTATACCCCATATAATATAGTTAACCTAATTACCTAGTGTGGAATCCACTTGGATCCTCTCGTAATCTACTATATAAAGAAGGAGCCCATAATAGTAGGACCCCTCCAAGCTATGGGATACTTTATATTTTGGTCATACAGATGCTGGTGTAAAGTCACCACTCTGACACATATATAAACCCCCCTATAATATGGTCGACCTTGTTAACTAGGTTGGGCCCTATTTGGACTCCTTTTGTAATCTACTACATGAATAAGGATCCCACAATAGTGGGACCCCTCCTAACTATAAGTCTATTTATATTTTGTCCATACAGATATGGGTATTAAATATACACCTTTTACATATAAATGTACTCTTTATAATGTAGTCGAGCTTGTCAACCTGAGTGGGCCCCTATTAGACTTCTCTTATAATCTTCTATAATAATAAGGATCCCACAAAAGTGGGACCCCTTCTAGCTATGGGACATATAATATTTTGGCCACATAAATACGGGTGTTAAAGTCAACCCTTTAGCATAAATATGTACCCCTTATATTATAGTCGACCATATCAACTGGAGTGGACCCCACTTGGATTTCTCTCGTAATCTACTATATGAATAAGGATCCTACAATAGAGGGACCTCTTCTAACTATGACAGTCTTTATATTTTGGCCACACAGATATGTGTATTAAAGTCACCTCATTGACATATAGATGCACCCCCTATAATATAGCCGACTTTGTCAATTGAAGTGGGCCCTACTTGTACTCCTCTCATAATCAATAATATAAATAGAGATCCCATAATATTACAGCCCATCCTAGATGTGACTCTTTATATTTTTACCACACAGATTCGGATGTTAAAGCACCTCTTTAGCACATAAATATACCGCCTATAATATAGTCAACATTGTCAACTTGAGTGGGCCCCACTTGGACTCCTCTAGTAAACTACCACAAAATAAGGATCCTATAAAAGTTGGATCCTTCCAAGCTATAGGACTCTTTATATTTTAGACCAAAAGGATATGTGTATTAAAATCATCTCTTTGACATATAGATTTACACACAATAATACAGTCGATCTTGTTCACGAGAGTGGTTCCCAATTGTACTACTCTTGTAATCTACTACATATATAAGACTCTTTATATTTTTGCCACTTAGAAACAAGTGTTAAAATCATTCTGTCGACACATAGATGTATTGCCCTATACTATAGCCGACCTTGTCAACTAGAGTATGCCCCACTTGGACTCTTCTTATAATCTACTATATGAATAAGAATCTTATAAGAGTAGGATCTCTCTTAGCTTTTAGACTCTTTATATTTTGGCCATATATATACGGGTGTTAAAGTCAACTCTTTGACACGTAGATGTACCCTTTTTAATATAAACAACCTTGTCAACTAGATTGGCCCCCACATAGACTACTCTTGTAATAACTACATGAATAATGATCCTACAATAGTGGGACCCTTCCTTGTTATGGGATACTTTATAATTTGGCCATATAGATACGGTTGTGAACGTCACCCCTTTGACACATAAATGTACCCCCTATAAAGTAGTCGATTTTATCAACTAGAGTGTGCCCCACTTAAACTTCTCTCATAATCTACTACATGTATAAGGATTTTACAATAGTGGGATCCCTTCTAGCTATGCGACTCTTTATATTTTGGCCATATATATGTGGCTGTTAAAGTCACCTCTTTGACATATTGTTGTACCCCTATATAATATAGTCAACCTTGTTAACTAGTATGGGCCCCACTTAGACCCTCTCATAATCAACTATCTGAATAAGGAGCCCACAATAATAGGACCCCTCTTATTTATAAGACTCTTTATATTTTGGCCATACAGATATCGGTATTAAAGTCACCCCTTTGATATATAGATATACCCCTTATAATATAGTCGACTTTGTCAACCGGAGTGGGCCCTACTTGGACTTCTCTCGTAATCTACTATATGAATATAGATACCATTATAGTGGGATGCCACCTAGCTAAAGGATTCTTTATATTTTGGCCATACCGATGAGGGTGTTAAAGCTAACTATTTGACACATAGATTTACCCCCCTATAATGTAGTCAATCTTATCAATTAGAATAGGCCTCACTTGGACTTATTTTGTAATCTACTATATAACATACTATATGAATAAGGATCTTATAATAGTGGACCCCTCCTAGATATGAGACTCTTAATATTTTGGTCACACAGATATCGGTGTTAAAGTTATATCTTTGACACCTAGATGTACCCCCTATAATGTAGTGATCTTGTCAACTGGAGTGGGCCCCACTTGGACTCTTCTTATTATTTACTATATAAATAGGGATCCCATAATAGTTGGACCCTACCTAGCTTTGTGACTCTTTATATTTTGGCCACACATATATAGGTGTTAAAGTTACCCATTTAACCCAAAGATGTACCCTCTAATAATGAAGTAGACCTTTTCAACTAGTATGGGCCTAATTTGGACAACTCTTGTAATCTACTACATGAATCAGAATCCCTCAATAGTGGAACCCCTCCTAGTTATGTGATTCTTTATATTTTGGCCACACAAATATGGGTGTTAAAGTCACCCCTTTTACACATATATGAATAAAGATCCTACAAGAGTGGGACCCTGCTTAGCTATGAGACTCTTTATATTTTTGCCATAGAGATACATGTATTATATTTACCTATTTTACACATTAATATACCACCTTATAATATAGTTAACTTTGTCAACTTGAGTGGGCCCCATTTGGACTTCTTTCATAATCCATTATATGAATAAGAGTCTACAATAGTAGGCCCCCTCATAGCTATGGAACTTTTTATATTATAACCACATCGATACAGGTGTTAAAGTTACCTCTTTGACAAATAGATATACCCCATACGATGTAGTTAACCTTATCAACTGGAGTGGGCCCCACTTGGACTCTTTTTGTAATCTACTTCATTAATAAGGATCCAACAATACTGAGACCCCTTTTAGCTGTAGAACTCTTTATATTTTGGCCACACAGATACAGGTGTTAAACTCACCCTTTTGATACAAAGATGTGCCCCCTATAATATTATCTATTTTGTCAACTGGACTGGGCCCCATTTGGGCTTATCTCATAGTCTATAATATATATATGGATCTTATAATAGTGGGTCCCCTCCTAGTTATGAGACTCTTTATATTTTGGCAATACAAATGTGGGTGTTAGAGTAACCTATTTGATATATAAAATGTAACCTCTATAATTTATTCAATTTCATCAACTGCAGTGGGACTGACTTGGGCTTCTCTCGTAATCTATTATATAATTAACAATCCTACAATAGTGGGACCTATCCTATCTATGGGGACTCTTTATAGTTTTGCCACACAAATATGGGTGTTAAAGTCACCCCTTTAACATATAGATGTATCCCTTTTAATGTAGTTGACCTTGTCAATTGGAATGGGCCCCACTTAAACTCCTTGTGGGGAAAATTTCTGTATTGTCTTGATTAAAGACTTCGCTCCACAATTCTAGATTGAATTAGATGGTTCGTATGTCATGGAGATTAGAGACTTGAGAGAGAAAGATGACACAATGAGTTATTATCAAAGTTTGGTCTTACGACCTACGTTTCTGGGTGAGAGGTACTACCTGGTATGCACTATAATGAATGTAAAGGGGGGTTAGCATTCTCTCGATAGGCCGAGAGATACTTTTTGTAAGGCTGGTCGCACGAAGCAACTAGAAAGAAATTAGAATAAGAGAAGAAAGCTCTGGCTCAGGCTCTGGAATCCTCTTATCCTCTAATTGAATAGTGAACCATTTTCTATATAAGCCATAGGGGTTCTTTTATGGCTTAGGTACGTACTTGATATGGCAGTGATGAGGTGGCATCGGGCTTGCCCTTCATACGGGACATTATCCGGGCATCCTTGCTGGGCCTCTATTGGGCCGTTGTTCGGGTCCAATAAGGGGGGTTTGATTGGCGGGACTTGTAGAGTAGGTCCATGGACTTAGGTTTGCCCACTTAGGCTGTTGCACGAGCCTACGCGGGTCTGGTATAATTTTTGCACTTACACTCTTTTCGTTATTTATTACCTGAATAAGGATCCCATAATAGTATGATCCATTATAGCTATATGGCTCTCTATAATTTGGCTATACAGATACGGACGTTAATGTCATCCATTTGACACAAAAATATATCCTTATAATATAGTTAATCTTGTTAACTAGAATGGGTCCCACTTGGACTCCTCTCGTAGTCTAGTACATAAATAAGAATTTTACAATAGTGGGACCCCTTCTAGTTATAGAACTTTTTATATTTTGACTATATAGATACAGGTGTTAAATTCACCCCTTTGACATATAGATATACCACTTATAATATAGTCAAATAGATCAAATAAACTGGGCCCCACTTAGACTATTCTCGTAAATATACCCGCTATAATATAGTTGACCTTGTCAATTAGAGTAGGTCCCACTTGGACTCTTCTTGTAATCTTCTGTAAGAATAAGAATCCTATAATAGTGGGACCACTCCAAGCTATGAGACTCTTTATATTTTACCCATATAGATGTAGGTGTTAAAGTTACCCCTTTGACACATAGATGTATATATAAAAAAGTAGTTGACTTTGTCAACTGGAGTGGTCCTTATTTAGACTCCTCTTATAATTTACTACAATAATAAGGATCCTATAATAGTATGACTTCTTCTAGCTATTAGACTCTTTATATTTTGGCCACTCAGATGTAGGTGTTAAAGTTATTCCTTTGACCCATAGATGTACCACCCCATAATGCACTCGATCTTATCAACTGGAGTGGATCCCACTTGGACTCCTCTTGCAATCAGCTATATGAATAAGGATCCCATAATAGTGGGACCCCTCCTTACTATGTGACTTTATATTTTGGCCGTACAGATATGAGTGTTAAAATCACTCATTTGATATATAGATGTACCCCCTATAATTTAGGCGACCTTGTCAAATTGAGTGGCCCTTATTTGGACTACTCTCGTAATCTACTATAAGTTAGGGTCCCTTATTAGTGGGACCCTTTCCTATCTATGGGACACATTATACTTTGGCCACACAGATATGGGTATTAATGTCACCCATTTGACATATAGATATACCCCCTATAATATAGTCCACCTTATCAACTAAAGTGGGCCATATTTGTACTTCTCTCGTAATCTACTATATGAATAGGGATCTGACAATAATGGGACCCATCCTAGCTATAGGACTCTTTATATTTTGGCCACACAGATGCAGGTGTTAAAGTCACCCCTTTGATACTTTGATGTACCCCTATATAATATAGTTGATTTTGTTAACTACTGTAGGTCGTACTAGGATCCTCTCGTAATCTTCTATATGAATAAGGAACCCACAATAACAGGACCCTTCTATCTATAAAACTCTTTATATTTTTATCACATGAATACATATATTAAAGTTATCACTTTGATACATATATGTACCCACCTATAATATTGTCGACTTTGTCAATTAGATTAGGCCCCATTTGGACTCCGCTCATAATATATTACATGAATCAGGATCTTACAATAAAGGAACCCTACTTAGATATGAGATTATTTATATTTCTGCCACACAGATGCGGGTATTAATTTTACCCCTTTGATATAAAAATGTACCCTCCTATAATGTAGTCAACCTTGTCAACTAGAGTGGGCTTACTTGGACTCCTTTCATAATCTACTATATGAATAAGGATCCCATAATAGTGGGATCCCTCAAAACTATGAGACTCTTTATATTTTGTTAATATATATACGGTTGTTAAAGTCACTCTGTTGACACATAGATGTACCCCCTATAATATAGTCGACCTTGTCAACTAGACTGGGTCCCACTTGGACTCCTCTCGTAATTTTCTATATAAATATGGGTCCTATAAAAATAGAACCCCTCTTAGCTATGCGACTCTTTATATTTTAGCCACAAAGATACAGGTGTTAAATTTACTCTTCTGAGATAAAGTTGTACCCACTATAATATTATTGACCTTATCAATTAGAGTGGGACCTATTTGGACTACTCTCTTAATCTACTATAAGACTGATAGTTTATGTTTTATCCATACAGACACGATTCTTAAAGTTATCCCTTTGATACATAGCAATACCCACTATAGTATAGTCGACCTTATCAACTTGAGTGGTCTCTAGTTGGACTCCATTATAATCAACTACCTGAATATGAATCCCACAATAGTAGAACTTCTCCTAATTATGGGACTCGTTAGCTTTTTGGTACTCAGATGCAGGTATTAAAGTCATTCATTTGACACATAGATATATCGTACTAAAATATAATCGACCTTATCAACTAGAGTGGTCCCCTCTTGGACCCTATCATACTCTACTATAAGAATAAGGACCCACAATAATTGGTCCCCTCTTAGCTATGAAACTCTTTATATTTTGGCCACACAAAGTGGGTGTTAAAGTCACCCCTTTAACACATAAATATACCCATTGTAATGTAGACGACCTTGTCAACTGGATTGGCCCCCACTTGGACAACTCTAGTAATCTACTATAATAATAAGGGTCCCACAATAATGGAACCCTTTCTAGATATAAGACGCTTTATATTTTGACCACACAAATAGGGGTGTTAAAGTCACCCCTTTGATACATAGATATATCTCCCTATAATATAGTCGACCTTGTCAACTTGAGTGGCCCCACTTGTACTCCTCTCGTAATCTACTATATGAATATGTACCCTATAATTGTGTGGCCCCACCTAGCTATGTAACTCTTTATATTTTAGCCATATAGATGCGGGTGTTAAAATAACCCCTAGATATATTGATGTCTATATAACATGGCACGTCGGTTTTGTGCTGACTAGACAAAACAGAACCAAAAGCTGACTAAACAAAAAAGAAACTGACTAGACCAAAATATTCAAGCATCCCCCTTCCCCCTTTCCTCTCTTTTTCAAAAATAGACTAGGCAAAAATGGACAGCCGTTAGAAGTCCATCGTCAATGGTTTAGATCTATATAACATGGCACGTCGGTTTTGTGCTGACTAGACTAAATGGAACCAAAAGCTGACTAGATAAAAAAGAAATTGACTAGGCCAAAATACTCAAGCATCCCCATTCCCCTTTTTCTTTCTTTTTCAAAAATGAACTAGGCAAAAATGGACAGTCGTAAGAAGTCCATTGTCAACGGTTTAGATTTAGCTCCCATTTTCTTATGATGATCCAAAATCTCATCCCTTTCATCGGAGCCATCAGTCGTCAAAGGAAAGCATCATTTAAGGTAAGTTGTCATGTCAGTGAACCCAGTTTAAAACGTTTCCCTCTTTGATCCTAATTTCAAAAAGAAAATGCCATCAAAGAAAAGGTCTTGATTTCACCTATGATCCCGATTTCAAAAGAAAAACCTCATCAAATGAAAGCTGTCATCACAGCAAATGTTTCCCTTTTTTATCCCAATTTCAAAAGGAACGTGTCATCAATAGAAAGCTTTTGATTTCAAAAGTTTCACCATATAATCTTGATTTCAAAAGGAAAACCTCATTTAGAGCAAAAAAAAAAAGGAAAACCTTATCAGAAGAAAGCTGTCATCGCAGTGATCCCGTTTTTTTTTTTTAATTTCCCCTCCCACCTCTCAATCTCTCCATCCCTCATGATCTCATTCTCCCAAGTCTAGAACCCGACATGCACACGCTCGCCCCGTCCTCTCCAACAGCTATATTCATCTCACGATCGCTTTTTATCCCAAGTTGGAGGCTTTGACCGATTCTTGCCTAGATTTTGGAAAGATAAAATTTAGTAATTATTTTTGCTTTCATTCATTTGATTTCTCCGATTTGTTCTTTTTAAATCCTCTTTAGTTCATCAATTCAAGTTATTTATTGATTTTTCTTTTGAAAAATTATGTTTGGTACTCCACAGGTAACCAACCAGTGCAGCCATCTTTGGTACTTGAAGAGGGAGATATATGAAAAATGTGGAGGATGTTTCAGCACACCATTATTGTGATGGGGTTTTCACCTCTTTTGATAAAAGGGTATATCTAAGCGTCTATTATTCTCTACTCTTTTTTTATTGTATTTATCATCAATATCTTCTTTACATCAGCTTCAGCCTTGGGCCATTGAATGGGTTCAAAGTGTTAATCATGAATTTCCATGAACACCCTAATGGGGCCTCCAACATCACTAAGCACGTCCTTGGGTAGCCTCCTGCCAAAATGTTTTTCTCTATTGTTGCTTGGAATGTTTGGTCGGGATATAGAACAATCTACTAAGGAAAAATCTGAATTTTAATAGCAATTTTGGATCCGACACGACAGACCCGACAATAAATTAGCGGGTCTACGTCAAATAGGTTTGGGTCATAAACGGGTCGACACGACTAACTCGTTTAGTAAACAGGTCGGGTTCGGTTTTTGTCTTCGACCTGTTTAAGACCCGTTTAAAAATCAATGAGTTGGGTTTACCCAGCATCCGATTACAGTCTGCGATGGGTTTAACGGATTACTGTGATCAGGACACCCATGATGGTGAGTTGCAACAAAAAAAAAGAATAAATATTTAAACGGGTCATATCGAGTCTTAGTGGTTGTCGGTCCATCGGAGAAGGCCGATGTTGCCGCCGAAAGTTTTTTGTTACCGAAGGTAGTCAGGTGCGTTGTTGCCAAAAGTTTTTTGTTGCCAAAGGTAGTCAGGTGCGTTGTCGCCGAATACGATATTGTGGGTGGGGGTGGTGACGCCCGGGGGGTGTCTTGCCGTTAAAGGTGGCCAACTTTTTTGCCGACAGTTGTATTGCTACCGAAGACGGCCCGCTGTAGTGCCGACAGACATTGGCATACACTAGTACCCCTATAGAATATAGTTGACCTTGTTAACTAGCGTGGGTCATACTTGGACCCTCTCATAATCTACCAAATAAATAAGAAGTCCAAAATAGTGGGACCCTTCCTAGCTATAAGACACTTTATATTTTGGCCACATAGATGCTGCTATTAAACTTACCCCTTTGATATATAGATGTACCCCTCTATAATATCGTCAACCTTGTCAACTAGAATAAGCCCTACTTGGACTTCTCTCGTAATGTACTACATGAATAAGGATCTCACAATAGTGGGACCCTATCTATCTATAGGATACTTTATATTTTGGCTACACAGAAGCGAGTGTTAATGTTACCCCTTTGACACAAAGATATACCCCTTATAATGTAGTCGACCTTTTTAACTAGAGTGGGCCTAACTTAGACTCGTTTTGTAATCTACTATATGCATAAGGATCCCACTATAGTAGGACCCCTCCTAACTATAGACTTTTTATATTTGTCTATATAGATACGAGTGTTAATGTCACCCTTTTGACTCATAGATGTACTACCTATAATAAAGTCAACATTGTCAACTGTAGTGGGCCCAACTTAGACTTTTCTCGTAATCTATTATATTAATAAGGATTCCTCAAAAGTTGGACCCCTCTATATGCAGGTATTAAAGTTACCCCTTTGACACAAAGATGTACCTCCTAATAATACAGTCGACCTTGTCAATTGGAGTGGGCCCCACTTAGACTCCTTTTATAATCTACCACATAAATAAGGATCCTATAATAGTAGGACCCCTCCTGGATATAGGCTCTTTATATTTTGGCCACATAGATGTAGGTATTAAAGTCCCCCTTTTAGCACATAGATACCCTTTATATTGTATTTGACCTTTTCAACAGGAGTGGGTCCCATATGTACTCTTCTTGTAATCTACTATATGAATAACAATCCTATAATAGAGGGATCCCTCTTAGCTATGGGACTCTTTAAAGTTTGTCCATACAGATATGTATGTTAAAGTCACCCCTTTGATACATAGATGTACCCTCAATGATATAGTCAACTTTGTCTCCTGGAGTGGGCCCCTCTTGGACTCATCACGTAATGTACTATATGAATAAGGATCTCATGATAGTGTGACCCCTCCTAGCTATGAGACTATATTTGGGACACGTAAATACGGGTGTTAAAGTCTCTTCTTTGACACATAAATTTATCCTATCATAATATATTCGACCTTATCAACGAGAGTGAGCTTTAATTGGTCTCCTCTCGTAATTTACTACATGAATAAGAATCCTACAACAGTAGGACCTCTCATTGTTATGAGAATCTTTATATTTTGGTCACATAAATATGGATATTAAAGTCACCCCTTTGACAGAATACTGCACCCTCTATAATATTATTGACCATGTCAACTAGAGTGGGGCCAAGGGCGTAGCCATAAATTTTTTTTGGGCTGGGTTGGAACTAAACTAGTTTTTTTTACAATGAAACTTTTACTTTATAAAGAAATACTAAGTATAATTTTTTAAACGAACATCGACGGTACTAGAAATTATATTAATATAAACAAAGGTTAATTACACTTTGTCCCCCTGAGTTTTAACTCAAAAACATTTAACCCCCTATAGTTAAAAAACTATATTTTGCCCCCTAGAGTTTTAACTCAAAAACATTTAACCCCCCTGTAGTTAAAAAACTATATTTTGCCCCCTATTGAAGTCAAATAAAAATTACAAAATGAGAGATATTAAGTAGTTGACAAAAGGAGTATTGTGCTAACTTTTCAAACTTTAGGGAGCATTTTGGAACAAAGTAAACTATAGTGGGGTTACGTGTTTTTGGCGGCGATTTATGTTTCGTGAGGACTTAGAGGCGATAGCAATTCATGTACGTGTCGCGAACGGCCAAGGGCCTTGCTGGGTTGAGGCAGACTGAGACATGTACTTAATAATATGAGTTATTTTTTCTCAAACTCAGCCAGGCTATAGCCCGGCCGAGCTAATTATTAGATCCGCCCATGAGTAGGCCCTACTTGGCTCCACTCAAAATCTACTACATTAATAAAGATCCCAAAACAGTAGGACCCCTCCTAGCTATGAGATTTTTTTTAATTTTACCACACAGATATGGGTGTTAAAGTCACTTATTTGACACAGAGATATACCCCCGATAACAGAGTCGACGTTGTCAACTCGAGTGAGCCCTACTTGGACTCCTCTCGTAATCTACTACATGAATATTAAATCCACAATAGTGGGAGCCCTCCTAGATTTGGGACTCTTTATATATTGGCCACACAGATACAGGTATTAAAGTAACCCCTTCGATACATAGCTATACCCCCTAATAATGAAGTCAATATTGTATACTAGAATGGGCCCTAATTGAACTACTTTCATAATCTACAACATGAATAAGGATCCGACAATAGTGGAACCCCTCCTAGATATGTGACTCTTTATATTTTGGTCACATAGATTCGAGAATTAAAGTCACCCCTTTAATATATAGATATACCTCTCTATAATGTATTCGTCCTTATCAACTAGAGTGGACCCCACTTACACTCATCTCTTAATCTAGTATATGAATAATAATCTTATAATAGTGGGACACCTTCTAGCTATGAGAATCTTTTGGCTATATAGATACGAGTGTTAAAGTCACCCCTTTGAGATATAAATGTACCCCCTATAATATAGTCAATATTGTGCTATTCTTGGACTCATCTCGTAATCTAAAAAATGAATAGGTATCCCATAATAGTAGGAGAGAGGATTCTTTATATTTTTTGGTCAATAAGAAGTAATTCTTTAAGTCAACTCTGTGACACATAGATGTACGCCCCTATAATATAGTTGACCTTATCAACTGTAGTGGGCTCCACTTGGACTCATCTCGTAATCTAGTATATGAATAAAGATTCTATAATAGTGGGACCGCCGCTTCTAATAATAGGACTATTTATATTTTTGCCATATAGATGTGCGTGTTAAAGTCACCCTTTTGATATATAGATATACCCCATATAATGTAATCAACCTTGTCAACTGGAGTAGTCCCCACTTATAGTCCTCTCGTAATCTACTATATGAATAAGGATCCCATAATAGTGGGACCCTCATAGCTATGGGATAATTTATATTTTGGCCATATGGATGCGGGTGTTTAAATCACCACTTTGACACATGGATGTACGCCTTTAATATTATCGACCATGTCAATTGGAGTGGGCTCTACTTGAACTTCTATTGTAATCTATTTTCAGATTAAGTCCCATAATAGTGGGACCCATCCTAGCTATGGGACTCTTTATATTTTGTCCATATAATGCAGTTGACCATGTTAACTAGAGTGGGCCCAACTTGAAGCCTCTCCTAATCTACTACATGAATAGGGATCCCAATATAATAAGACCCCTCCTATCTATATAACTATTTATATTTTGGCTACACAGATGTGGGTGTTAAAGTCACTCCTTTGAGATATAGATAAACCTCCTATAATGTTATCGACATTGTAAACTGGAGTGGGCCCCACATGGATTCCTCTCATAATCTACTATATGAATAAGGATCTCATAATAGTGGGACCCTACCTAGCTATGTGACTCTTTATATTTTGGCCAGACATAGATGTATCAATATATAATATAATCAACCTGGTTAACTAGCGTAGTTCCCTTTTAGACTCCTATCATAATCTACTATGAATACGGGATCCACAATAGTGGGACCCTTCCTAGCTATGTGATACTTTATATTTTGGCCACATAAATACGGGTGTTAAGTTACCCCTTTGACACATAGATGTACCCCCTATAATGTAGCGACCTTGTAACTAGAGTGGCCCATACTTGGACTACTATCATAATCTATTACATAAATAAGAATCTCATAATAGTGGACTCTTCCTAGATATGAGATATTTTATATTTTGGACACACAGAAACGGGTGTTAAAGTCACCCCTTTGACATATAGGTGTATCCCTCTATAATATAGTCGACCTTGTCAATTAGAGTGGGGCCACTTGGACTCCTCTTGTAATCTACAATGTTAACAAGAATCCTACAATAGTGGGACCCCCTATCTATGGGACTTTTTTATATTTTGACCACAAAAATACAGGTGTTAAACTCACATTTTGACACATCGATATACCCCCATATAATATAGTCGACCTTGTTAACTTGTATGGGCCCTACTTGGACCCTATCGTAATCTGCTACATGAATAAAGAGTCCATAATAGTGTGATCAATCCTAGCTATGTAATATTTTATATTTTGGATATACAAATATTGGTGTTAAAGTCACTTATTTGATATATAGATGTACCCCTTATAATATAATCGACCTTGTCAACTAGAGTGGGCCTATTTGGACTCCTTTCGTAATCTACTACGTGAATAAGGATCCAACAATAGTAGGACCCTTCCTAGCTAGGGCTGGCAATTCTAGACCTGTCACGATAGACCCGACACAAAATTAGCGGGTCCGGGTCTAGGTTAAACGGGTTCGGGTCATAAACGGGTCGACACGACTAACCCGTTTAGTAAATAGGCCAGGTCCAAGTTTTCTCTCCAACCTGCTTGACCCGATTAAGACCTGTATAAAACTCTATGGGTCAGATCGGGTCTATTCAGTATCCGAACACATTGTGCGATGGGTTCAACGAATGGCTATGATCAGGAAATCCATAATGGAAAATTACAACAAAATATAAAATTTAAAAAATAAAGAATATTTAGATGGGTCTTACGGGGTCTTAACGGGGTCTTCCTGTTTATAAACAGGTCAGGTATGGGTTTAGGGTCTAGATATAATTAGTTAAACAGGTCAGGTCTAGGTTTAGGGGTTTTGGACACAACACGAAATCGAACATGACACGAACATGACTCGACCCATTGCCAACCCTATTCCTAGCTATGGGACCCTTTCATATTTTGGCCACACAGATGTGATTATTAAAGTCACTCCTTGACACATAGATGTACCCCTATAAAATACAGTTGATATCGTTAACTAGTGCGGGCCTTACTTGGACCCTTTTGTAATCAACTACATGAATAAGGAGCTCACAATAGTGGGACCCTTCATATCTATGTGACTCTTTATATTTTGGCCAAATAGATACGGGTGTTAAAGTCACCCCTTTGACATATAGATATACCCTCTAATAATGTAGTCGTCATTTTCAACTAGAGTGAGCTCCACTTGGACTCCTCTCATAATCTACTATATGAATAAGAATCCTATAGTAGTAGGACCCCTTTTAGATATGGGACTCTTATATATTTTAGCCATACAAATACGGATGCTAGAGTCACCCCTTGACATATTGATGTAATCTTATATAATATAGTTGACCTTGTTAACTAGTGTGGGACCCACTTCGACCATCTCATAATATACTACATAAATAAGAAGCCCACAATAGCGGGACCATTCCTAGCTATGAGTCTCTTTATATTTTAGGAACATAGATACTGGTGTTAAAGTCACCACTTTGATATATTGATGTACCCCATATAAAGTCGTCGACCTTCTCAGTCGAAAGAGGTCCTACTTGGACTCCTTTTGTAATATAATATTTGAATAAGGATCCTACGATAGTGAGAATTTTCCTAGCTATGGGACTTTTTATATTTTTGCCACTTAGATGCAGGTGTAAAAGTTATCCCATCGACACATAGATATGCCACCTTATAATATAGTAGACCTATTCAGTTGGAGTAGGCCCCACTTAGATACTTCTTGTAATATACTATATGAATAAAGATCCCACAATAATGGGACCCCTCTTAGCTATAGGACTCTTTATATTTTGGCCATACAGATGCAGGTGTTAAAGTCAACTCTTTGACATATAGATATACCTTCTAAAATATAGATAATATTGTCAACTAGAGTGGCCCCCACTTGGACTACTATCGTAATCTACTATATGAATAAGGATCCTGCAATAGTAGGACCATTCCTAGCTATGGGATACTTTATATTTTGGCAACACAGATACGGGTGTTAAAGTCACCCCTTTACCATATTATGTACCCCCTAGAAGGCAGTCGACCTTATCAATTGGAGTGGGCCCTATTTGGACTCCTTTCGTAATCTACTATCTGAATATAGATCCTATAATAGTGGGACCCCTTCTAGGTATATGACTTTTTATATTTTGGCAACATAGATATGAGTGTTAAAGTCACCCCTTTGATACATTGATGTATCCCTATATATTGTAGTCAACCTTGTTAATTTGTGTGGGCCATACTTAAACCCTATCCTAATCTACTATATGAATAAGGAGCCCACAATAGTGGGACCCATCATATCTATGTGACTCTTTATATTTTGACTATACAGTTACAGGTATTAAAGTTACCCCTTTGATACAAAGATGTACCCCTTCTAATATAGTCAACCTTATCAACCGGAGTGGGACCCACTTGGACTTCTCTTGTAATCTACTACATGAATATGGATACCAGTATCGTAGAACCTCAGCTAGCTATTAGACTCTTTATATTTTGGCCATACAGAAGAGGGTGTTAAAGTTAACCCCGTGATACATAGAAGCACCCCCTATATTGTAGTCGATCTTGTTAACTAGAATGGGCCCTAATTGGACTCATTTCGTAATCTACTTTATGAATAAGGATCCCACAATAGTGGTACCACTCCTAGGTATGAAACTCTTAATATTTTGGCCTCATATATACGGGTCTTAACATCACTGCTTTGACACATAGATGTACCCCTAAAATATAGTTGACCTTGTCAATTGGTTTGGGCCCCATTTAAATACTTCTCATAATCTACTATATGAATATGGATCCCATAATAGTTGGACCCCTTCAAGCTATGAGCTCTTTATATTTTGGCCACACAGATATGGGTGTTAAAGTCACCTCTTTAATACAAAGATGTACCCCCTAATAATGTAGTTGACCTTGTCAACTAGTTTGGGCCTAACTTGGACTATTCTCGTAAGTTACTATATGAATAAGAATCACACAATAGTGGAACTTATTTTAGTTTTGTAACTCTTTATATTTAGGCCACTCAGAAGTGTAATATTATCGACCTTGTAACTGGAGTGGGTCCCATTCAGACTCCTTTCATAATATACTATATGAATAACAATCTCATTATAGTAGGACACCTCCTAGATATATGACTTTTTATATATTAGCCATATAGATACGGGTGTTGAAGTAACCCATTTGACATATAGATGCACCCCCTATAATATAGTCGACCTTGTCAACTAGAGTAGACCCCACTTGGACTCTTTCTACAATCTACTATATAAATAAGGATCTCATAATAGTAGGACCCCTCCTAGCTATGAAACTCTTTATATTTTGGCCACATAGATACGAGTGTTAATATCACCACTTTGATACAAAGATATACCCCCATATAATATTATCAACCTTGTCAATAGGACTGGATCCCACATAGATTTCTCTCGTAATCTACAATATGTATAAGGATCCCATATTACTGGGACCCCTCCAAGCAATAAGACTCTTTATATTTTGGCCACACAGATACGAGTGTTAAAGTCACCCCTTTGATATGATGTACCCCCTATATGTATTCGACCACATCAACAAGAGTGGGACTGACTTGGACTTCTTTTATAACCTACTATATAAATAATAATAGTATTCATCCTAGCTATGTGACTCTTTATATTTTTTTCATACAAATATGGATGTTAAAGTCACCGTTTTGATATATAGATGTACCCCTTTTTTAATTTAGTGGACCTTGTCAATTGGAGTGGGCCCTACTTGGATTCCTCTTATAATAATGGGACCCATCATAACTATCTGACTATATATTTTGGCCACATATATAGGGATGTTAATATCACCCCTTTGACATAAAAATATACCCTTTATGCTATAGTCGACCATACATGTTAACTAGAATAGGCCCCTCTTGAACTCCTTCGATAATCTACGGGAAGAATAAGCATCTCACAATAGTGGGATCACTCCAAACTATAAGACTCTTTATATTTTAGTCATACATATACGGGTGTTAAAGTCACCCATTTGATATATAAATGTACCCACTATAATATCGTCGACCTTGTTAAATGGAGTGATCCCCATTTGAACTCCTCTCGTCATCTACTATATGAATAAGGATCCCACAGTAGTGTGACTTCTTCAAGCTATGGGACTCTTTATATTTTGGTAACTTAGATGTAAGTGCCAAAGTAATCCATTTAACACATAGATATATCGTTCTATAATGTTGTTGACCTTGTCAATTGGAGTAGGTCTTATTTGGACTACTCTCGTAATCTACTATATAAATTAGGATCCAACAATAATAGGACCCTTCCTAGCTATGTTATACTTTATATTTTAGCCATATAAATACGGGTGTTAAAGTCATCTTTTTGACATATAGATATACCACCCTATAATATAGTCGACCTTATCAATTTGAGTGGGCCCCATATGGACTCCTTATGTAATTTAATGTATGAATAAGGATCCGACAATAATGGGAACCACCCTTGTTATGGGACTTATATTTTAGCCACACAGATACAGCTGTTAAAGTCACCCCTATGACACATTGATATACCCCTATATAATGTAATCGACTTTGTTATCTAGTATGGGCCCTACTTGGATCCTCTCATAATCTACTACATGAATAAGAAATCCATAATAGTGGGATCCCTTCTAGTTATTGAGCTCTTTATATTTTTATCACACAGATGCTTATGTTAAAGTCACACCTTTTACATATAGATTTACTCCTCTATAATATCGTCGGCCTTGTCAACTAGAGTGAACTCTACTAGGACTCCTCTCGTAATATACTACCAGAATAAGGATCCCATAATAGTAGAGCCCCACCTAGCTATGAGACTATTTATATTTTGGCCAATATATATGGGTATTAAATTTACCACTTTAACACAAAGATATACCCCTCTATTGTGTAGTTGACCTTGTCAACGATAGTGGAACCACTTGGACTCCATTCGTAATCTACTATATAAATAAGTATCCCATAATAGTGGGACCCCATATAACTATATGAATTTTTATATTTTGTCCACACAGATACGGGTATTAAAGTTACCTTTTTGATAAATAGATGTACCCCATATAATGTAGTCGACCTTGTCAACTAGAGTGGGCCTTATTTGAACTCCTCTCATAATCTTCTATATAAATATAGATTCCACAATAGTGGAACCCCTCTTAGCTATAAGGATCCTACAATATTGGGACCCCTTATAGTTGTTGGACTCTTTATATTTTGGCTATCCATATTCCACAATAGTGGGACCCCTCTTAGCTAGGATCCTACAATATTGGGACCCCTTATAGTTGTTGGACTCTTTATATTTTGGTTATCCATATTCGAGTGTTAAAGTCATCTTTAGACACATTGCTGTATCCCTATATAATGTAATCGACCTCGTTAACTAGTATGGGCCCCATTTGGACCATCTTGTAATCTACTTCATGAATAAGGATCCCGTGTGAAACCCTTTCTAGCTATGGGACTCATTATATTTTGGCTACATAGATGCTGGTATTAAACTCACCCATTTGATACATAGACGTACCCCCATTAATATTATCGACCTCGTTAATTAGAGTAGGCCCTACTTGGACTCCTCTTGTAACCTACATGAATAAGGATCTCATAGTAGTGGGACTCAACTTATCTATATGACCTTTTATATTTTGGCTACAAAGGTGCAGATATTAAAGTTACCCCTTTGATATATAGTTATACCTCCTATAATATGGTCGACCTTTTCAAATTGAGTAGGCACCACTTGGACTCCTTTCGTAATCTACTATATGAATAGTGATCCCATAATAGCGGGAGCCCTCCTAACTATGAGACTCTTTATATTTTGTCCATAAATGTACGAGTGTTAAAGCCACTCATTTGATTAATAGATGTACCCCCTATATTGTAGTCGACTTTGTTAACTTAAGTGGACCCTATTTGGACTTCTTTCATAATCTACTACATAAATAGGGATTCCATAAAAGAGGGACCCCTTCTAAGTACTATAGAACACTTTATATTTTGGTCATACAGATGCGGGTGTTAAAGTCACCGCTTTGACATAAAAGATATACCCACCTATAATATAGTTGACCTTGTCAACTAGAGTGGCCCTACTTAGAGTCCTCTCATAATCTACTATATTAATATAAATCCAACAATAGTGGGACCCCTGCTAGCTATGAGACTCTTTATATTTTAGTCACATAGATATGGGTAGTAAAGTCACCTCTTTAATATATAAATATATCACCTATAATATAGTCGATATTTTTCAACTCGAGTGGATCCTACATAGACTCCTATCATAATCTACAAAATAAAGATCCCATAAAAGTAGGACCCATTCTAGCTATAAGAGTCGTTATATTTTTTCCATACAACTGCAGGTGTTAAAGTCACCCATTTGATACATAGATGTACCTTTATTTAATGTAGTAGACCTTGTCAACTAGGTAGGCCCCACTGGGACTCCTCTTATAACCTACTTCATGAATAAGGATCCAATAATAGTGGGATCCTTCCAAGCTATAGGACGTTTTATATTTTAGCTATACAAATACTGATGTGAAAGTCACATATTTGACACATAAATATACATATAATATAGTTGACTTTATTAACTACAGTGGGCCCCACTTGGACTTCTATTTTAATCAACTATATAAATTAGAATCCCATAAGAGTGGGACCCCTCCTTACTATGGGACTTTTATATTTTGTCCAAACAGATACCGCTGTTAAAGTTACCAATTTTAAAGTCACCCATTTGACACATAGATACACCCTTTATAATATAATCGACATTGTCAACTAATTACGCACTCATTTAGACTCCTTTTGTAATTTACTTCATGAATAAATATACTACAAGACTCCTAGTTATGGGACTGTTTATATTTTGGCTACACAGATACGGATGTTAAAGTCACCCCTCTGATAGATAGATGTACCTCCTATAATATCATTGACCATGTGAACTGGAGTAGGCCCCACTTGGACTGCTCTCTTAATCTACTGTTTGAATATAGATCCTATATTAGTAGTTCCTCTCCTAGCTATGGGAAGTTTTATATTTTAGTTATATAAAAATGGGTATTAAAGTCACCTATTTGACATATAAATATATCCTCCTATAATGTAGTAAACTTTGTCAACTAGTGTTGGGCCCACTTGGACTCATCTCATAATCTACTAAATAAATAAGTAATCCAAAATAGTAAGAGTCCTCATAGCTATGGGACTCTTTATATTTTGGTCATACGAATACGAGTCTTAAAGTTTGCCCATTTTATATTTTTGGTCACATAGATGTGCCCCTCCTAAAATGAAATAGATCTTGTCAACTAGTGTGGGCCTACTTGAACTCCTCTCATAATCTACTATATGAGTAAGGATCCTACAATAGCAAGACCCTTCCTAGATATGAGACTCTTTATATTTTGGCCACACAGATGTGAGTATTTTAGTAACCCCTTAGACACATAGATATATCCCCTATAATATATTCGACCTTATTATCTAAAGTGGGCCCTATTTGCACTCCTCTCATATTCTACTACATGAATAATGATCCTACAATAGTAGGATCTATCCTAGCAATGTGACTTTTTATAGCTTGACCACATCAATGCGGGTGCTAAAGTTGCTTCTTTGACACTTAGATATACCCCCTATAATGTACGTAGTCAATCTTATCACCTAAATTGGGCCCCTCTTAGACTCATCTCGTAATCTATTATATAAAAAAGGATTTCATAATAATGACACTCCTCTTAACTAATAGACTCTTTATATTTTGGCCATATAGATGCGTGTGTTAAAGCCACCCCTTTGATATATAAATATACCCTATAATATAGTCGAGTTTATCTACAAGAGTGGGCCCTACTTGGACTTCTCTCGTAATCTACTACATGAATAAGGATCCCATAATAGTAGGATCCCTTTTACCTATGGAATGTTTATATTTTGGCCACACAGATACAGTTGTTAAAGTTACCCTATTGACATATAGATATACCCCCTAGATGTAGTCGACTTTGTCAATTAGAGTGGGGCCGGCCTACTTAGATTTCTCTCTTAATCTACTATATTTATAAGGATCCTATAATAGTGGGACCCCTCTTAGCTATGAGGCTTTTTATATTTTTGCCTAACTAATGCGGTTCTTAAAGTCACCCCTTTGATATATAGATATACTCCCTTTTACTATAGTTGATCCTGTCAACTAAAGTGGGCTTCACGTGGACTCATCTCATAATCTACTTCCCAAATAAGGATCCTATAATAGTAGGACCTGTCCTTGTAATGGGTCTTTTTATATTTTTTGCCATATAAATACAGATGTTAAAGTCACCATTTTGACACATAAATATACCAATTTATAATATAGTCGGCCTTGTCAACTAGAGTAGGCCACACTTTGACTCCACTCGTAATCTACTACATGAATAAGAATTCTACAATAGTGGTACCCCTCCTAGTTATGGGATTTTTTATATTTTATCTACATAAATGCGGATATTAAAGTCACTTATTTGACTGAAAGATGTGCCCCTCTATAATATAGTCGACCATGTTAAATAGAGTTGGCCCCTACTTGGATTCCTCTTATAATCTACAATATGAATAAAAATCTTGCAATAATGGGACCTGTCCTAGCTATAGAATTCTTTATATTTCTGCCACACAGATGCAGGTGTTAAAGTTACCCTTTGACACACAGATGAACCCTCTATAATATAATCGACCTTGTCAACTGTAATGGGCCCTACTTGGATTCCTTTCGTAATCTACTATATGAATATGTAATCCATAATAGCAGGACACCTCTTAGCTATGTGACTATTTAAACTTTGTCCACATTGATACGTGTTTTAAAGTCATCCCTTCGACACATAGATGTACCCATTATAATGAAGTCGACCTTGTCAACTAAAGTAGGCCCCACTTAAACTTCTCTTATATTCTACTAGATGAATAAGGATTCCATAGTAGTGGGACCCTCCTAGATATAAGACTCTTTATATTTTGGGCACATAGAAGCGGGTACTAAAGTCACACATTTGACAAAAATATATACCCTCAATATAATGTATTTGATATTATCAATTGGAGTGGGCCCCACTTCCACTCCTTTTATAATCTACTATATGAATAACGATCTCATAATAGTGAGACCCCTCCTAGCTATGAGATTCTTTATAGTTTGGACATATAGATACGGGTGTTAAAGTCACCCTTTTGACGTATAGATGTACCACCTATAATGTAGTCGGCCTTATCATCGGGAGTATGACCCTTTTAGACTAATCTTATAATCTATTATATGAATAAGGATCCCACAAATAGTAGGACCCCTCCGAGCAGTGAGACTCTTTATATTTTGGCGACACATATGCAAGTGTTAAATTATTCTTTCGACACATTAATGTACCCCCCGATAATATGGTTGACCTTATCAACTAGAGTGGGTCCTACTTGGATTCTTCTTGTAATCTATTATATAAATAAGGATCCCACAATAGTAGGATTCCTCCTAGCTATGCGACTCTTTATATTTTTACCATAAATATACGGGTTTAAAAGTTATCCCATCGACATATAGATGTACCCCCTATAATATAGCCAACATTGTCAACTGGAGTGGATCCCACTTACACTACTCTTGAAATTAATTATATTAATAATGATCCTACAATAGTGGGAACCCTCTTAGCTATGGGATATTTTATATTTTGTCCAAATAGATGTGGTTCTTAAAGCTACCCCTTTGATACATAGATGTACCCTCTGATAATGTAGTCGATCTTATTAATTAGAGTAGGCTCCACTTGGACTCCTTTTGTAATTAGCTATATAAATAAAGATCGATAAAAGTAGGACTCCTTCTAACTATGGGACTCTTTATATTTTTGTCATATAGATATGAGTATTATAGTCACCCGTTTGATATACAGATATACCCTCAGATAATATACTAGACCTTGTCAACTAGAATAGGCCCTACTTGGACTCCTCCCATAATCTACTATATGAATAAGAATCTCACAATAGTGCGACCCTTACAGCTATGAGATACTTTATATTTTTGCTACACAGGCAGTTGTTAAAGTTACCCCTTTGCCATATAGATATACCCTCATTTAATATTGTCGACCTTGTCAACTACAGTAATATGCTTCCATTCATAATTTACTTCCGGAATAAGTATTATATAATAATAGGATCTATCCTAACTAGAGTGGGCCCTACTTAGACTCCTTATAATAGTGTCAATCTTGTCAACTAGAGTGGGCCCTACTTAGACTCCTCTCATAATCTACTATATCAATAAGAAACCTATAATAGATAGACCCGTCTTAGTTATGAGACTTTTTATATTTTGTCCACACTGATACGGGGGTAAAATTCACCCCTTTGACATATAGATGTACCCCCCCTATAATATCGTAGACTATGTCAACTAGAGTAGGCTCCACTTAGACTCCTCTCGTAATCTACTACATGAATAAAGATCCTATAATAGTGGGACCCCATCTAGCTATGAGACTCTTTATATTTTAGCCATATAGATGCAAGTGTTAAAGTCATCATTTTGACATATAGATATACCCTATATAATGTAGTGACCTTATCTACTAGAGTGAGCCCTACTTAAACTCCTCTCGTAATCTATTATAAGAATAAGGATCCCATAATAGTGGGAACCTTTCTAGTTATAGAAATTTTTATATTTTAGACACACAGATGAGGGTGGTAAAGTTACCCCTTTGATAAATAAATATATACCCACTATGATGTAGTCAACTAGAGTGGGCCCCATTTGGACTACTTTCGTAATCTACTACATGAATAAGAATCCTACAATACTAGGACCCCTCCTAGTTATGGAACTTTTTATATTTTGGCCATACAAATATAGGTATTAAAGTCACCCCTTTGATAGATAGATATACCCCTGTATAATATTAGCGACTATGTCAACTAGAGTGTGCCACACTTGGACCACCCCTCATAATCTACTATAAGAATAAAGATTCGACAATAGTGGGAGCCTTCCTACCATTAGAACTCTTTATTTTTTAACCATACAAATATAGGTGTTAAAGTTACCCTTTTGATATATAAATATATCTCCCATAATATAGTTGATCTTTTTAACTCGAGTGGGCCATATTTGGACTCCTCTAATAATCTACTATAAAAATACAGATCCTATTAATAGTGGGAACCCCTTAAATCTTTGAAACTCTTTATATTTTAGCTACACATATACGAGTATTAAAGTTACTCATTTGATACATGATGTACCCTACTATAATATAGTCGACCTTGTCAATTGGCGTAGTTCCCACTTGGACTCCTATCGTAATCTATTATATGAAATAAGAATCCTATAGTAGAGTGACTTCTCCTAGCTATTAGACTTGATATTTTGGTCATTCAGATGTAGGTGTTGAAGTCATCCCTTTGACACATAGATATACCGCCCTATAATGTAGTCTACCTTGTTAATTGAACTGGGCCCAATATAGACTCCTCTTGTAATCTAATACATAAATAAGAATCTTACAATAATTTTCCACCTCCTGACTATGAGACTCTTTATATTTTGACCACACAGATATGGGTGTTAAAGTCACCCCTTTGATATATAGATGTACCCCTTATAATGTAAGTGACCTTGTAAACTAGAGTGGCCTCTATTTGGATTACTCTCATAATCTACTACATCAATAAGGATCCCATAATAATGGGCTCTTTCTAGCAATGAGACACTTTATATTTTGGCCATATAGATATGGATGCTAAAGTCACCATTTTGACAAATAGATATACCCCCCTTTAATGTAATCGATCTTGTAACTCGAGTGAGCCCCACTTGGACTCGCCTCATAATCTACTAAATGAATAAGGATCATACAATAGTGGGACCATTCCTAAGTGTGGAACCCTTTATATTTTGGCCACAAAGATACAGGTGTTAAAGTCACCCCTTTGACACATTGGTGTACCCTATATAATATAGTTGACCTAATTACTTAGTGTAGGATCTACTTGGATCCTCTCGTAATCTATTATATAAATAAGGAGCCCATAATAGTAGGACCCCTCCAAGCTATGGGACACTTTATATTTTGGTCATACATATATTGGTATTAAAGTCACCACTCTTACACATAGATGAACCCCCTTATAATATGATCGACTATGTGAACAAGGTTGGGCTCTATTTGGCCTCCTCTTGTAATCTACTATATGAATAAGGATCCAACAGTCGTGGGATCTCTCCTAACTATAGGTCTATTTATATTTTGTCCATACACATATGGGTATTAAATTTACCCTTTTTACATATAGATGTACCCTTTATAATGTAGTCGAGCTTGTCAATTTGAGTGGGCCCCTATTGGACTTCTCTCATAATCTCCTATAATAATAAAGATCCCACAAAAGTAGGACCCCTTCTAGCTATGGGACGTATTATATTTTGGCCATATAAATACGAGTGTTAAAGTCAACCTTATATTATAGTTGACCATGTCAACTGGAGTGGACCCCACTTGGATTTCTCTCATAATCTACTATATGAATAAGGATCCCACAAAAGAGAGACCTCTTCTAGGTATGACACTCTTTATATTTTAGCCACACATATTTATCCCTTTTAATGTAGTTGGCCTTGTCAACTGGAGTGGGCCCCACTTAAACTCCTTATGGAGGAAATTTCTATACTGTCTTGATTAGAGAATTCGCTCCATAATTCTAGATTGAATTAGATGGTTCGTATGTTGTGGAGATTAGAGACTTGAGAGAAAAAGATGACACAATGAGTTATTATCAAAGTTCGGTCTTACAACTTACATTTCTGGGCAAGAGGTGCCACATGGTCTGCACTATAATGAATGTAAAGGGGGGTTAGCATTTTCTCAATAGGCTGAGAAAATCTTTTTGCAAGGCTGGTCGCATGAAGAAACTAGAAAGAAATTAGAATAAGAGAAAAGAGTTCTTGCTCAAGCTCTGGAATTCTCTCATCCGAATGACTAACCCTTTTCTATATAAGCCATAGGGGTTCTTTTATAGCTTAGGTACGTACTTGATATGGCAGTGATGAGATGGCATCGGGTTTGCCCTTCACATGGGCCATTGTCTTGTCCTTCTTGCTGGGCCCCTATTGGGCCATTGTCTGGGTCCAATAAGGGGGGGCTTGATTGGCGGGCCTTGTAGAGTAGGTCCATGGACCTGGGCTTGCCCACTTGGGCTATTGCATGATCTCATATAGGTCTGGTCCGGTCTGGTATAATTTTTGCACCTATATTTCACTTGTTATTTATTACCTAAATAAGGATCTCTCAATAGTCGGATCCATCCTAGCTATATGGCTCTCTATATTTTTGCTACACAGATATGGATGTTAATGTTATCTATTTGACACAAAAATATACCCTTATAATATAGTCAATCTTGCTAACTAGAATGGGTCCCACTTGGACTCCTCTATTAATCTAGTACATATATAAAAATTTTACAATAGTGGGATCTCTTCTAGTTATGAGACTTTTTATATTTTGGTCACACAGATATATGTGTTAAATTTACCTCTTTGACAGATAGATATACCACCTATAATATACTCAAATATGTCAGATAAAGTGCCCCACTTGGACTACTCTCATAAATATACTCGCTATAATATAGTTGACCTTGTCAATTGGAGTGGGCCCCACTTGGACTTTTCTTGTAATCTACTGTAAGAATAAGAATCTTATAAGTGGGACCACTCCAAGCTATGGGACTTTTTATATTTTACCTATACAGATATAGTTGTTAAAGTCACCCCTTTAACACATAGATGTATATACAATAAAGTAGTCGACCTTGTCAACTGGAGTGGTCCTTATTTGGACTTCTATCGTAATTTACTATAAAAATAAGAATCCAATAACTTGGACTCCTTTTGTAATTTACTATATAAATAAGAATCCTACAATAGTAGGACCTCTCCTAGTTATGAGATTCTTTATATTTTGGTCATATAGATATGGGTGTTAAAGTCACCCCTTTGATAGAAAGATACACCCCCTATAATATTATTGACCATGTCAACTAGAGTAGACCATACTTAGCTTCTCTCAAAATCTACTACATGAATAAAGATCCCAAAATAGTGGGACCCCTCCTAGCTATGAGACTTTTTATTTTTACCACACAGATACGGGTGTTAAAGTCACCCCTTTGATACAGAGATGTACCCCCGATAATAGAGTCAATTTTGTCAACTAGAATGGGCCCCAATTAAACTACTCTCGTAATCTACAACATGAATAAGGATCCAACAATAGTAGGTCCCCTCCGAGATATACGACTATTTATATTTTGGCCGCACAGATCTGAGAATTAAAGTCACCCATTTGATATATAGATATACCCCTCTATAATGTATTCGACCTTATCAACTAGAGGGGACCCCACTTGCTCTCCTCTTTTAATCTGCTGTATGAATAATGATCTCATAATAGTATGACACTTTTAGCTATGAGATTCTTTTGGCCATACAGATACGTGTGTTAAAGTCACCCATTTGAGACATAAATGTACCCTCTATAATGTAGTCAATATTGTCATCTAAAGTGGGCCATTCTTGGACTTATCTCATAATCTAAAAAATGAATAAGGATCCCATAATAGTTGGAGAGAGGATTCTTTATATTTTTGGTCAAAGAGAAGCGATTCTTTAAGTCAACTCTATAACACATAGGTATGCGCCCCTATAATATAGTCGATCTTATCAATTATAGTGGCTCCACTTGGACTCATTTCATAATCTAGTATATGAATAAAGATCCCACTATACTAGGACCACTTCTAAAAATTGGACTCTTTATATTTTTTTCCATATAGATATGAGTGTTAAAGTCACCCCTTTGATATATAGATATTCCCTCTATAACGTATTCGACCTTGTCAACTAGAGTTGTCCCCACTTATACTCCTCTCATAATCTACTATATGAATAAGGATCCCATAATAATGGAACCCTCCTAGTTATGGGATAATTTATATTTTGGTCATATAGATGCGGGTGTTTAAATCACCACTTTGACACATAAATGTACACGTTTAATATTATCGACCATGTTAACTGGAGTGGGCCCTACTTGAACTCTTATTGTAATATATTTTCGGATTAAGTCCCATAATAGTGGGACCCATCCTAGCTATAAGACTCTTTATATTTTTTCATATAATGTAGTCAACCGTGTTAACTAAAGTGGGCCCAACTTGAACCCTTTCTTAATCTATTACATGAATAAGGATCCCAATATAATGGGACCCCTCCTAGCTATAGGATTGTTTATATTTTGGCCACACAGATATGGGTGTTAAAGTCAACCCTTTGAGATATAGATAAACCCCTAATAATGTTATCAATATTGTTAACTGGAATGGGCCCTACCTGGATTCCTCTCGTATTCTACTATATGAATAAGGATCCCATAAAGTGGGACCCTACCTAGCTATGCGACTCTTTATAATTTGGCGACACATAAATATATCAATATATAATATAATCAACTTGGTCAACTGGCGTGGTCCCCTTTTAGACTCCTCTTGTAATCTATTACATGAATATGGGATCCACAATAGTGGGACCCTTCATAGCTATGTGACACTTTATATTTTGGCCATATAAATACGGGTGTTAAGTCACCCCTTTCACACATAGATGTACCCCCTATAATATAGCAACCTTGCAACTAGATAGGTCTCCACTTAGACTACTCTCATAATCTACTACATAAATAAGAATATCATAATAGTGGACTCTTCCTAGCTATGAGATATTTTATATTTTAGACACATAGATACGGGTGTTAAAGTCACCCCTTTGACATATAGATGTATCTCTCTATAATATAGTCGACCTTGTCAATTAGAGTGGGGACACTTAGACTTCACTTGTAATCTTCAATTTTAACTAGGATCCTACAATAGTGGGATCCCCCTAGCTATAAGACTTTTTTATATTTTGGCCATACAGATACAGGTGTTAAAGTCACATTTTGACACATTGATATACCCCCATATAATATAGTTGACCTCATTAACTTGTGTGGGCCCCACTTGGCCCTCTCATAATTTACTATATAAAAAAGGTTAACAAGGTCGACTACATTAACAAGGTTAATAAGGTCCCACACTAGTTAACATAGTCGATTACATTATATAAGGTTACATCAATATGTCAAGGGGTGACTTTAGCGTCTGTATTTGTATGGCCAAAATATAAAAGAGTTTTATAGCTAAAAGGGGTCCTACTATTGTAGGATCCTTATTTACATAGTAGATTATGAGAGGAGTCCAAGTGGGGCTCACTATAGTTGACAAGGTTGGCTACATTAGTAGGGGGTACATCTCTATGTCAAAGGGGTGACTTTAACACTTGTATCTATTTGGCCAAAATAAAGAGTCACATAGCTAAGGGTCCCATTATTGTGAGCTCCTCATTCTTGTAGTAGATTACAAGAAGGTCCAAGTAGAGCCCGCGCTAGTTAACGATGGCAACTATATTTTATCAGGGTACATCTATGTGTCAAGGAGTGACTTTAACAATCGCATTTGTGTGGCCAAAATATGAAAGGGTTCCATAGCTAGGAATAGGTTTGGCAATAGGTCGGGTCGGGTCATGTCGTGTTCATGTCATGTTTGGTTTCGTGTCATGTCCAAAACCCTTAAACCTAGATCTGGCCCGTTTACCTAATTATGTCTAGACCCTAAACTCGTACTCGACCTATTTATAAACGGGTATAACCGTTAAGACACCGTAAGACCCATTTAAATATTAATTATTTATTTTTTAATTTTATATTTTGTTGCAACTTTCCATCATGGGTTTCCTGATCATAGCCATCCGTTGAACCCGTTGCATAATGTGTTCGGATGCTGAATAGACCCGATCTGACCCATTGAGTTTGAAACATGTCTTAATCGGGTCAAATAGGTTGTAGAAAAAACCTGGACCTAGCCCATTTAATAAACGGGTTAATCGCGTCGATCGTTTATGACCCGAACCCATTTAACTTAGACCCGAACCCGCTAATTTCATGTCGGGTCTGCCGTGATAGGTCCAGAATTACGTGCCCTAGCTAGGAAGGGTCCTACTATTGTAGGATCCTTATTCACGTAGTAGATTATGAGAGGAATCCAAATGGGCCCACTCTAGCTGACAAGGTTAACTATATTATAGGGGGTACATCTATATATCAAAGGATTGACTTTAACACCTATATTTGCGTATCCAAAATATAAAATATCATATAGCTAGGAAGGATCCCACTATTGTGGACTCCTTATTCATGTAGTAGATTACGAGAGGGTCCAAGTGAGGCCCATATAAGTTAACGAGGTCGACTATATTATATGGAGGTGCATCAATGTGTCAAAAGGTGACTTTAACACCTGTATCCGTATGAACAAAATATAAAAATATCCCATATCTAGGGGGTCCCACTATTGTAGAATCCTTGTTAATATTGTAGATTACAAGAGGAGTCTAAGTGGCCCCACTCCAATTGATAAGGTCGACTATATTATAGAGGGATATATCTATATATCAAAGGGGTGACTTTAACACCCGTATCTGTGTGTCCAAAATATAAAATGTCTCATAGCTAGGAAGAGTTCAATATTATGAGATTTTTATTTATGTAGTAGTTATGAGAGTAGTCCAAGTGGGGGCCACTCTAGTTGTAAGGTTGCTATATTATAGGGGGTACATCTATGTATGAAAGGGGTGTATTAACACCCGTATTTATATAGCTAATATATAAAGTGTCACATAGCTAGGAAGGGTCCCATTATTGTGGATCCCGTATTCATATAGTAGATTACAAGAGGAGTCTAAAAGGGGACCACACCAATTGACCAGGCTGATTATATTAAATGTTGATATATCTATGTGTGGCCAAAATATAAAAAGTCACATAGCTAGGTAGGGTCCCACTTTGTGGGATCCTTATTCATGTAGTAGATTACGAGAGGAATCCAGATTGAGCCCACTCTAGTTAACAATATCGATAACATTATTAGGGGTTTATCTATATCTCAAAGGGGTGACTTTAAAACCCACATCTGTGTGGCCAAAATATAAACAGTCCTATAGCTAGGAGGGTCCTATTATATTAGGATCCTTGTTCATGTAGTATATTAAGAGAGGGTTCAAGTTGAGCCCACTCTAGTTAACACGGTCGACTGCATTATATGGAAAAAATATAAAGAGTCACATAGCTAGGATGGGTCCCACTATTATGGGACTTAATCCAGAATAGATTACAATAGGAGTTCAGGTAGGGCCTACTCCAGTTGACAAGGTCGATAATATTAAAGCATACATCTATGTGTCAAAGTGGTGATTTAAACACCTGCATCTATATGGCTAAAATATAAATTGTCCCATAGCTAGGAGGGTCCCATTATTGTGGGATCCTTATTTATGTAGTAAATTACGAAAGGAGTATAAATAGGGACAACTCCAGTTGACAAGGTCGATTACGTTATACAGGGTATATCTATATATCAAAGGGGTGACTTTAACACTCATATTTATATGGCAAAAATATAAAGAGTCCCATTATTAGAAGTGGTCCCACTATTATGGGTCTTTATTCATATACTAGATTACAAGATGAGTCCAAGTGGAGACCACTATAGTAGATAAGGTCAACTATATTATAGAGGCGTATATCTGTGTATCACAGAGTTGACTTAATGAGCTTCTATTTGACTAAAAATATAAAGAATCCTCTCTCCCATTATTATGGGATCCTTATTTATTTTTTAGATTACGAGATGAGTCCAAGAAGGGCCCACTTTAGATGACAATATTGACTACATTATAGGGGATACATTTATGTCTCAAAGGGGTGACTTTAATACCCATATCTGTATGGCCAAAAGAATCTCATAGCTAGAAGGTGTCCCAGTATTATGAGATCGTTATTCATATAGCAGATTAAGAGAGGAGTGCAAGTGGGGTTTACTCTAGTTGATAAGGTTGAATACATTATAAAGGGGTATATCTATATATAAAAGGGGTGACTTTAATTCTCGGATCTATGCGGCCAACATATAAAAAGTCACATATCTGGGAGGTGTCCCACTATTATGGGATCCTTATTTATGTTGTAGATTATTAGAGGAGTTCAATTGGAGCCCATTCTAGTTGACAAGATTGACTCCGTTATCGGGGGTACTTCTCTGTGTCAAAGGGGTGACTTTAACACCCGTATCTGTGTGGTATAAATAAATAAAGTCTCATAGCTAGGAGGGGTCCCACTATTTTTGGATCTTTATTCATGTAGTAGAATTTTAGAGAAGCTAAGTAGGGCCCACTCTAGTTGATATGGTCAATAATATTATAGGGGGTGTATGTTTCTTTCAAATAGGTGACTTTAATTAACACCCATATCTATGTGACCAAAATATAAAGAGTCTCATAACTAGGAGACGTCCTACTTTTGTGGGATTCTTATTCATGTAGTAAATTACAAGAGGAGTCCAAGTAAGGCTCACTCTAGTAGATAAGGTCGACTATATTTTAATAAGATAAATTTATATGTCAAAGAGGAGACTTTAACACTTATATTTATGTGTCCCAAATATAGAGACCCATAGCTAGGAGGGGTCACACTATTATAAGATCCTTATTCATATAGTATATTACGAGATGAGTCCAAAAAGGGCCCACTCCGGGAGACAAAGTTGACTATATTATTAAGGGTACATCTATGTATCATAGAGGTGACTTTAACATCCATATCTGTATGGCCAAACTTCCCATAACTAGGAGGGGTCCCACTATTATAGGATCGTTATTCACATAGTAGATTACAAGAAGAGTATATATGGGGCCCACTCCTCTTGAAAAGGTCAAATATAATATAAAGGGTATCTATGTGCTAAAAGGGGAACTTTAATACCCACATCTGTGTGGCCAAAATATAAAGAGTCATATTCAGGAAGGGTCCTACTATTGTAGCATCTTTGTTTATGTGGTAGATTATAAGAGAAGTTCAAGTGCGGCTCACTCTAGTTGATAAGGTTCACTTTATTATAGGGGGTACATCTATGTGTTGTAGAGGTGACCTTAACACCCGCATCTATGTGGCCAAAATAAAAGGAGTCCAGTGGCTAGAAGGCATTCTATTATTGCGGATTCCTTATTCCTGTAGTAGATTACGGGATGAATCCAAGTATGTCCCACTCTAGTTGATAAGGTCGACTACGTTATTGGGGATATATCAATGTGTCAAAGGGGTGACTTTAACACCCACATCTGTATGACCAAAATATAAAAAGTCTCATAGCTATGAGGAGTCCTACTATTGTGGGATCTTTCTTTATATAATAGATTATGAGAAAACTCTAAGTTAGGCCCACTCTAGTTGACAAAGTCAACTATATAATCTTTAGGTATATCTATGTGTCAAATATGTGACTTTAACACCTGCAGTTGTGTGGTAAAAATATAAAGGGTCTTATAGTTATGATAGGTCTTACTATTGTGGGATACATCTATATGTCAAAAGGATGATTTTAACACCAATATCTGTGTGGCCAAAATTTAAAGAGTCTTATAGCTAGAAGGGGTCCCACTCTTATGGGATTCTTATTCTTATATTAGAATATGAGAGAAGACCAAGTAGGGCCCACTCCAGTTAACAAAGTTACTACATTATTGAGTGGTACATCAATATGTCAAATTGGTGACTTTAACACCCACAGCTATGTGGCAAAATTACAAAGGGTCTTATAGCTAGGATGGGTCCCATTATTGTAGGATATTTATTTATACTGTAGATTACGAGAGGCGTCTAAGTAGGTCCCATTCCAGTTGAAAAGGTTGACTATATTATCAGGGGTACATCTATATATCAAAGTAGCGACTTTAATACCAGTATTTGTGTGGCTAAAATATTATGTGTCCATTAGCTAGAAGGGGTCCCACTATTGTAGGATCATTATTTATGAAGTAAATTATAAGAGTTGTCCAAGTGGGGCCCACTCTACTTGACAAGGTCGACTGTATTATTAGGAGATATATCTTTGTGTCAAAGGGGTGACTTTAACACCTGCATGTGGAGGGGTCCAACTTTTGTGGGATCTTTATTAGTATAGTAGATTATGAGAAAAGTCTAAGTTGGGCCCACTCCAGTTGACAAGGTCAACTTTATTATTGATGGTACATCTATGAGTCAAAAGGTTGACATTAACACTCGTATTTATATGAAAAAATATAAAAAGTTTATAGTTAGGCCCACTCAAGTTAAAAAAGGTCAACTATATTATAAGGGGTATACCTATGTGTCAAAGGAGTAACATTATCATTCGCTTATGTATAGCCAAAATATAAAGTATCCTATAGATAGATACGGTCCCACTGTTGTGAGATCCTTATTCATGTAGGACATTACGACAGAAGTCCAAGTTGGGCCCATTCTAGTTGACAGGGTTGATGATATTTTAGGGGGGTATATCTATGTGTAAAAGGGGTAAGTTTAGTAACAATATATGTATGGCCAAAATATAAAGTGTCTTATAGCTAGGAAGGGTTGCACTATTGTGGACTTCTTATTCATTTAGTAGATTATGAGAGGGTCAAAGTATGACCCATACTAGTTAACAAGGTCAACTATATTATATAGCGGTACATCAATATATCTAGGGGTGACTTTAAAACCCACATCTACATGGATAAAATATAAAGAGTTACATAGCTAGGAGGGATCCCATAATTGTAGGGTCCTTATTTATATAGTAGATTACGAGAGGATTCCAAGTGGGGCCACTCTAGTTGACAAGGTTGATTATATTATAGGGAGGTACATCTATGTATCAAAGGGATGACATTAACACCCTATCTGTGTGGTCAAAATATAAAGAGTCTAATATCTAGAAAGGGTTCCACTATTTTGGGATCCTTATTATTATAGTAGATTACGAGAGTTGTCCAAGTGGGGGCCAATCCAGTTGACAAGGTCGTATGTATTACAATGGGTATATTTATAAATTAAACGGGTGACTTTAACACCTACATCTGTGTGGTCAAAATATATAAAGTCTCATATCTAGGAGGGGTCCAATTATTGTGGGGTCCTTATTCTTATAGTAGAGTACGAGAGGAGTCCAAGAGGGATCACTCTAGTTGATAAGGTCGACTATATTATAGGGTGATATATCTATGTGTCAAAGGGATGACTTTAATACCTGCATCTGAGTACCAAAAAGCTGACGAGTCCCATAGTTAGGAGAAGTCCTACTATTGTGGGATCCATATTCAGGCAGTTGATTACAAGTGGAGTCCAAGTAGGGACCACTTAAGTTGACAAGGTCGACTATACTATAGTGGGTACAGCTATGTGTCAAAGGGTTAACTATAATAATCCCATATGTGGAGCTAAAAAATAAATTATTTCTTAGCTTTAAGGGGTCCTACTTTTGTAGGATCCTTATTCTTATAGTAGATTAAGAGAGGAGTCCAAATGGATCCCACTCTAGTTACCAAGGTCGATAATATTATAGCGGGTACATCTTTATCTCAAAGGGGTGAATTTAACACCCGTATCTTTGTAGCTAAAATATAAAGAGTCGCATAGCTAAGAGAGATCTCATTTTTGTGGGATCTATATTTATATAGAAAATTACGAGAGGAGTCAAAGTGGGACCTAGTCAAGTTGACATGATCGACTATATTATAAGGGGTACATTTATGTGTCAACAGGGTGACTTTAACACACGTATATATGTCAACGAAATATAAAGAGTCCCATAGTTATGAGGGATCCTACTATTATGGGATCCTTATTCATATAGTAGATTACGAAAGGAGTTCAAGTGAGCCCACTCTAGTTGACACGGTCGACTATATTATAAGAGGGTACATCATTGTATCAAAGGGGTAAATTTTATTCCCGCATCTGTGTGGTAGAAATATAAAGAGTCATAGCTAAGTGGGGTTTCACTATTGTAAGATCCTTATTCATGTAGTATATTACAAGAAGTCCTAATGGGGCCCAATCTAGTTGATAAAGTCGACGATATTATAGGTGGGTACATTTATGTATCAAAGTGGTAACTTTAATACCTATATCTATGTGACAAAAATATAAAGTGTTTTATAGATAGAAGGGTCTTGCTATTATGGGTTCCTTATTCATATAGAAGATTACGAAAGGATCCTAGTACGGCCCACAGCAGTTAATAAAATCGATTATATTATATAGGGGTACATTAAAGTATCAAAGGGGTGAATTTAACACCTATATCTATATGGCCAAAATATAAAGAGTCCTATAGCTAGGATGAGTCCCATTATTGTCAGATCCTTATTCATATAGTAGATTACGAGAGGAGTACAAGTGGGGCCCACTCTAGTTGATAAGGTAGACTATTATAAGGGGTATATCTATGTGTCAAATGGGTGACATTAACATCCATATCTATGTGGCCAAAGTATAATGTGTCCCATAGATAAGAAAGGGTCCAACTATTATGGGACCCTAATTTTTATAGTAGATTACAAGTGTAGTCAAAATAAGGGCCACTCAATTTGACAAGGTCGTCTATATTATTGGGGGTACATTTATGTATCAAATGAGTGACTTTATTACTTATATCTGTATAGCTAAAATATAAATTTACATAGCTAGAAGTGGTCCCACTATTGTGGGATCCTTATTTATATAGTAGATTGCAAGAGGAGTCCAAGTGGGACCCACTCCAGTTGACAAGATCGAGTATATTATAGGGCGGTACATCTATGTGTCATAGGAATGACTTTAACACTTACATCTGAAGTCGTACTATTATGGGTTCCTTATTCTTGTAGTAAATTATGATAGGAGTCCAAATATGGACCACTCCAGTTGACAAGGTCGTCTACTTTATTATATATACATCTATGTGTCAAAGGGGTAACTTTAACACATGCATCTGTATGGGTAAAATATAAAGAGTCCCATAGCTTGGAGTGGTTCTACTATTGTGGGATTCTTATTTTTACATTAGATTACAAGAAGAGTCCAAGTAAGGCCCACTCCAATTGACAATGTCACTTATATTATAGCGGATATATTTATGAGAGTAGTCCAAGTGGGGCCCACTTTATTTGATATATTCGACTATATTATAGGTGGTATATCTATCTGTCAAAGGGGTGAATTTAACACATGTATCTGTATGGCCAAAATATAAAAGGTCTCATAACTATAAGGGGTCCCACTATTGTAAAATTCTTATTTATGTACTAGATTACGAGAGGAGTCCAAGTGGGACCGATTCTAGTTAACAAGATTGACTATATTATAAGGGTTTATTTTTGTGTCAAATAGATACATTAATATCCATATATGTATAGCCAAAATCTGGAGAGCCATATTGCTAGGATGGATCCTACTATTGAGGGATCCTTATTTAGGTAATAAATAATAAGAGGAGTGTAGGTGGAAAAATTATACCAGATCAGACTAGACTTATATGGGCTCGTGCAACAACCCAAGTAGGCAAGCCCAGGTCCATAGACGTACTCTACAAGGCCCGCCAATCAAGCCCCCCACCTTATTGGACCCGAATAACGGCCTAATAGGGGCCAAGCAAGGAGGACCGGACAATGGGCCGTATGAAGGGCAAGCCCAATGCCACCTCATCACTGCCATATCAAGTACGTACCTAAGCTATAAAAGAACCCCTATGGTTTACATAGAAAAGGGTTGGTCATTCAATTAGAGGATGAGAGGATTCCAGAGCCTGAGTAAGAGCTCGTTTCTCTTATTCTAATTTCTTTCTAGTTCTTTTGTGCGGCCTGCCTTGCAAAAAGATTCTCTCGGCCTATCGAGAGAACGCTAACCCTCCTTTACATTCATTATAGTGCAGACCAGGTGGCACCTCTTGCCCAGAAACATAAGTTGTAAGACCGAACTTCGATAATAACTCATGTGTCATCTTTTTCTCTCAAGTCTCTAATCCCCACAACATACAAACTATCTATTTCAATCTAGAATTATGGAGCGAAGTCTCTGATCAAGACAGTATAAAAATTTCCTCCACATGGAGTTTAAGTGGGGCCCATTCTAGTTGACAAGGTCAACTATATTAAAAGGGATATATCTGTGTTGCTAAAATATAAAGAGCGTCATACCTAGAAGAGGTCCCTCTATTATGGGATCCTTATTCATATAGTAGATTACGAGAGAAATCCAAGTGGGGTCTACTCCAGTTGATATGGTTGACTATAGTATAAGGGGGTACATATTTATGTTAAAGGGTTGACTTTAACACCCGCATTTATATGGCCATAATATAATACGTCCCATAGCTAGAAGGGGTCCCACTTTTGTGGGATATTTATTATTATAGAAGATTATGTGAGAAGTCCAATAGAGCCCCACTCAAGTTGACAAGCTCGACTACATTATAAAGGGTACATCTATATATAAAAAGGGTAAATTTAATACCCATATCCGTATGGAAAAAATATAAATAAACCTATAGTTAGGAGGGATCCCACTATTGTGGGATCCTTATTCATATAGTAGATTACAAGAGGAGTCCAAATAGGGCCCAACCTAGTTCACAAGGTTGACCATATTATAGGGGGTTCATCTATGTGTCAGAGTGGTGACTTTAACACCAATATCTGTATGACCAAAATATAAAGTGTCCCATAGCTTGGAGGGGTCCTACTATTATAGGCTCCTTATTTATATAGTAGATTACGAGAGGATCCAAATGGATCCCATACTAAGTAATTAGGTCACTATATTATATAGGGTACACCAATGTGTCAAAGGGGTGACTTTAACACCTGCATCTGTGTTACCATAATATAAAGGGTTCCATACCTAGGAGGGGTTCCACTATTATACGATCCTTATTTATTTAATAGATTACGAGATGAGTCTAAGTGGGGCTCTCTCCAGTTACAAGATCGATTATATTAAAGGGGGGGTATATCTATTTTTCAAAATGATGACTTTAGCATCCATATCTATATGGCCAAAATATAAAGTGTCTCATTGCTAGGAAGAGCCCACTATTATGGGATTCTTATTGATATAGTAGATTATGAGAGTAATCCAAATAGGAGCCACTCTAGTTTACAAGGTCATGTACATTATAAGGGGTACATCTATATATCAAAGGGGTGACTTTAACACCCGTATTTGTGTGGTCAAAATATAAAAAGTGTCATAGTCAGGAGGTGGGAAACTATTATGAGATTCTTATTTATGTAGTAGATTACAAGAGGAGTCCACGTTGGGCCCAGTTTAATTAACAAGGTAGACTATATTATAGGGCGGTATATCTATGTATCAAAGGGATGACTTCAACACCTCTACATTTGAATGACTAAAATATAAAGTCTAATAGCTAGGAGAAGTCCTACTCTTATGGGATCCTTATTTATATAATAGATTATAATAGGTGGTCAAGTGGGAACTACTCCAATTGACATGGTCGACTATATTATAGTAGGTACATCTTGTGTCAAATAAGTGACTTTAATACTCGTATCTGTGTAGCAAAAATATAAAGAGTCTCATAGATTTGAGGTATTCCCACTATTAATGGGATCCGTATTATTGTAGTAGATTATTAGAGGTGTCCAAATACGGCCCACTCTAGTTGAAAAGATCAACTATATTATAGGAGGTACATTTATATACCAAAGCTAGAACTTTAACACATGTATCTGTATGGTTAAAAAATAAAGAGTCATATAGGTAGGAAGGCTCTAATTATTGTGGGATCTTCATTCATATAGTAGATTATGAGGGTGGTCCAACTCTAGTTGATAATGTTGCTAACATTATACTAGATTTGAGGTGTTCCAACTCTAGTTGACATGGTCGCTAACATTATACGGGGGTATATCTATTTATCAAAGGTGTGACTTTAACACCGATATTTGTAAGGCCAAAATATAAAGAGTTTCGTAACTATGAGGGGTCCTACTATTATAGGATTCTTATTTATGTAGTAGATTACGAGAGAAGTCTAAATAGGGCCCACTCTAGTTGATAAGGTTGACTACATCATAGTGGGTATATATCTATTTATCAAAGGGGTAACGTTACCATTCGCATCTTTGTGTCTAAAATATAAAAATTTCTATAATCAGAAGGGTTCCCACTATTATGGGATCCTTATTCATATAATAGATTATGAGAGGAGTCTAAGTGGGGCTCACTCTAGTAGATAAGGTCACTATATTATAGATGGTATATCTATATATTAAAATGATGACTTTAACACTTATATCTATATGGCTAAAATATAAAGAGTCCCATAGCTGGATGGGGTCCCACTATTATAGGATCTTTATTTATGTAGTAGATTACGAGAATTTAACCCCCGTATCAGTGTGGCCAAAATATAAAAAGTTGACATGGTCTACTACATTATAGGGGGGTACATCTATCTGTCAAAGAGGTGAATTTAACCCCCGTATCAGTGTGACCAAAATATAAAAAGTCCCATAACTAAGATGGGTCCGTCTATTATAGGTTTCTTATTAATATAGTAGATTATGTGAGGAGTCTAAGTGGGGCCCACTCTAGTTGATAAGGTTGACACTATTATAAGGAGTCTAAGTAGGGCCCACTCTAGCTAGGATGGGTCCTACTATTGTACGATACTTATTTCGGAAGTAGATTACGAATAGAAGTAGATTACTGTAGTTGACAAGGTAGACAATATTAAAGGAGGGTATATCTATATGTCAAAGGGGTAACTTTAACTACTGCATCTGTGTGGTAAAAATATAATATGTCTCATAGCTATAAGGGTCCCACTATTGTGGGATTCTTATTCATGTAGTAGATTATGAGGGAGTCCAAGTGGGGCTTACTCCAGTTGACAAGGTCTAGTACATTATCAGGGGGTATATCTATATATCAAAAGGGTGACTATAATACTGGTATCTATATGGCAAAAATATAAAGAATCTCATAGTTATAAGGAGTCCTATTTTTATGGGATCTTTATTTATATAATTAATTACAAAAGAAGTCCAAGTGGGGCCTACTCTAGTTAATAAGATCGACTACATTATTAGAGGGTATATCTATATATCAAAAGGTGGTTTTAAGAACCGTATCTATTTGGCCAAAATATAAAAGTCCCATAGCTAAGAGGGGTCCCACTATTGTAGGATCATTATTAATATAATTGATTACAAGAGTAGTGTAAATGGGATCCACTCTAGTTGATAAGGTCGGCTATATTATAGGGGGGTACATCTTATATGTCGATGGGGTAACTTTGATACCTGTATCTTTATGGTAAAAATATAAAGAGTCGCATAGTTAGGAGAAATCCTACTATTGTGGGATCCTTATTTATATAGTAGATTACATAAGGAATCCAAGTAGGACCCACTTTAGTTGATAAGGTCGACCATATTATAGGGGGTATATTAATGTATCGAAAGAGTGATTTAACACTTGCATATGTGTCGCCAAAATATAAAGAGTCTTATTGCTTGGAGGGGTCTTACTATTTGTGGGATCCTTATTCATATAGTAGATTGTAAGATTATTCTAAAAATATCCCACTCCCGATGATAAGGTCGACTATATTATAGGGGGTACATCTATACATCAAAAGGGTGACTTTAACACCCGTATCTATATGGCCAAACTATAAAGAATCTCATAGCTAGAAGGGGTCCCACTATTGTGAGATCGTTATTCATATAGTAGATTACGAAAGGAGTGGAAGTAGGGCCTACTCCAATTGATAATGTAGAATACATTATAGTAGGGGTATATATTTTTTTCAAAGGTGTGACTTTAGTACCCGCTTTTATGTTCCCAAAATGTAAAGAGTCTCATATCTAGGAAGGTCCCACTACTGTGGGATTCTTATTCATCTAGTAGATTACAAGAGGAGTTTAAATCAGACCCACTTTAGTTGATATGGTCGACTTCATTATAGGGGGTACATCTATGTGTCGAAGGGATGACTTTAAGACCCATATCAATATGAACAAAGTTTAAATAGTCACATAGCTAAGAAGGGTCCTGCTATTATGGATTACATATTCATATAGTAGATTACGAGAGGAATCCCAATGGGCCCCACTACAGTTGACTAAGTCGATTATATTATAGAGGGTACATCTATGTGTCAAATGGGTGACTTTAACACCTGCATCTATGTGGCAAAAATATAAAGAGTCCAATAGCTAGGAGGGGTCCCATTATCGTGGGATCTTAATTCATATTGTAAATTATAAGAGGAATCCAAGTAGGGGCTAACTCTAGTTGACATGGTCTACTATATTATAGAGGGTTACATCTTTTAGTCAAATGAGTGACTTTATTATCTGCATTTATGTAGACAAAATATAAAGAATCCCATAACTAGAAGGGGTACCACTATTGTAGAATTCTTATTCATGTAGTATATTACGAGTGGAGTCCAAGTGTGGCCTACTCTAGTTGACGAGGTCGACTATATTATAAATTGGTATATTTTTGTGCCAAAATGGTGGCTTTAACTTCTGTATTTATATAGCAAAATATATAAAAAGACCCATTGCAAGGATAGGTTCTACTATTATGGGATCCTTATTTCGAAAATAGCTAGATTATGAGATGAGTCCAAGTGGGGCCCACTTGAGTTGACAAGATCAACTATAGTAAAGGGGAGTACATCTATATATTAAAGGGGTGACTTTATGAACCGCATCAGTCAGGCAAAAATATAAAGAGCCTCTTAGCTAATAGGGGTTCCACTATTATGGGATCCTTATTAATATAGTAGATTAAGAGTGTAATCCAAGTGGGTCCCACCCTAATTGACAAAGTCTACTACTTTTAGGGGGTATATCTATATGTCAATAGGGTAACTTTAATAACTATATCTGTGTGGCCAAAATATAAACATTCCATAGTTAGAATGGATCCTATTATTATGGGATCTTTATTCATGTAGTAGATTACGAGAGGAGTCCAAGTAGGGCCCACTCTTATTGATAAACTCGACTACATTCAAGGTTCGAAATCTCCATTTCGGTAAAAATTTTGACCTTCTGGATATAAAAATATTTTGTGCAAATATTTCGACAGTGTGAAAATATTGCAATTTTGTAGAAATGGTAAAAATATTGATTTTTTGATGGAATTTTTTAGTGAAACTCTGGATAGTCATAAATCAAGTATAGATACATACTTTGGAATACTCAAATAATATTTGTACCCTATCTAGGGGTGTAGAGCTTCACATAACATGTATTCAATATATTGAGTCTATGAGTCTTATGCAATCTTATTTGGTTTGGTTTTGATTTATATTTTTCAAATATTTTTTAATCTTTTTTTTGGATAAAATTATTTTTGAAATAAAGATTAGTTGATTGTTAAAATAATATTTCAAACGATTTTGAATGCGGACTTAAAACAAGAAAATTATGCAAATGTGAAATTATGCAAAAATTATGCTGAAATGTGAAACACTGTTTTTTTACTGAGTCTGAAAAAAAAAAATTTATATAGAAAAGTTTGTATACATTCAAAATTTTCTAAGACGGACCATGGTTTTCTAGATACACTCGTACTTCTACATCTTGTGGAATTTTTTGAGCTACAAAGGAGTTTATTTAATCACTTTTCTCACTATGTAGATTTTATAAAAATCTACTAAAACTATTTCTCTTACTAAAACTGAAAGTTTACTTTTTGATTCCTTTGTTTTTTGAATTTTTTGATATTTTTATTGAAATCAAATGGGGGGGGGTATTTGCTTTTTTACATATATTAACTTAAAATAAATAGAGGAAGGAAATAAAAATTAAGTAAAATGATATTTACAGCTGAGAACCAAACCCCCTAGTCCCCTTTTATAACTAGTCAGTCACAGTATTTCGAAGAAATTTTGCAAATTTTTTCTAAATTTTTGTGAAATTTCGACAAAATCTTGTGATATTTTATGGATATGGAAATATTTCATAGAAATATCACGATATTTTGCGAAACCACTCGATATTTTGACATTTCCAGTTCTGCTCGAGATTGCAGGTGGTATTTAGTATCAGGTTTTTATTTTTCTGATATATTTTATAAAATATATCAATTTTTTATTCCTTGACTATATTATAGGGTACATTTATATGCCAAAGGGGTGACTTTAACACACGTATCTATGTGGCCAAAATATGAAGAGTCTATTAGCTAGGAGGAGTGCCACTATTATGACATCCTTTTTTACATATTAGATTACAAGATGAGTCCAAGAGGGGCCCAATTTAGGTGATAAGATTGACTACATTATAGCGGGTATATCTAAGTGTCAAAGAAACAACTTTAGCACCCACATTGATATGGTCAAATTATAAAGAGTCCCATTGCTAGGATGGATCCTACTATTATGGGATCATTATTCATGAAGTAGAATACGAAAAGAGTGCAAGTGGGGCCCACTTTAGATAATAAGGTCGAATATATTACAGGGGGATATATCTATGTGTCTAAGGGGTAACTAAAATACTCACATTAGTGTGGCCAAAATATAAAGAGTCCCATATCTAAGAGGGGTCTTACTATTGTAGCATCCTTACTCATACAATAGATTACGAGAGGAGTTCAAGTGGGCCCACCCTAGTTGACAAGGTCGATTTAATTTTAAGGGGGGCATATCTGTGTGACCAAAAATATAAAGCGGGCAGACTTTAACACTCATATCCGTGTATCTAAAATATAAAGAGTCCCATAGCTAGGAGGACTCTTACTATTTTGGATTCCTTATTCATGTAGTAGATTATGAGATGAGTCCAAGTGGGCCCAATACTAGTTGACAAAGTTCACTACATTATAGAAGGATATATCTATATGTCAAAATGGGTGACTTTAACGCCCGTTTCTATGTGACTAAAATATAAAACTTCCTATAGCTAGGAGAGGAACTACTAATATAGGATCTATATTCATAAAGTAGATTAAGAGAGCAGTCCAAGTGGGGCCTGCTCCAGTTCATATGGTCAACTATATTATAGAAGGTATATCTATCTGTCAGAGGGGTGATTTTAACATCCGTAACTGTGTAGCCAAAATATAAAAAGTCCCATAACTCAGAGTCTTACGGTATATTTATTCATGTAGTAGATTACTAGAAGAGTCTAAATGAAAGCCTAATTCAGTTGACAGTGTCGATCGATTACATTATAAGGGGTATATCTATGTGTCAAAGGGGTGACTTTAACAGCGGTATCTGTTTGGAAAAAATATAAAAGTCCCATAGCAAGGAGGGGTCCCACTATTATGGGATTCTTATTTATATAGTAGATTAAAAGAGAAGTCCAAGTGGGGCCCACTGTAGTTGATAAAGTCAACTATATTATCTGTATATTTATGTGTCAAATGGGTGACTTTTACATCCGTATTTATATAGCCAAAATATAAAACATCCTATAGCTTGGAAGGATCCCACTATTATTGGATCCTTATTCATATAGTAGGTTACGAGATGAGTCCAAGTGGGGCCTACCTAGTTGACAAGGTCTACTACATTAAATAAAGGGACATCTATGTATCAAATGGGTGACTTTAACACCTACATCTGTGTGGAAAAAATATAAAGAGTCTCATAGCTAGGATAGGTACTGTGACGACCAAGATCCAATAGGCCAATAGCCAAGAGCCAAGACTCCTGAGGCTGGGATGCCAAGATAGATGAGGTGAGGTAAGGTAAGGTGAGGTATACAAGGCCATGAGTTAGCCCGACATCGCCTACAGAGAAGGAGATCATGAGCTACTTATATAATTTGCCCTCCCAAATATAGAAGATGCATTTTAAAACTGTGCACCGTTACGGATTTCGTAAGAACTCCGTAGTTAAGTGTGCTCGGGCAAGAGTAGTACTAGGATGGGTGACCTCCCTGGGAAGTCCTCGTGCGGGCACAAGCAAAGCGGACAATATCTTATGTATTTGGGGCGGATACTACAAAATGGTATCAGAGCTGGTTCTTCTCGAGATGGGGGGGTCTAACCCTACACGAGGACGTGTAGCCCTAAGGGGGGTGGATTGTGACGACCAAGATCCAATAGGCCAATAGCCAAGAGCCAAGACTCCTGAGGCTGGTATGCCAAGATAGATAAGGTGAGGTGAGGTGATGTGTACAAGGCCATGAGTTAGCCCCACATCGTCTGGAGAGAAGGAAATCATGAGCTACTAATATAATTTCCCCTCCCAAATATAGAAGACGCGTTTTAAAACCGTGCGTCGCTACGGATTTCGTAAGAACTCCATAGTTAAGCATGCTCGGGCGAGAGTAGTACCAGGATGGGTGACCTCCCTAGGAAGTCCTCGTGCGGGCACGGGCAAGCAGACAATATCTTGTGTGTTTGGGGTGGATGTTACAGGTACCACTTTTATGGGATCTTTTTTTATGTTGTAGATTACGAAAGAAGTCTATGTAGGATCCACTCCAGTTGAAAAATATCCACTATATTATAGGTGATATATTTATATATTAAAGAGGTGACTTTACTGTTGGAAGTTAATCCGGGTCAGAGGCTCGCAGCGGAAGCGATTTGGCGGTCGAAAGACCGTTCATGGTGCACGTTACACTATTTAATTTTTCATAGAAACTAATCTACATATGTGTGCATGTGTATGCACGAGAATCGAAAACCCCTAACGGCAATCTAGCGTAATGATTAACTAGCATGGATGCAAATCATAATGCTCGCTAGATCTACATGTTAGATTACACATACCTTTCGTACGGATCTTTTAACCGTGGAGAATTGTCTTTTTTGTCGATGGAGACGGAAGATCGTTCGTGAAGATGCCGACGGTACGAATAGAGATGTTGCCTTCTTGTTCACCCGATCTCACACGATGCATGGAACGTCGCTCTCGGATCTTTGAGTGCCTCCGAAGAACGACCCTTCTCCTTCTTCAGAACTCCACGCGAGGAAGACGAAGTAGCAAGCGGGAAACGGGAGATGAAACGGGAGAGAACTCGAGAGATGAGAGGAGGGGGGGTTCGGATTTTCTTGGGCATGGGGCCGGCGCCCATAGGTCCTTTTATAGGGCCGGCCTACCCCCTTGGATAAGGATCCAAGGGAATAATAACCCCCTCTCATTATCTCTCCATTATCTCCTTTTTATCTCTCCGTGTATTTATCCGTTTTCCCACTTTTTAGGGCTCGATCTTAACCGTTTTATCGCCCCATCCCTATCCATATGGCCGGCCCTATAGATGAGGGATTCTTATCCCTACATCATAGGGCCGGCCCTAGCAAGGTGTCCTATCACTAGGGTCGACCAACAGTGAGGTCCGGCAGAGTGAGGTTTTTACCAAAACGCCCCGACGCCTCATTTTGACCATTTCTAGCGTGCGATACCTAGCGGCCATTACTTAAGTGATATCTACTAGTTACTTACTATTAACTGAGGCCACCGGAGGGTGCCTCTAGCAAAGTCAACTAGTCAACTCGCAACATACCCCGGTGCATCGCACCTATGCAGCGAAGTTCACTTATGGCTAGGGATTACTACATATAACTCCGAACTAGTCTCGGGCTCAACCCTTAGTACTCGTATGTAGTTACGCATCTACCGTGCTCTAGTGCCAAGCACACACGGAGCGTATACTTCTTTCTTCCTCATGCTTATGGTGTTCCGAGGAGACGGTTCAAGAACCGTACATAATGTTGATAAGGTGGAACCATCAGGGACCGGGGTTCATGGCTTCCAACTCAAGCTCGATCGACACACTACCCGAGTGTACCATCGATCCTCTGAGCTCGAGTTAACCTGCGTAGCCACCCAGAGTGCGACGCAGGCTGCACTCCAATTCACCCAGACTTACTATGTTCTCCATCATACCCCTGCTCTCCGCTTAGTTGTGGTAAACTCGCTGTCCCTCCACTTGATGCCATGATTCACTTCGAGCAGTGAAGACTACCGTCAGACTCGAATAATCATATGACATGGTTCCTTCCAGGTTGACCTATACATCGTACCTCTGATTACCCCATCGAGTAATCGAACCCGATTAACAGTCAAACTGATGACCACCAGGCCTGGGTTTGGTACAGTGTAAGTCACACCAAGGAACGCACCTTCCTTCAGGGGTGTGGATGACCTACAGGAGTGACACGCTAATGCAATGCCAGCCGGGTAACCCAGTACACCGTGGTTTTGGATCACTGCATATGGATCCTCACACATTAGTGCGCCAAAGCACCACGCAACTGGTTAGTCCATCAGACGTGGTTCCTCAGGGTTTAGGACCGTTTTACCCTAAGCAGAAACACGACTTAGTGTACCAGTGTCTGCTCACTTATCTGTACACCGTGTTAGTTCCGTTCAGCCACAGACACTGTGCCTGGTGATGACCATGGTGAAGATATCCCATAAACTGTCATCGCCAACAGCTTATCATGATGAGGCGACCAACCTGATCATAGCTGCGAACTTATTTAGGTTATACGGGACCAATCCACTTAGTCTTCAACTCAGTGGACTACCATATAACCATGGCTCTCTGTTCCCTAAAGAACACGTAACTATGTTACGCACCTATATGCATCTCATATAATAATAACTATCAATCTTTATTAGACCAAAACATAAAGTTTTACAAGCTTAGAACACATCAATCCCAACAATCTCCCACTTGGTCTAGCGAAGCAAAATGGTTTTGACTCCCATCGCGTCCACATGTCGCTCGAATGCCTTGGTAGGTATTGCCTTTGTGAAAGGATCAACAACATTATCTGTAGATGCAATCTGTGTCACCGCTACTCGCCCTTGCTTTTGAAACTGCCGAATCATGTGGAACTTGCGCTCGATGTGCTTCCCCTTTTGGTGATGTCTTGGCTCCTTAGCTTGTGCTACCGCCCCACTATTGTCGCAGTAAAGCACAATAGGTAACTGGGCCTCTGGTACACACCCCAAATCCTTAAGGAATTTCTTGAGCCAAACCGCCTCTTTGGCTGCCTCGCACGCTGCAACGTACTCAGCCTCTGTGGTAGAGTCTGCGATGCATTTCTGCTTCACACTCTGCCAACTAACCGCTGCTCCTCCTAACATAAACACAAAACCTGATGTCGATTTTCTGGATTCCAAATCTGACATAAAGTCAGAATCTGTGTATCCAATCGGCGTCAGTTCTTGTGCAGTGTAAACCAACTCATAGTCCCTTGTTCTACGAAGGTACTTGAGTATACACTTCACAGCTGTCCAGTGATCTGGACCCGGATTCGACTGAAACCGACCCATCATTCCTACTGCGAAACAGATATCAGGCCTTGTACAATGCATAGCATACATTAGACTACCTAATGCCGAAGTATAAGGTATCTTCTGCATTTCTGCTCTCTCCTCAGGTGTCTTAGGACATTGATCTTTAGACAGTTTTACGCCATGTCTAAATGGCACAAAACCCTTCTTGGAGTTTTGCATGTCAAATCTAGCCATAACCTTATCTATATACGCAGCCTGTGACAGCGAGAGAATCCTGTTCTGGCGATCACGTGTTACCTTGATCCCCAAAACATAACTCGCTTCACCTAGGTCTTTCATATCGAACTGTGTTGACAACCAGACCTTTATCGTTGACAATATTCCTACATCATTTCCAATGAGTAGAATATCGTCTACGTAAAGTATCAAATATACTACTGTGGTCTTATCAGTCCTCTTGTATACACATGGTTCATCCTCGTTTTGAGTAAATCCATACGACTGGATTGCCTGATCAAAACGGATGTTCCAACTTCTAGATGCTTGCTTTAGTCCATAGATGGACTTCTGCAACTTGCAAACTAGATGTTCCTGACCCTCTGACTCAAAACCTGGTGGCTGAATCATATAAATGTCTTCTTCTAAATTCCCGTTAAGGAATGCTGTCTTGACATCCATTTGCCAGATCTCCCAGTCATAATGGGCTGCAATGGATAGGAGGATCCGAATAGACTTTATCATAGCTACCGGCGAGAAGGTTTCATCAAAGTCGATCCCTTCTCTCTGGGTGTAACCCTTGGCAACTAATCTAGCTTTATAAGTCTCTATTGTTCCATCGGATCCTCTCTTCTTCTTATACACCCACTTACACCCAATAGGTTTAATATTGGATGATGGTGTAACAAGAGTCCAGACTGCGTTATGGGACATTGATTCAATTTCTACCTCCATAGCCTTTTGCCAGTCAGAGCTGTCAGAAGCTCCCACTGCCTCATCGTAGCTCAGTGGGTCATCCTCCTGACCCTCTGGATCAACCAATAAGGTTTCTCTATAGTATCTGTCAGGAGCTCTGATGTTTCTCCCACTGCGACGAGGTTGTGGTGGTGTTACAGGATTAATAGGTTCTACAGTATCTAGTATATTATTATCTGTAATGTCAGCTCCCACTATGCTTTCGGATGCGCTCTCTGTTCTAGTACCCAGTAGCTCATCCAGAACTACCTTACTAGTAGGCTTGTGGTCCATAATATAATCCTGTTCTAGGAAATAGGCGTTCGTAGAAACGATCACCTTCTTTTCCTCAGGATCATAAAATAGACCACCTTTGGTCTCCTTAGAATACCCTACAAATAAGCATACTCTGGTTTTAGATTCCATCTTTTTCCTCTTATCCCTTCGCACATGTGCAGGGCATCCCCATATTCTGAAATACTGTAGCAATGGCTTTCGCTTTGACCACAGTTCTCTAGGGGTCTGAGGCACTGACTTAGACGGAACGTGATTCAGAATATAAACTGCTGTTTGTAGGGCATATCCCCAAAAGGTCATTGGTAAACTGGCGTAACTCATCATGCTACGAACCATGTCCAACAAGGTTCGATTCCTTCTCTCGGAAACTCCATTCTGTTGTGGGGTACCTGGAGCAGTTAACTGGGATTTTATCCCATGCTCCACCAAATACCCTAGGAACTCGTCAGATAGGTATTCACCTCCTCGATCAGATCGAAGGGTTTTTATATATTTACCTGTCTGCTTTTCTACTTCAACCCTGAACTCTTTGAACATGTCAAAGGATTCCGACTTCCGATGCATCAGGTAAATATAACCATATCTTGAGTAATCATCAGTGAATGTGATGAAGTACTCATGGCCTCCTATCGCCTTGACGTTCATGGGTCCACACACATCTGAATGGATTAACTCTAACACCTCAGTAGCTCTTACTCCTTTGCCTTTAAAGGACCTCTTGGTCATCTTGCCTTCCAGGCAGGATTCACAGGTGGGAAGGATCTCCGTAGGATCTGTTTCCAGAAGCCCGGCCTTCACCATTCTATGGATCCTGTCTAAGGCAATATGCCCAAGTCGTAAGTGCCATAGGTGGGTTAAATTTTCCGAAGGATTCTTACGCTTAGATGAATTAACATTAAATACTGAAGTTATTATGTTATCTTTTTCAAATTTAGGACTTACAACATAGAGATGATTCTGAACCATTCCTCTTATTATAAAAGTTCCATTCAGTTTAAACGACACACCAGAAGCATCAAAATAAACTGAATAACCTTCATTAACTAAAGAAGAAACAGAAATTAAGTTACGTCGCAAGGACGGTACATAAAAGACATCTCTAAGAGTCAAAGTCTTATTATTCGGAAAACTAAGATTAACGTCTCCAATAGCTTCAGCAGCAGCCACGGCCTCAGTTCCCATGCTCAAGGTCACCTCTCCATCAAGCAATCTTCTGCTTTCCCGAAACCCCTGAAGAGAGTTACAGGCATGGTTAGTGGATCCAGAATCCACAATCCAACTAGCAAAAGTACTATTACTTGAAAGAAATGATTCTACAACTAAGAGTTGTGGATTACCTTCACCAGCATTCTGAGGCTTCTTGCAGTCCTTCTTCCAATGACCCTTCTGGCCACACCGGAAGCACTTCATGCCCGGTTTCTTTGATTCTCCAGACCCAGAGGCCCCAGTAGAGTCCTGTACAGGCAATGACTTAGGTTTCCTTTTATGTTTCTTGCCTTGAGGTTTACCAGGCTTCTTGAAGGATCTGCGTTGCACGTGAAGTGCTTCGCCCTTCTGCTTGAAGCCATCCTCAGTTGCCTGGAGAGCTCCCAGAAGCTCTGCATTCGTCATAGCCAACTTGTTCAAATTAAAGTTAGTGACAAAGCCTTCAAAGGCTCCAGACAGTGACGAGAGGAAGATGTCTGTCATCACCTCGCCTTCTAGCACAATGTCCATGGTAGCTAGTTCGTTCTGGAACCCACACATTTTCATCATGTGTTCCCGAACCAGCGTCCCATTGGACATCTTAGTGCCGACGAGTTTCTTGATGGTAAGGTATCGCGTAACGCGATTGTGACCTTCAAACATCTCCTTCAGGTACAACATCATGTCAGAAGCGTCGGGCATCTCCTCGACTTGCTTCTGCAGAGTTGTTTGCAAGGATGCTATAATATAGCATTTACATATTTCATTAGATTCCTTCCAGTCAGTGAATGCCTTTAACTGTGTCTCTGTGGCATTGGTTCCTGGCAAATCTAGCTCAGGATCATTAAGGGCTGTCATATGTTTACCAATCCTTAGGACCAGGTACAGGTTGCGCTTCCAGTCCTCATAGTTGGGACCGATAAGTTTGTGGTCATTTAGGATAGCGGACAGGGGGTCTAATTTAGTCATCTGAAAATAAAGATTGAATAATGAGTATGCATAAAAAACTTATTTTATGGATTTTTAAAACAAGCTAATTATATCCATATGTCAACGCTACCCTCAAGCGAAGTCATTACCATGGATTAATTAACCATGTATGTAAGATCTCGGAATCGACTGTACCTGCCCTAGAGGGCATCATACAGCGTCAATCCGCTTACACGGGCCTTTTCCTTGACCCTATCCAAATCTGCCAACTAAGGGCTGTGATGGACCATGGTTTTCTTTCGGCCAGTACCACGTGATCACCGTTGTCTTCGCAACGAATACCTCACGTGTACTTAGGATGCTTACCCACGAGCCTAAGCAATTACGACACGGGAGTTCATGCGGCCCCCACTAGGGTGGGATGAAAAGCCCTTCTCTCCTGGCCTCGTAATCGCCATATCCTTAGGGAGGTCATTAAGTAATTTGGCATGGAAACACACAGCTCCCACCCTAGGGGGTGTGAAGTTATGCATCCCCACCCAAACACAAAATGACTGGCCGTGGAGGCCAGAGGATCTTATAAAAGTCCTCTCTTGCATCCCTTATTATTCTGAGGGTTATTTTGCGAGTATGAATTTATGCAAATGCAAAGGTAGCGACCTCCTAAATACTAGACCCTGGTCACACCATGCTTCCACTAGCGTTCAAGCCCTTCGCCTAGCATTAATCACTCTCGGAATACCATAGTCTCTGCCTCAAGTGGATTTCTCCATTCAAGGGTCACATTACATATTCCAAGAATATCGATGCTTTGCAAAATTGGTTATCACGCTAATGCTCTGGAGCTAATCCTAGAGTCAGACTCACTGGAAAGGACTCTCACTAGTCATGGCGCCTTGATTATAGATTTGACAATTGATGTTCAATGGATCTCCATCTCATCTTTGATTTCGATGCTGGCCAAATAGGCACACCCGACTAATCGGGTGTTGACCTAATGGTGGCATAACCATATATGATGGGATCCCACTAACATCAAAAGTCAAATAGATAATAGGCGTCATCTAGCGGGATCCTAACCTCAAACAGTCGCTTGGACCGGCGGGGAAAGGCATCCCTCTGAAAACAGATAATCATATTATCTCATCGGGGTTCGATATGAAGCATAAAGAACTAATTAAAGAAAGCAACCATTAAAACTGAATTAAGTTCAGGGTCCGACCCCTAAACCTAATTAGCACAGCTCAGGCCTCTAGCTTTCTTCGCAAGGTTCCTCGGTCCGGCTCCTTCATCGTGCTTGCGAACACTTTGTCGGATCGTTTTCATCCTCCAGAGTTCCGCTTCCGCTCCCGATGGTGGATTTCTTTGGCATATCTTTTTTCTCGATCTGTAACCAAAAAAGTCTAGTACGCTACGAGCAAGTGCTCGGTCGTACACAATTTCCTAGAAAGAAAAGAAAACACACCTAGAAAAAGGCCATGGGAAACCGAGAATGGTCAACCCCCATCACTCGCCCAATCTAAGGCTCAATTACATATCCACACACAGAAAGCAAATCCATACATTTGCTAACTCGGGGTCCGACCCCCGGTAGCAAGCACAAAGCATAGATCTAGATTTTTTATAGCGGCGCCCTGCAAGAATGATTAATAGAACAAGCACAATCTATACATATGCATGATCTAAGCGTAAGAACCCCGATGATCTCACGCATTCATCATGCGCACACATGTTGGTTTCATGAAAAAACGTGAAACGCACACCACTAATGCGGCTCTGATACCAATTGTTGGAAGTTAATCCGGGTCAGAGGCTCGCAGCGGAAGCGATTTGGCGGTCGAAAGACCGTTCATGGTGCACGTTACACTATTTAATTTTTTATAGAAACTAATCTACATATGTGTGCATGTGTATGCACGAGAATCGAAAACCCCTAACGGCAATCTAGCGTAATGATTAACTAGCATGGATGCAAATCATAATGCTCGCTAGATCTACATGTTAGATTACACATACCTTTCGTACGGATCTTTTAACCGTGGAGAATTATCTTCTTTGTCGATGGAGACGGAAGATCGTTCGCGAAGATGCTGACGGTACGAATGGAGATGTTGCCTTCTTGTTCACTCGATCTCACACGATGCATGGAACGTCGCTCTCGGATCTCTGAGTGCCTCCGAAGAACGACCCTTCTCCTTCTTCAGAACTCCACGCGAGGAAGACGAAGTAGCAAGCGGGAAACGGGAGATGAAACGGGAGAGAACTCGAGAGATGAGAGGAGGGGGGGTTCGGATTTTCTTGGGCATGGGGCCGGCGCCCATAGGTCCTTTTATAGGGCCGGTCTACCCCCTTGGATAAGGATCCAAGGGGATAATAACCCCCTCTCATTATCTCTCCATTATCTCCTTTTTATCTCTCCGTGTATTTATCCGTTTTCTCACTTTTTAGGGCTCGATCTTAACCGTTTTATCGCCCCATCCCTATCCATATGGCCGGCCCTATAGATGAGGGATTATTATCCCTACATCATAGGGCCGGCCCTAGCAAGGTGTCCTATCACTAGGGTCGGCCAATAGTGAGGTCCGGCAAAGTGAGGTTTTTACCAAAACGCCCCGAAGCCTCATTTTGACCATTTCTAGCGTGCGATACCTAGCGGCCATTACTTAAGTGATATCTACTAGTTACTTACTATTAACTGAGGCCACCGGAGGGTGCCTCTAGCAAAGTCAACTAGTCAACTCGCAACATATCCCGGTGCATCGCACCTATGCAGCGAAGTTCACTTATGGCTAGGGATTACTACATACAACTCCGAACTAGTCTCGGGCTCAACCCTTAGTACTCGTATGTAGTTACGCATCTACCGTGCTCTAGTGCCAAGCACACACGGAGTGTATACTTCTTTCTTCCTCATGCTTATGGTGTTCCGAGGAGACGGTTCAAGAACCGTACATAATGTTGATAAGGTGGAACCATCAGGGACCGGGGTTCATGGCTTCCAACTCAAGCTCGATCGACACACTACCCGAGTGTACCATCGATCCTCTGAGCTCGAGTTAACCTGCGTAGCCACCCAGAGTGCGACGCAGGCTGCACTCCAATTCACCCAGACTTACTATGTTCTCCATCATAACCCTGCTCTCCGCTTAGTTGTGGTAAACTCGCTGTCCCTCCACTTGATGTCATGATTCACTTCGAGCGGTGAAGACTACCGTCAGACTCGAATGATCATATGACATGGTTCCTTCCAGGTTGACCTATACATCGTACCTCTGATTACCCCGTCGAGTAATCGAACTCGGTCAACAGTCAAATTGATGACCACCAGGCCTGGGTTTGGTACAGTGTAAGTCACACCAAGGAACGTACCTCCCTTCAGGGGTGTGGATGACCTGCAGGAGTGACACGCTAATGCAACGCCAGCCGGGTAACCCAGTACACCGTGGTTTTGGATCACTGCATATGGATCCTCACACATTGGTGCGCCAAAGCACCACGCAACTGGTTAGTCCATCAGACGTGGTTCCTCAGGGTTTAGGACCGTTTTATCCTAAGCAGAAACACGGCTTAGTGTACCAGTGTCTGCTCACTGATCTGTACACCGTGTTAGTTCCGTTCAACCACAGACACTGTGCCTGGTGATGACCATGGTGAAGATATCCCATGAACTGTCATCGCCAATAGCTTATCATGATGAGGCGACCAACCTGATCATAGCTGCGAACTTATTTAGGTTATACGGGACCAATCCACTTAGTCTTCAACTCAGTGGACTACCATATAACCATGGCTCTCTGTTCCCTAAAGAACACGTAACTATGTTACGCACCTATATGCATCTCATATAATAATAACTATCAATCTTTATTAGACCAAAACATAAAGTTTTACAAGCTTAGAACACATCAATCCCAACATTTACCACCCGTATCTATGGGGTTAAAATATAAAGAGTCCCATGGCTAGGAGGGGCCCACTATTGTTGGATCTATATTAACATAGTAGATTATGAGAGGAGTCCAAGTAGGGCCCATTCTAGTTAACAAGGTCGATTATATTGTAGGTGGGTATATCTTTTATGTCAAAGTAGTGACTTTAACACCCGCATCTGTATGACCAAAATATAAAGTGTCCTATAGTACTTAGGAGGGGTCCCTCTTTTATAGAATCCCTATTCATGTAGTACATTATACGAGAAGTCCAAGTAGGGTCCACTTCAGTTGACAAGGTCGACTACAATATAAGGGGTGCATCTATTAATCAAATAAGTGACTTTACCACCCATACGTTTGTGGACAAAATATAAAGAGTCTCATAGTTAGGAGGGCTCCTGCTATTATGGGATCATTATTCATATAGTATATTACGAAAGGAGTCAAAGTGGTGCCTACTCAAGTTGAAAAAGTCGACTACATTATAGGAGGTATATCTATATATCAAAGGGGTAACTTTAACATCTGCATCTTTGTAGCCAAAATATAAAGAATCCTATAGATAAGTGGAGTCCCACTATTGTAAGATCCTTATTCATGTAGGTTATAAGAGAAGTCCAAATAAGGCCTACTAATTGACGAGGTTGACGATATTAATGGGGGTACGTCTATGTATCAAATAGGTAAGTTTAATACCAGTATCTGTGTAGCCAAAATATAAAGAGTCACATAGTAAGAAACGGTCCCACTCGGGATCCTTATTCATAAAGTAGATTACGAGATGGTCCAAATAGGGCCCATACTAGTTAACGAGGTCGATTATATTAATTTAGTCGACCTTGTCAATTGGAGTGGGCCCTACTTGGATTCCTCTTGTATTAATAGGACCCATCCTAACTATGTGACTATATATTTTGGCCACATATATACGGATGTTAATATCACCCCTTTGACATAAAAATATACCCTTTATGCTATAGTCGACGATATATGTTAACAAGAATGGGACCCTCTTGGACTCCATCGATAATCTATTGTAAGAATAAGCATCTCATAATAGTGGAATCACTCCAAACTATGGGATACTTTATATTTTACATATATATATATATATATATATACGGGTGTTAAAGTCACCCCTTTGATATATAAATGTTTCCACTATAATATCGTCGACCTTGTTAAATGGAGTGATCCCCATTTGGACTCCTCTCATCATCTACTATATGAATAAGGATCCTACAGTAGTATAACTTCTTCGAGCTATGTGACTCTTTATATTTTGGTCACTTAGATGTAGGTGCGACAGCAATCCATTTAACACATAAATATACCGTCCTATAATATTATTGACCTTGTCAATTGGAGTAGGTCTTATTTGGACTACTCTCAAAATCTACTATATAAATTAGGATCCCACAATAATGGGACCCTTCCTAGTTATGTTATACTTTATATTTTGGCCATATAAATATGGGTGTTAAAGTCATCTTTTTGACACATATATATACCACCCTATAATATAGTTGACCTTATCAATTTGAGTAGGCCCCATATAGACTCCTTATGTAATTTACTGTATGAATAAGGATCCGACAATAATGGGAACCACCCTTGTTGTGGGACTTATATTTTAGCCACATAGATACAGGTGTTAAAGTCACCCCTTTGACACATTGATGTACCCCTATATAATGTAATCGACCTTGTTATCTAGTATGGGCCCTACTTGGATCCTCTCGTAATCTACTACATGAATAAGAAACCCACAATAGTGGGATCCCTTCTAGTTATATAACTCTTTATATTTTTATCACACAGATGCTTGTATTAAAGTCACACCTTTTACATATAGACTAACCCCTCTATAATATCGTCGATCTTGTCAACTAGAGTGAACTCTACTAGGACTCTTCTCATAATATACTACTAGAATAAGGATCCCACAATAGTAGAACCCCACCTATCTATGAGACTATTTACATTTTGGCCAACAGATATGGGTATTAAATTTACCACTTTGACACAAAGATGTACCCCTCTATTGTGTGGTCGACCTTGTCAACTAGAATGGATTCACTTGGACTCCTTTCGTAATCTATTATATAAATAAGGATCCCATAATAGTAGGACCTTTCCTAATTATAGGAATCTTTATATTTTGTCTACACAGATACGGGTGTTAAAGTCACATTTTTGATAAATAGATATACCCCATATAATGTAGTCGACCTTGTCAACTAGAGTGGGCGTCATTTGGACTCCTCTTGTAATCTTCTATATAAATATAGATTCCATAATAGTAGGACCCCACTTAGCTATAAGGATCCTACAATAGTGGGACCCATTATAGTTATTGGACTCTTTATATTTTGGCTATCCATATTCGAGTGTTAAAGTCATCCTTAGACACATTGATGTATCCTTATATAATGTAACCCTTACGTATGCATAAGAATTTCAGGGTTGTAATAATCCCATTAGATTATTTTTGGCAAAGTACCAAGCATAGCATATGATCCAACCATGATCATCCATAAAAAAACAGAAAACAGCTTTCAGTTAGGTCACTCGTCGGTTTGTACAAACACCAATCAAACACATACATACGATGAAGCATTAGGTTCGTGAAATCCTCTTCCTGCTTTGGCGTCCAAACAAACTCCGCATCTTTCCTCAGGGCGAATGATTAAAATCGGATGCTAGCCTGTGAGATAAAAAAATTGGTGTGCTGGAGCCGGCCCTGCAGACTACGTAACCCAAAGCATACAGTTACAGAAATGAAAACCTGGAGCAATCTGTAGCAAAATATCAAAGTACCCATATAAACTGCTTCATTGTTCATAGATTTGCATCCATATATGGGAGAGAGGAAGAGATCGAGAGAGATCGAGTGAGAGACCTGTTCACAGGCGCCGACCCCGACCCCGCTGGCAACAGCATAGGACTGCTTTTCTTCCTTTGGGCATTGAGTTTTTGATGTTGTCCCTATCGATCATTCAATAAAATGAGCCCAAGCCAGATACTTATCGGATTTTAAAATCTTATAGGATTTTTAAAACAAACAAAGGGCACTGTAAACCTGTAGGCAGATTATAGGTCCAACCCATAAAGGTTTTCAAAAATCAATATTGCAGGCTGTCGACACTGCTTTATTGTTTATTGTTTACTTTAATCAAGTTAGCATAAATTTTTCAACTTACATTTTGGATCAGCAGATAACGATTTTGTTCCAACCTCCTTAATGAAGTTGAAGCATTCCCCTCTCTCATTGGTCCATTTCGAGGACTTTTGGTCATTTCACTATAATGAATAGTATGAAATGACACAAATACCACTTAAATGGAGTGAGGGGAATGCTCCAACCTCTTTAAAGAGGTTGGAACAAAATCGTTCTCGGATTAGCATGCTTCAAAATGAATACTGATATTAAGATAAGTGATATGAAGAGAAAAAAGATTAAAAAAGAGGGGCAGCTCTAAATGAGAAATGAACATAGGTACAACTCTGATTACATCGGATCAAACATAAACCCAAATACAAAATCTCAAACTCCAAACCACATTGGCATCAAACAAAACTATGATGTCACAAAATCAAAATCATAAATCATAAATCATAAACACAGATGAAAATAGAGAAAGAGATGTCGTATTTGCTTGCCACAAATTTCAACACAACCCAACTCAGCCTTCTTGCACTCGGACGATCGGATTATATAGTATAAGGTGGATATTTGAAGTGCTTAGATTTATCATGTATTCGAAACAAAAGGACAACCCAACATATCAAAACCCACAGCCCAATCCATAAATACTTTCCCCATCTGCTCCCATATTCTATTCTGATAAAGTGTAGGCTCTTGTTGCCTTGGCGTTTAGGTATAAGATTATCCCATCAAAACATTTTCCAAATTAGTGTAGGTTTTTGTTTCATCGCTGCCAATCAGCAATTGAAATACTCTTCGTGTTGGTTTGAACTCTTTTTCCCTCATCTTGATCTTATACTCTAACTCTTCAATCAATGAACTCGCCCTTCACTTCATCCTATCAATATCAGTATATCATAGAGAAGAGCTTAAACCCTTCGCTTTGGCAAAACATCAATCATGATAACTGCAAGTTAAATATAGATCAATATAGAACCACAGTTGTCCGATGCAAAGCAAATGGAAAGCCTAAGTCACTAAAGTGTGGTCTGATATTGCTTGTGCCGATCAAGGTATCTCAATGGCAAAGATTAACGGGTAGAACAACAGTAATTCAAATATTAATGGCCTACATTTGTGGCTTAAGAATTGCATCCGGATTTAGCCACACAATATTAATGCTTTTCCTTTTATTCCCTGCTAATTAAAGATATGAAAAGTGGAGGAAAATCAGCCACACAATTTTTCGGACGGGAATTTGAGAGGATTTTTTTGGAATGGAATTCAAAGGGGAAATTTGTTGCCATGGAAACGTGTGAACTAAAAGCTTGGGCATTTAGTAGAATAGGAGATGGGCAAGGAAATGTATGAACTGAATCAAATGCATGAGATGGGTAAGAAAATGCATGATGCAAGGAAACGTATGAACTGGAGATGGTTGGGCATTTAGTCGAACAGGAGATGGGCAAGGAAACGTATGAACTGAATCAAATGTAGCGCAAATATAAAACACAAATTTACATGGTTTAAGGGAAAAAAACAGATGCATTTAGCCATGATTAAAATGCATTTAGCCATGATTAAAAGAAAAAAACAGGAACACCGAATACCCCATGGTTGCAGATCTGCAACAACTCCAACTGCCACATGAAACTGCAATCAAGAGGGAAAAAATGAAAATCTTAGAACAGGAGAGAGAGAAAGGGAGAGAGAGAGAGAGAGAGAGAGGGGGGGGGGGCTCGGTGCTGGCGGTAGCTGTCACTGGAGCTGAAGACGGAGAAGGAGGGGAAGATCTGACATCCCATCCCCGTGTTGTGCTGCCAACCACAGCCTCCATCCTTCTCCTCTAGCTGCCGGAGCCTCCATCATCCTCGTTGATCGCTGCAAGCCGCGGCCCCATTCTCTTCCTCCCCGAGTCGCAAGTCATATAGCCGCCTAAAGAAAACTAACACAGAAGAGAGAAGGCTCTGTCTTACATTCCCAAAAGCTCACCAACAAAACTATTTGAAATCAAATGAACCTTTCCATGGTGCAATCAAGCAAAGGAGGAGGAGGAGCTGGCGCTAGCCAGGCAAGGGGCGACGGGCATCGGTGATCGGGCTTGGCCGTCGATCGTTCGGGCTAGATTGGAAGGTTGGCTTGGTCGCCATCTCCGGGCAAGGGGGGGAGAGGAAGGTTGGCTCTCATCCCCGAACGACTGGCGACCAAGCCCGATCTCAGATTGGAGACCAAGATCAAAAACACCACCACCATCGCCGCCGTCGCCGCCGCCGCATAAGGGTTCCAGGGCGCGATCTCAGCCAGGCTTTTGGGATCTGGGGCGGATCGGACGAAAGCGGAGGTGAAGGCAGAGGAGGCTGCAACTGTCGAGGCCGACGGGGTTGAACGATTTAATGAGAGGGACGCGGAGTTAGAGAGAGAGATCGTGTGAGATTCTAAGAGAGAGAGGGACGGGGTGAGCGGTTTAATTAGAGAGAGAGAGAGAGAGAGAGAGAGAGAGAGAGAGAGAGAGAGAGAGATCGTGTGAGAGTCTAAGAGAGCGAGGACGGGTGAGCGGTTTAATCAGATAGTGACGTGGAGGGAATTAGAGAGAGAGAGAGCAAGCAAGCGGTTAGACAGAAACAGAGATCGTGTGATGCGGTGATCAGAGATCGGGTGGCTATGGTTTTCGAGAAAGGATCGTGAAGATCGGGACTGAAGCAGATGGTGTATAATATATAAATGCTACCAAATGTAGAAAGATCTTGGCCATCAAATTCTCTAACCGTCACTTATGTTTGTATCGAACGAATCTCTTTATCCATTCTTAGTGAAATATTATATATATATATATATATATATATATATATATATATATATATATATATATATATATATATATATATATATATATATATATATATATATATATATATATATATATATATATATATATATATCTATCGGTGAGGTGCCGCACTTACCGCATGCCGCATTATAGCATTTCTTTCTCTCTCTCTCTCTCTATATATATATATATATATATATATATATATATATATATATATATATATATATATATATATATATATATATATATATATATATATATATATATATATATATATATAGGGGCATGCTATGCTGCGGCATGCGGTACGTGCGGCATCGTACCGCAACCGTCTGATGCATGCGCTGCGTGCATCGCATACACGCAGCAGTGCATCAGACGGCTGCGGTGAGGTGCCGCACTTACCGCATGCCGCATTATAGCATTTCTTTCTCTCTTTCTCTCTCTCTTTCTCTCTCTCTCTCTCTCTATATATATATATATATATATATATATATATATATATATATATATATATAAACAAGGGACGATGGTTTTGTGCTGACTAGACAAAACGAAACCAAAAGTTAACTAGATAAAAACAAACGCTACCTAGACAAAAAAATTTCCATAAATTTTCTCCCGCTCTCGCGCGATCAGTTTTAGAATTGGTAAGGTCTACAGCTCGTAAAAACCTATAGTTAAACTATGTATGGTTGATAGTATAAGAATGCACCTTGGTACGTACCTTAGTACATGTTCTGATTACAGAACAGAGAGCCATGGCTACATGGTAATCCACTTGAGTGGGAGACTCAAGGGACTGGTCCCATGTAACCTAAATACGTTCGCAACTCTGATTAGGGTTGGTCGTCATATCAGGATAAGCTGTTGGGATGATAGTGCATGGGTGTCTCCACCACGGTCATTACCAGACACAGTGTCTATGGCCGACCGGAACCAACATGGTACATAGATCGGTGAGCAGACACCGGTGCACTAAGCCGTGTTTCTGCTTAGGGTAAAACGGTCCTAAACCCTAAGGAACCATGTCTGGTGGACTAACCAGTTGTGTGGTGCTTTGGTGCACCAATGTGTAAGGATCCGGATACAGTGATTCAAAACCACGGTGTACTGGGTTACCCGGCTGGCGTTGCATTAGCAAGTCACTCTTGCAGGCCATCCACACCCCTAATGGGAGGTGCATTCCTTGGTCTGACCTACGTCGTATTAAACCCTTGCTAGGTTGTCATCAGTTGGACTGGTGACAGGTCCGGTTACTCGGCGGAGTAATCGGAGGTACGATGTAGGTGGTCAACCTAGAAGGAATCGAGTCATATAAGCACTCGACACTGGCGGAGCTAGGAATTCACTCCAGTGGGGGCGACCTTTGCTTGGATTTAAAAGTTTTATCCAATGTCTACCAACAAAGGATTTGAATTGACTACAAAAAAATTTCGCTCAGTTCATAGGAACACAAAAATCTTTCATTGAAAAAAATATTATACAAAAAATCATGAAGAACTATCTGGAGAGAGAGAGAGAGAGAGTACGGTTTCAGTCGACGCTACATATGGGCCGCACTTGCCGATCGTGTCGTCGACCACAGTTTTCAAACAAAGGATGGCAGGAGTGGATATGAACGGAGTCTCGGAGAATACAATTCGAGTCCTGAGATTGTGCGAGGCTACCGCGAGATAGTCGTGAGACAAACGAGAGAAATGAACACTGATTTTTTTGGGGGGTAAATTACACTTTACCCACTTAAAATTAGCTCAAAAATATTTAAACCCCTTAATTTATTTTGTTCAATATGGCCCCCTAAAGTTTGAAATGTAGCATATACACCCTTTTGTCAACTACTTTATTTTCTCATTTGGTAATCTCTTATAAGATGAAAACTTAATTGAAAGGGGTAAAATGTAGTTCTTAAACTATTGTGGGGTTAAGTGTCTTGAGCTAAACTTCAGGGGGCAAAGTGTACTGTCATTGACAAACCAGACCCATGAAGATCTTGGTGTGAAAGCACTGAACCCATCTCTACTTCATTGGTGGATTGTCAATATGTTTGTTGACAGAGATTGTACAAATAGTATTTTTTTTTCTAATCTCAGTGAGGGAAGCTGCCCCCACTGGTCCTATATTGGTTCCACCCCTGGCACTCGAGTCTGACGGTATTCTCCACTGCTCGAGTTACATCATGACACCAAGTCTACCATACTAAGTGGAGAGCAGGGGTATGTAGGAGAACATAGTAAGTTCGAGGGGATTAGAGTGCAGCCTGCGTCGCACTCTGGGTAGCCATGCAAGTTAACTAAGACTCAGAGGATCGATGGTACACTCAGGTAGTATGTCGATCGAGTCTAAGTTGGAAGCCATGATACCTGGTCCCTGATGGTTCTACCTTATCCATATTATGTACGGTCCTTGTACCATCCTCGAAACACAGGACACAGTAAGAGGAAGCGAGTAGTCCAAGCCTCTGCTCCGTGAGTGCTTCGCACTAGTGCAAGCTAGATGCGTAGCTACGTGTGTGCACTAAGGGAAAACCCTAGGTTAGTATAGAGACGTATGTAGCAATTCCTTGCCATAAGTGGACTTTGCCACATGGGTGCGATGCACTGGGACATGTTGAAGTTGACTAGTTGACTTCACTAGGGGCACCCTACAGGAACCTCAGAGAATAGTGAAATCACTAGTGCACTTCACATATGTGTGCCTTGTAAAGTCTCATACACGAGGAACGACCAACTAGTAACGTAAGGGCATTTTGGTCATAACATGCGCCACTATGCACTAGGGGGGCCGACCCTAAGTGTTGGGAGACTGGTCAAGGCTGACCCCCTTTGTTATCAGAGGTTGTTGCCTTCAATGAAAGGGGCCAGTCATGAGGCATAAAAAATGGGCTGATTTTGACCATTTTCAAAACTAAGAAAGAGATAGAGATTAAGGAGAGATAAAATTAGAGATATATAGGAAGAGGTTTGAATTAATCGAACCTTATCCGTACTAGTCTTATCCATAAGGATAGGTCGGTCCTATATAAGGGAAAAGGGGAGAGGGGGGTCAGCGATACATTATGCCATAGGGAAACCCCAGCCGCCTCCTCTCCTTTTTTCTCTTCTCTTCTCTCGTTTCTCTCTCCCTCGCTTGCGCCATTGGATGGTGACTCGTCTTCCTTGCATGGTGTTTTGTAGAAGGAGAAGGCTCGTTGGATGGAAGCACTCAGAGATCCATTGATGAGGTGTCGTTCATCGTGCGAGATCGAGTGAACTAGAAGGCATCTCCCACATGCTTTTACTATTCAGAATATGCACAGAAAATCAGTGATGTTTCTGCGATTATGGGAGCTACAGAACTCCAAATGATGTGAAATAACTTGCAAAAGTTGCATCTCGAAGTTCTCTACTTGCAGTCTAAAATTCAGCCCAATCTGAGTTCGGTGCAGAATGTTATAGCTATTTCACCGAAGGTATATCGAGCAGATCCGAGCCCGTCTCCATCGATAAAGAAGAAACTTGTCGTGGTTAAAGAATCCGCACGCAGGTATAATCTCTAACTTGTAGATCTAGCATAGATAGAACATGCATGCATGCTAGATTGTTCTCTCGCGTTAGATCGACGTTAGGGGTTCATGTATTTGCCATGCTAGATTCATACACGCACATGCAGATCGTTTCAATAAAAGTTTTGATATGTAACGTACACCGCTCTGGGTGTTCAGACCTACTCTTTGCTTCCGCTATGGGTTTTTACCACGGAATTAAGTTCAACAATTAGTATCAGAGCTACGCTAGTGGTGTGCGTTTCATGCTTTTCATGAAACCGTCATGTACACGCATGAATAGTAGGTACCGCCATCAGGGTTCTATGAGTAGATCATGTATAGTAGATATTGTATGTTCTATGAATTGTTTTTACAGGGTGCCACTTCTAAAATAATCTGGACGTGTAATTGCTTACTACCGGGGGTCGGATCCCATGCTAGTTAATATGTCTGGATGTGTTTTTCTTCTATGTGTGGATAGGTTTTAGAGTCATAGTCGGGCAAGTAATGGAGGTTGACCACCCTTGATTCCCAGGCTTTTTGCTAGGTTTGTTTTTCTTTTTTTTCTAGGAAATTATGTACAAGAGAGCACTTGCTCAAAGTTTACTAGATCTTTTTCGGTTACATATTGAATAGGAGGACCTACCGTGGAGATCCACCACCGGGAGGACGAGTAGAACCTTGGAGGACGATGGTGATCCAGCAAAGCATACACGATGATGGCAAAGGGTAGAAAGAATTAGGAGATCGTATACAGAGGCTTATACCAGATCGAGGAACCTTGCGAAGGAGATAAAGAGCCTGTGTTGTGCCAGTCAGGTTCAAGGGTCGGATCCTGAACTTGATTCAGTTGTGTGGTTGTTTCTTTCAAGAGTTCTTTATGTTTCTATAGAGAACCCTGATGTGATAATTTTATTATCTGTGTTAGAGGGATGCCTTTTCCCCTTGGGTCCAAGCGACCTTATTAGGATAGGATTCCACTAGTGATGCCTATTATTTAATTGAATCTTGATGATAGAATAAATTCCTCATATTTGGTTATACCACCATTAGGTCAACACCCGATTAGTCAGGTGTACCTATTTAGCCAGCATCGAAACCTAGAATGAGTTGAAATTCTACTATGACATCAATCGTCAAATTTATAACTGAGGCACCATGGTAGTGGGAGACCTTTTTTGTTTGTCTGATCTTAGGCTAGGCTCCAGGGCATTAGCGTGATAGCCAGGTTTGCGGAGCATCGATGTTCTTGGGATATGTAATGTGACCCTTGAGTGGAGAAATCCACTTGAGGCAGGGACTATGATATTCCGATATCGATTAATGCTTCGTGAAAAGCTTGAAACGCTAGTGGGAGCATGGTATGACCAGGGTCTAGTGTATAGGTTGTCGTGACCTTAGTGTACACTCATACTTGCATAAAATAACCCTCAACTATAATAAGGGATATGTAAGAGGACTCATCGAGATCTTCTAGCCTCCATAACCAACTGCTTTGTGTCTGGGTGGAATGGTATAGCTCGACACCCCCTAGGATGAGGGTTATATTTTTTCATGCCAGATGAGTTATCTGTCTCCTTTGGGATATAGTGGTTACGGGGTGAGGAGAGAAGGGCTTTTTATCCCACCCTAGTGGGAGCCGCATGAACTCTCATGCTGTAATAGCTTAGTCTTGTGGGTAAGCATCCGAAGTGGATGTGAGGCATCCATTGCTCAGACAATGGGGATCATGTGGCACTGGCCAAAAGGATAACCATGTCCATCAAAGCCCTTAGTTGGTAGATTTGGATAGGGTTAAGGAAAAGACCTGTATGAGCGGATGACACTGCACCACGCCCCCTAAGGCGGATGTATTCGATTCTGAGATCTCACATACATAGTTAATTAATCCATAGAGGTGTCTTCGCTGTGAGGGTAGCGTTGGTATTTGGATATAATTAGCTTGTTTTCAAAATCTATAAAATGAGTTTTTTCTGCATTCTTTTATTCAACCATATAGTTCCCCCCGCTATCCCATAAGAGAACTAGTTATCGGGTCTCTAAATACGTAGAGCGGAAGCGCTATCTTTAGCTTATGCTTAGGGTAGGAAACATACATTGGCTTTTAATCTTCATATCCCTGTACCAGACCTAACGGGTCTAGATGTCACTAGGGCACTAACTAGGGCATATAACGACTAACCAGAGTCTAAGGAGATGTGCAAGTGCTATGTTATAACAGACTTGCGGACAACTCTTTAGAAGCAAGTCAGAGATATGTCGGGTCTTCTCAAATAAAGTTTTACTTGCATTAGATATCTGGAAGGCAAAGTCAGTAGACTTATCGCTTTTCCACCAAGATACTTGTCGGTACCGAGATGTCTGAGAGTATGCCTATTCGGTAACACATCTATGAGTTCCAGATCGAACTAGATTCAAAAGACATGGTGCCAGATGACGAGGTGGTAGAAGATGTCTGTCTTGCATCCTTGTTTGGAACCTTCGAAGGCGTTGTCAGAGACTTTAGCTTTAATAAGCTAGAGATGATAATCGTAGAACTTCTAAGGAGCTTTCCAGGAGACAAAGGATGGGATCAAGATTAAAAGCAATGTCTTTAGTGCTTAACCTAGGTCTTCTTTAGAAGTACCTAAGGGAGTAACTTATCAGAGATCTAAAAGTATTCTAGTGTAGAAACTGGTATAGACTCCTAAGTCTGGTGACGCCAAGGACGAAAGTGTTTCCGCTGTGGCGAGAATAGGGGGTATTTGAAGATTGAGTATAGTCTCAGGGTGTTAGGGGTTAAGTCACTATTTAGTAGTAGTTCTTTTGCTTCTTAAAATATAGACTTCGTATCTACAGAGATTCAAGGAAAGCAAAAAACTACTTTATGGTGAAGTAATCCTAACATAGGTACTAATGCTATAAGCCGCTGTGGATACTGTCAGATATGTTATCTTAGCCTTTTGAAAATAAGGATTTTGATATTTAAAGATTTAGTTATGTTTCCTCCTTGGTAAATAAAGTTTTAGTTTTAGAGAGCACCGTAAGTGTGTATCTTAAACTGAATAGATAGTTTATTACTAGAGGAATATATCAGAATAATCTCTTTGTATTTAATCCTAATTCGGAAATAGATTTCATGACAGCTACAGCGTCTAATTGAAATTCATCTAAATCCTTCGGAGAAGCTATCCCATTTGTGACCCCTCTGATTTAGATATTTTGCCTCAGATAAATTCAGAGGTAATAAAAGGCCGAGTTTCTATTCACATATTCATCAGAGATCCTTCTATAATATATGAGTGTTATCTGGAAGGCAGAATAACTAAAAGGGCTACTATGGTATTGGTCTTAGTTAATTTTTGATATCTATGGTTCCAAGAGCGTCCAAACAATAGGAGTCTCTTTGATTTAATTGAAGAAACGAGAATCTATCGGACGGGTTCCATAGGGTCCTATGGGAGCATGGGATTGTCTTCCAGTTAAATGCTCCAAGGATAACACGTCAGAATGAAGTCTCCGAGAAAAGGAATAGGAGCCTATATGACATGGTCCGTAGTATGATAAATATTACCAAGTGTAATACCCACCTTCTGGTGGGATTATACCTTAAAACAGTAGCTTATATCTAAAACTATCTCTCATCTAGATCAGTGCCTCAAACCTATAGAGAGTTATGGTCTAAGCGAAAGCTGATACTAGAGTATCTCGAAATATAGGGTTCTCCTACACTTGTATGGAAGGACAAGAGGGATGAGATGGTGATGAAGTTCTAGGTATATCTGTTTATAGGTTACCCTAAGGAGGCATAAGATAGCTTATTCTATGATCTTGAGGTTTAGAAGGTAATTGTTTCTACGAACACCATCTACCTAGACCATGATTATATTATAGACCATAAGTTTACCGGTAAGGTAGTTCTGGGTGAACTACTGGCTACTGGTAGAAAGTGCATATCTGAAAACGTAGTGGGAGTAGATGATACAAGAAACTAGTATACCAGACACTGCAGAAATGATTCACTTTATACCACCACCACCTCGTTGTTGTGGGAGCATCAGAGCTTCTGATAGATACTATAGAGAAACTTCGATAGTTAATCCAGAGTTTTAGGAGAATGATCCCTAGAGCTATGAAGAAGTAGTAGGAGCTTCTAACAGCTCTGACTGACAAAAGACCATAGAGACAAGCTTGCATTAATGTCCCTTAGAACTGTCTCGACTCTTATTACACTGTCACCCTCAAACCTATAGAGAGTTATGGTCTAAACGAAAGCTGACACTATAGTGTCTCGAAATATAGGGTTCTCCTACACTTGTGTGGAAGGACAAGAGGGATAAGATGGTGAAGAAGTTCCAGGTATATCTGTTTATAGGTTACCCTAAGGAGGCATAAGGTGGACTATTATATGATCTTGAGGTTTAGATTGTAATCGTTTCTACGAACACCATCTACCTAGACCATGATTATATTATAGACCATAAGTTTACCGGTAAGGTAGTTCTGGGTGAACTACTGGGTACTGGTAGAAAGTGCACATCTGAAAATATAGTGGGAGTAGATGATACAAGAAACTAGTATACCAGACATTGCAGAAATGATTCACTTTGTACCACCACCACCTCGTTATTGTGGGAGCATCAGAGCTCCTGATAGATACTATAGAGAAACTTCGATAGTTAATCCAGAGTTTTAGGAGAATGATCCCTAGAGCTATGAAGAAGTAGTGGGAGCTTCTGACAGCTCTAACTGACAAAAGACCATAGAGGTAACCTTACATCAATGTCCCTTAGAACTATCTCGACTCTTATTACATTGTCGCCCTTTTGGGGTGTAGGGGGTGTATAAGAAGAGGACTTAGTTAAGACTTAAAAAGCTAGATTAATTGTCAAAGAAGAAGGGATTGACTATGTCGAAACCATCTCATTGGTAGCTATGTCTAAGTCTATTTCGGATCCTATTAATCCATCGCAGTCCATTATAGTTGGGAGATCTGGTTGATAAATATCAAGACAGTTATTCCCTAACAAAAATTTGAAAAGGACATATGGATGATGCAGCCCCAGGCTTTGTGTCAGTAGGTCAGGAAGATATGGAATGCAAGTTGCAAAGGTCCATTTATGGACTGATACAAGCATCCAAGTTACAATATCTATTTTGATCAAGAGAATCCGCTCACACGGATTTGATCAGAATGAGGATAAACCAAGTGGGTACAAGAAAGGTGAAATAGCTACAAGGGTGTTTGTAGTACTTTACGTTAATGATATTTTACTGATTGAAAATGACGTAAGAATATTATTTACAGTAAAGGTTTGTAGTCATCACAATTCGATGTGAAAGACCCAGGTGAGGCGAGTTATGTTCTGGAAATCAAGGTAACTCGAAATTACCAGAGTAAGGTTCTCTTGCTATCACAGGCTACGCATAAAGATAAGATTCTAGCCAGATTCGGTTTACAAGACTAGATATCTATTGTGTAGTAGGATTCATAGGTCAGTTTCAGTCAAACCTGGGTCCAGATCATTGGACTAATGTGAAGGGTATACTCAGAAGTCCTCATCAAGTGAGGATTGTGAGTTAGCTTGCACTTCACAGATCCTGATATTGATTGGACACACAGGGTCTGACTTTGGTATCAGATGTGCGTTCCAGAGAATTGATTTTAGGAATTATTTTTATCTTGGGATTAGAAGCGGTAGTTGGTAGAGTGTGAAGCAAGTGCATCACATACTCCACCACAAAGATTAAGCACATTGTTGCATGCGAGGTAGTCTACCAGGTGGTATGGCTTAGGAAGTTCTTAGAGAACTTAGGACGCATACCAGAGGCTCAGTTATCTGTTGTTGCAACAGAAGAGCGATAAGCAAGGTCCAAGGAGACTAGGCACCACAATGAGGGGAAACCCATCAAGTACAAACTCAACTTGATCTGACAGTTATATGAGGAAATGCAAGTAGCAATATTGAAGTGGCATCTACAGATAATGTTGTCAATTCCTTTAGGGAATTCTTGCAAAGGCTTTTGGGCAGCATGTAGAAGCTACGGAGCTCAACATCATTTTTTCTCGTTAGATCTAGTAGGAGATTGTTAGAATTGGTGAGGTCTACAGCTCGTAAAAACCTATAGTTAAGCTATGTATGGTTGATAGTATAAGATTGCACCTTGGTACATACCTTAGTACATGTTCTGATTACAGAACAGAGAGCCATGGCTACATGGTAATCCACTTGAGTGAAAGACTCAAGGGACTGGTCCCATGTAACCTAAATACGTTCACAGCTCTGATTAGGGTTGGTCGCCCTATCAGGATAAGCTGTTAGGATAATAGAGCGTAGGTGTCTCCACCATGATCATTACCAGGCACAGTGTCTGTGGCCAAACGAAACCAACACGGTGCACAGATCGGTGAGCAGACACTGGTATACTAAGCCGTGTTTCTGTTTAGGGTAAAACGATCATAAACCCTGAGGAACCATGTCTAGTGGACTAACCCGTTGTGTGGTGCTTTGGTGCACCAATATGTGAGGATCCGAATACAGTGATCCAAAACAACGGTGTATTGGGTTACCCGGTTGGCGTTGCATTAGCATGTCACTCCTGCAGGCCATCCATACCCCTAACGGGAGGTGCATTCCTTGGTCTGACCCACGTCGTATTAAACTCTGGCCAGGTTGTCATCAGTTAGACTGGTGACAGATCCTGTTACTCAGCAGAGTAATCGGAGGTACGATATACGTGGTCAACCTGGAAGGAACCGAGCCATATGAGCACTCGAGTCTGATGGTATTCTCCACTGCTTGATTTTCATCATGGCACCAAGTGGAGGGACAGTGGGTTTACCATACTACACGAAGAGCAGGGGTATGCAGGAGAACATAGTAAGTCCGGGGGGATTGGAGTGTAGCCTGTGTTGCACTCTGGGTGGCCACGCAGGTTAACTCAAACTCAGAGGATCGATGGTACACTCAGGTAGTTTGTCGATCGAGTCTAAGTTGGAAGCCATGAACCCTGGTCCCTGAAGGTTCCACCTTATCCACATCATGTACGGTTCTTGTAACATCTCCTCGAAACACAGGACGCAATAAGAGGAAGCGAGTAGTCCAAGCCTACACTCCGTGAGTGCTTCGCACTAGTGCACGGTAGATACGTAGCTACGTGTGTGCACTAAGGGGAAACCCTAGGTTAGTGCAGAGATGCATGTAGCAATTCCTTGCCATAAGTGGCCTTTGTCATATGGGTGCAATGCACCGGGACATATTGCGAGTTGACTAGTTGACTTCACTAGAGGCACCCTACGGAAACCTCAAAGAATAGTGAAATCACTAGTGCACTTCACTTATGTGTGCCTTGCAAAGTCTCGTACACGAGGAACGACCAAGTAGTAATATAAGAGCGTTTTGGTCATACCATGCACCACTATGCACTAGGGGGCCGGCCCTAAGTGTTGGGAGACTGGTCAAGGCCGGCCCCTTTTGTTATAAGAGGTTGTTGCCTTCAATGAAAGGGGTCAGTCATGAGGCATAGAAAATAGGCTGATTTTGATCGTTTTCAAAACCAAGGAAGATATAGGGATTAAGGAGAGATAAAATTAGAGATATATATGGAGAGGTTTGAATTAGTCGAACCTTATCCGTACTAGCCTCATCCATAAGGATATGCCAGCCCTATATAAGGGAAAAGGGGAGAGGGGGGTCGGCGATGCATGATGCCATTGGGAAACCGTAGTTGCCCCCTCTCCTCTCTTCTCTCGTCTCTCTCTCCCTCGCTTGCGCCATTGGATGACGACTCATCTTCCTCGCGTGGTGTTTCGTAGAAGTACAAGGCTCATCGGATGGAGGTACTCAGAGATCCATCGACGAGGTATCATGCATCGTGTGAGATCGGGTAAACTAGAAGGCATCTCCCATAAGCTTTTGTTGTCCAAAATCTGCACAGAAAATCAGTGATGTTTTTGTGATTACGGAAGCTACAGAACTTCAAATGATATGAAACAACTTGCAAAAGTTGCGCCTCGAAGTTCTCTACCTGTAGTCCAAAATTCAGCCCAATCTGAGTTTGGAGCATAACGTTATAGTTGTTGCACCGAAGGTATATCGAGCAGATCCGAGCCCGTCTCCATCGACAAAGAAGAAACTTGTTGCGGTGAAAGAATCCGCATGCAGCTATGATCTCTAACTTGCAGATCTAGCATAGACAGAACATGCATGCATGCTAGATTGTTCTCTCGCATTAGATCGACGTTAGGGGTTCGTGTAGTTACCATGCTAGATTCATACACGCACATGTAGATCGTTTCAATAAAAGTTTTGATATGTAACGCACACCGCTCTCGGTCTTCGGACCTACTCTTTGTTTCCGCTACGGGTCTCTACCATGGAATTAAGTTCAACAATCCGCCACCCCTTTTCCCCCCAAAATCCTTAGCCCCCTAGATCAGCCCACCAATTCCCGTCGCCCCTCTTTCATTCGATCATCGTTGCCCCTCTTTCATTCAATCACAACCATTCCTCCCTTGCGCGATCAGCCACCCTCAAAATCCCTAGCCCCCAGATCAGCCCCAAAAATCTCTTTGCCCCTTTTTTATTCCACTCAAAAACCCACGCCCCCGTCAGCGCGCCCCCCAAATCCCATTGCCCCCCTCATTGCGCCCCTCCCGTCAAAATCGCCCCCCAAATCCCATCGCCCCCCTCATTGTGCCCCCCAAATCCCATTGCCCCTCCCTTCAAAATCACGAGCCCCCTCATTGCGCCGCGCGCCCTTCACGCTCCCTTCTTCGCCCCCCACTTCGTGCCACCCGCCCTTCACGCCTCCTTCTTCCAGGCGATAAAATTGCCCACTCAGTGGTAGCGTGTAGGTGTATCACCATCAATAGCGGCTGCTTAGGTGGCAGCGAATGTCCCAATAGTGGCTGTTGTTGGTGGTGTCGGGATTGTCGGTCCGTCGGACCGGGCCGGTGTTACCACCGAAAGTGTTTTGTTGACGAAGGCAGTCAGGTTTGTTGTCGCCGAATACGACGGTGGGGGTGGGGGTGGTGGTGGTGGTGATGCCCGGGGGGTGTCTTGCCGCCGATGGTGGCCCACTGCATTGCCAACATGTGTGTTGTCAACGAAGGTAGCCCACTGCAGTGCCAATAGGCATGGGCATGCACTAGTATATAACATGGCACAACAGTATTTTGCTAACTAGGACAAAAAAAACCCTCTTAGCCGTTCGATTTTATGTAAATATCATAGCCATCTGTTGACCCAAATCAACTAGCTACCTAATAAATGGTTTCAAATCCCCAATCATAATTATCCAAAATCAGATAGGTAATAAATGCCGGAATCGCCTTTTCCACCTGAATAAGTTATGTCGATTTCGAGCTGAGCCATCCCTCTCTCCCATGTGTGAATATGACTCTCTCATAAATCCTACTAAAGACCTATTATAAAGATGATAAATATCTATTCAATGATATTTAATGTTAATTAATTTTTTTTGAAAGGTTAATTAGTGCTCTCTCTCTCTCTCTTTAACAAGTGAATCACACCCCGAAAACAGCCACGACCGCTGAATGCGTCCGTCTGAGTGCCAAGGTGGCCGTCAAAGTCCCGATGGGCATGGACACTCACTAGTATTTTACGAGGGGAGGCTTTATGTTGGGAGTCGGGCTTGGCCTCTTGTTAGGGACGTTAGTTCAAACACACGAGATGTCATTATTGTAGAGCCGCCATATATCACGCCTCCGTGTTGCGAGGTTCCAAGTTATTTTGTGGAGTCATCTGAAGATTTATCGAAGGTCGTAAGGCATGTAGAAGTCATGGAAATCTGTGTCGATAAGGGGGTGTTTGGTATGTGGAACAGTTGCTCCCCTTAATCCTCTTCTAGAAGGGGTTATTATTGTTAATTACTATTTTCAATGCAATTTGATGGTCCAGCTCTCCCGTTGGTACAGAAACAGCGGGAGTGAGATTTTTCAGTTCCCAAGTCCTTCATTCCACCGGAACAATTACTAGCCGTTAATTTCAAATCAGAAAACTCAAAATGAAATAGGCTGTTCCTGAATGATGCCAAACACCCCCTAAACAGCTCGACTGGGATGATAATGAGAACGAGAAAGAAGAGTTGCCTTATAAAACAATATGTTTCGAGGTTTTCAAGTTCACACATTAAGTTGGAGAAATGCTATTCAGCCAGAAGATTTTTCAGATTCCGCTCGTTACAACTGATGTGGCAGCGTACAACTGGTGGCTGAATTTCACTAGCGACATTTAAATCTAACACCACCTGCTTTACGCTGACACATCAGTCATACCGAGCAAAATCAAGAAAACCTTCGGGTTAAATAGCACTGTTTGTCGGTCTTAATCAGTAGTTCTCTCTCTCACCGAGGATAGTGAAGCTGGGTTATACTATGATGACATGGGTGAATTCAACTTGGAGGTTGGGAGTATCAGGCTCTATGATCTGGGTGGTAACAAAGTGCATTGGCCACCTGTTTGGTTCAAACAACATTAGAGTCATCAATCACAGGATTGTGGTCTATTATTTATTATATTAGGGATTTTTCTTTTTGGGCGGACTGCAAACATTTTTTTTAAGGGTTTCATTTTAAGATAGGTCCCGACAACCTTTTCCTCTAAGTTCAGGTCCACGTTTCAACAGATTAGTTGCAAAATCTCTTTTGGTTAATGCAAGACTAAAGTAGTCTTAAGTTGCCGAATTTACCAACCTACCATTGCCTATATAACTTCACCCAATCTCTATAAAATGTACAGTTTCGAGACCTAGTGTGCGACCACTATAACTGCTACAGTGATTTCAGTGTCGTAGCTACCGTGAAATCATTGTAGCGCTATAGTGATTCCCCTGTAGCAGTTACAGTAAAATTACTGTAGCGCTATAGTGATTCCGCTGTAGCAGATACAGTGAAATCACTGTAGCAGCTATAGTGAAATCACTATAGTGCTATAGTAATTCCGTCGTGGCTGCTAAAAAAACACTTTGCTACAGTGTAGTCACTGTGCCAATAGTACTCAATTTTGTAGCAATAGTACTCAGTTCAATTGAGTATTATTAGCATATATTTGAGTATCTTTGCTACAGTGAAATCACTGAGTTGTTATAGTGATTTTTTCGTGACTGCTAAAAACACTTTTCTACAGTAAAATTACTGTAGTACTTCATTTTAGTCGCAATAATACTCAATAAAATTGAGTATTATTTGAATAAAATTGAGTGCTTTACTACAGTGATTCACTATAGCAGCTACAATGATCACGATGATCACGTAGTAGCTACAATGAAATCACTTTAGCAACTCTTGCCACTATTGCCGTAAAAAAAATAAAACGTGTCATATATCATCTGCCGTTGTTTAATGTGGGAGGATACTATGGGTATTTATGGTATTTTAAAAAAATCACTATCCAAAACAGTTAAGATCGGATCATTTGCAATCAAAACAATGGATAGAGGATGAAACCTTCATGCAATAGTCATTCCGGTGGACTTACTGTAAATATGAACTTAAAATTGAACTAAATGTTGTACACATTCTGTTTTTTTGGATCTAACACTGATTTTTTTTTTTTAAAAAAAAAAAACCCATCAGCTTCTCATCTGAGTAGACCTGTCAATTAGGCCCTCCCAATTGAAGGGCATCCGGCCCAACCCGGCCCGTCAAAACCCGTCTAAACCCAGCCCAACCAAAGCCAGGCCCGACTTGACTCTTTCCTGTCAATGGATCAGATCTGGGCTTAGTGATTTTCGGCCCGACCCGTTTAACTATCTATAGAGAGAGAGTGAAAGATTTCTTGTAATAATAAAATGTTGCCTCACTTGTCCAATACACTATCTCGTCATCTGGTGACATCTCACTCAACCGCGAAGCTACCTTTGTTTACTCAGGGAAAACCCCATTCTGGATCCCGCAACCCTCCCGGGATTAAGGTAACCCAAACCCAAATGATGAGGCGGGTGCAGAGGGTCAGCTGATCCGATTACACCATTATACTTGTGATTTGGCTTCATTCACTGGGACCACAATCCCTTGTGTAGGGTTGCAACTCGGGCGGGTTGAGTGGTCAACTCATGCCCAACCCAAGAGATTAAACCCACTACCCAAGCCCGACCCAACCCAAGGTCAGATTGAACTTCCTTAGCCCAAGCCCAACCCATCGGGTTGATCGGGTTGTGCGGATGGGTTGGTTGGTTTCAACATGGTAGAGGAGAAATAATCAACATATAACAATTCATTTGCGATAATAGAATACATAAAGCAATTCTTTGCATTCTTATATAGATGATGGTCCATCGTTGGATGGATAAATACCAATCTAACAATGATCATTAGAAGCGGGATAAATATCTATCAAAGTTCCACCACCGTGCGGCCTTAATTTGTATTCAACGGATGATCCGACAGATGGATTCTGATCGGACCTATTCAATATTATATTATATTAATTATTATTTACTAAATGGTCGGGTTCCAGGTTGGGTCAGGTTGCCAGAAGCCTCTGCCCAAGCCCAACCCGAATTGAGGTCGGGTTGGGATTTTCCAACCCAAGCTCAATCCATACAAGTAAAATCTCAACCCAAGCCCGCCCAAATTCGGGTTGGGTTCGGGTTGGCCCGCCCAAGTTGCAACACTATCCTTTGTGACCCCGAGCTCGACACGTGCTCGCCCTGGGACTCATCATAGGTTCACTGACAAGACTGTTGGAACTCGTTGGAACAATGAAGGTGGATAGGCCCGGACCCTCAAAGGACTGGGCTGGGGCTCTTTGTTTTTAGGCCCAGGCCTGGGACCGGCCCACCAATATATATAAGGGTTGGGGTCGGACTTATATAAGGCCTGGCCCGTTGACAGCCTTACATCTGCGGGAGGGTTTAGGCTAGGGGTGGCAATGGGTCTTGTCGGGTCGGGTTCGTGTCATGTCTAGTTTCGGGTCGTGTCCAAAACCCCTAGACCCGGACCCGACCCGTTTAACTAATTGTGTCCAGATCCTAAAACCAGTACCGACCTGTTTATAAACGGGTAGACCCGATAAGACCCATTAGACCCGTTTACCACATGGGTTTATTCAGTTGACCCGATTCGACCCAATCCGACTCGACCCAACCTAATCTGATAGACCACCGATACTATATATTACAGTATCGGATTGCGAGTAGACCCGACCTGACCCGACACGACCCGTTGAATTTTAAACGGGTATTCCCTGGTCTACCCTGTCCAGACCCTAAACCTGGACATGGACCCCTACCAGCTATTAATTTGATGCAACCTGGGAATCGATCCGATGTCTCAGGTACCAACCTTCAAAAACTTTACCAACTCACCTAGCTGTAAGGCTGGCAATTTCGGACCCGACACGGCAGACCCGACACGAAGTTAGCGGGTCTGGGTCAGGGCTAAACGGGTTCGGGTCGTAAACGGGTCGACACGATAGACCCGTTTAATAAACGGGTCGGGTCCGGGTTTAGGGTCTGGACACGGTAGACCCGGGAAGACCCGTTTAGTATTCAACGGGTCGTGTCGGGTCGGGTCGGGTCGGGTCTACCCGCAATTTGATACTATAATATATAATACCAGCGGGTCTTTCGGGTCAGGTCGGGTCGAGTCGGATTGGGTCGGATCGAGTCAACTGAATAGTCTCAGGTGATAAACGGGTCTTAGCGGGTCCTATCGGGTCTACCCGTTTATTAGCGGGTCGGGTATGGGTTTAGGATCTAGACACGATTAGTTAAACGGGTCGGGTCCGGGTCTGAGGTTTTTGGACACAAACACGACTAGACACGACACGAACACCACACGACCCGACCCATTGCCACCCCTACCTAGCTGGCACTTGCAATTGTATTCGTTTACTCCGAACTGATGTGAGGTGGACCATATTTATGTCGGACCGCATTTGTTCTGAACGTGGGGTGTTCATTGGTTTTGAAATAGAGAAATGACCCGTATGTTAAGTGACGGTTCCTGATTCATCACAGGTGTCGAATTGCAGGCAACCCGGCAGGTGAATGACACTCACTCCAAACCGATGGCTGTAGATGAATAAGTCCAGCCACCTTACGGTACAGGTAGGGCTGGCAATGTCCGACCTGGCAGATCCGACACGAAGTTAGCGGGTCTGGGTCAGGGCTAAATGGGTTTGGGTCGTTTCGTAAACGAGTCGACACGATAGACCCGTTTAATAAACAGGTCGGGTTCGGATTTAGGGTCCGGACACAGTAGACCCGGGAAGACCCGTTTAAAATTCACCGGGCCGTGTCGGGTCGGGTGTACCCGCAATCCGATACTATAATATATAGTATCAGCGGGTATATCGGGTAATGTCGGGTTGAGTCAAATTGGGTCAACAGAATAAACCGGTGTGGTAAACGGGTCTAACAGGTCTTATCGGGTCTACCGTTTATAAATGGATCGGGTACGGGTTTAGAATCTAGACATGATTAGTTAAACGGGTCAGGTCCGGGTCTAGGGTTTTGGACACGACCCGAAATTAGACACAACACGAACCCGACCCGACACGACCCATTGCCACCCCTAGGAACAGGTACAGGACAGCCGAATATTTCCACACGATTGCTCTAGTCAGCCTATTAGTGATAGTGTATAGCATTGAGATACATATACCCGTAGATAGCTCGACGGAGGCGACAGACATGCTGGGGAGGAGTATGCAAACCAGGGGGTGGCTGCATGTAGACGACCTCTGAAAGATCACCATGGAGAAAGGCATTCTTCACGTCCATCTGGAGAAGAGGCCATCGACGGACTGCTGCAACTGCCAGAAGTGCACGAACGGAGGTCATCTGAGCTCGATGGAACCATCAGGCCGCCGCTTGACCTTGTAGACCCACCGGCAACTGACAGGCTCAATACCAACAGGAAGGGGAACGATATCCCAAGTCTGAGTCTGCTGAAATGCCTGAAATTCCTCGCTCATAGCCTGTCGCCACTGAGGGGACTGGACGGCCTCCCGGTACGACCGAGGCTCTTGGTCTGTGTGAAGGGCTGCAAGAAAGGCTGTAAACTGAGGCGAGTAGGAGGTGACCGTGGCAAAGCCAAAACGGTCAGGTGGGCCAGAGCTAAAGCTGAAGCGATCAGGTGGGTGGTGCTCGCGTTGAGGGTAGCGGGGCGGCGGGTGAGGATCCACGACCGGCGGCGGCGGACTGGGCGTAGCAGGCGGAGTACCAGAGGCATCGGGAGTATGAGGAAGATCTACGGAAGCAACCGGTGACAGAGGAGAGGAGGGGACAGAGGAAGACTCCGTGGAAGAATCACTAGAAACAGGGGGAGAAGTAGAGCTGGGTGAGAGGGGTGATAGAAGAGGCTCGAGAGTCAGAGACAGAGTGGGCGGAGTCTCCAAGAAGGTGAGGTCCTGAGCTGCAGAGGAGTAATAAGGGGCATCCTCGACGAAGGAGACGTGTCTAGAGATGCGAAGACGACGAGTCAAGGGGTCATAGCAACGATAACCCTTGTGCTCGGCGCTGATTCCTAGGAGGATGCATTTAACTGCACGTTCGGACAACTTCGTGCGCTCATGGGGCGGAAGAAGAATGAAACAGGTGCATCCGAAGGTACGAAGCAAACTGTAGTCGGGAGGGGAAAAGAAAAGACGCTCATGGGGAGAGGCACTACCCGGGAGAACAGACGAAGGGGTGATGTTGATGAGGTTGACGGAGGTCAAGACAGCCTCAGCCCAGAAAGTGCGTGGAACGGAAGCAGAGAGAAGAAGAGCATGCGTCGTCTCAAGGATATGACGGTGCTTCCGCTCGGCTACTTCGTTTTGCTCGTGTGTGTGAGGACAGGAGTGCTAGAATAAGGTCCCATGGGACTGAAGAAGTGTCCGCATAGCAGTAGAGAGATACTCGAGGGCGCAATCAGACCAAAAAGTCTTAATGCGACAACCAAACTGTGTGTGAACCATCGAGGTGAAAATCTGGTAGACCTGAGGAACCTCAGAGCGGTGCTGAAGAAGGTAGACCCAAGTGTATCGGCTGAAGTCATCGATGAAAGAGATATAGTAGCGATAGCCACACATCGAAGGAAGAGGTGCAGGGCCCCAGATATCAGAGTGTACTAAGTCAAAGGGAGCAGAACTCTGAGATATACTAGAAGGAAAAGGTTAGGCTGTAGCTTTGGCAAGCTTACAACCGGTACATGTAGATAAAGAAGAAGAGGAGCAACGACCTAGAGCTCCAGTCTGGAGTAAGCTCTTAAGGCGAGACTCAGAAATGTGGCCTAGTCTTCGGTGCCACAGATCGGCATCGGAAGAAACTAAACTACAGACGCCAGAAGGTGGAATGAGGGGAAGGTGGAGATGCTCGAGATGGTACAGCCCGCCTGACCTACGACCAGTGCCAATCACCCGTCCGGTACGTGGATCCTGCACAACACAAGAAGAAGGGAAGAAGGTCACAACATAGCCAGAGTCACAAAGACTGCTAATGGAGATGAGCTGCATGCGAAGCTGGGGTACATGCAACACATTGGATAAAGAGAGACGATCGCTCGGTTCTGTAGCGGCGGTAATCGATCCACACTGTGATCTTATTTGGGTGATTCTTATAGGCAATCACACATTCACTAATTGAAGGCTGATTCAACATCAAAAAAAAAAATTTGGTAGCAAGGAATACACTAATATTTCAGAATCATGTCATACAACAGTTACATCTGGCATAAAATAACAGGGACTCATATTTGGAGTCGGAGAATTGTGTGCTAAACCCTAAACCTAAATTAACACTAAACTGTCAACAGGTTACCTCTAAGTCTTCGTTTGGTAGCAAGAAAGTTTTAACTATAGAACGGAAAAAGGAATGCTAAACCGGGGAATAGGATTCCTCTAAGTGAAGAGTGGAATGTGTTGCCGGTCACTTTCCCACTTTCCCTTTCCTTAGCAAAACTTTTCCAGCTTCCAAACTCACACATTAGGGCTCATGTGAGGGAATCCTGTTACTTTCCCCACCTTAATGAAACTTTCCATATACCAAACGAGGCCAAAAGGTAAGTGAAAGTATGCAAAATAAGCGAGTCAGCTGACAAATCCCAAAAGATATGGGAAGAGCGTGATTGAAGGCTGACTCAACATCAAAAAAAAAATTTGGTAGCAATGAAAACACTAATATTTCAGAACAATGTCATACAACAGGTACATCTGGCATAAAATAACAGGGATTCATATTTGGTGTCGGAGAATTGTGTGCTAAACCCTAAACCCTAAATTAGCACTGAACTGTCAACAGGTTATCTCTAAGCCTTTGTTTCGTAGCAAGAAAGTTTTAACTATAGAAGGGGCAAAGGAATGCTAAACAAGGGAATATGATTCCTCTCGGTGACGAGAGGAATGTGTTGATAGTCACTTTCCCTTTCCTTAGCAAAACTTTTCCGGCTTCCAAACTCACACATTAGGGCTCATGTGAGGGAATCATGTTACTTTCCCCACCTTAATGAAACTTTCCATATACCAAACGAGGCCAAAAGGTAAGTGAAAGTATGCAAAATAAGCGAGTCAGTTGACACATCCCAAAACATATGGGAAGAGCGTGACCATGCTGATCACGAACCAAAAACCCCGCACCGGAAGCCAGTGAAGAACCATCAAAAGACCCATCAAAGTTAAGCTTTCGTTCATCAGGATCCAGAGGATGCCATTTGATGTGAGAGGATCTCCGAAGCCGTGGCGGCGGCTCCCCTTGAGAGACGTCATTCACCCGAAAAAGGGAGGAAACATCGGAACGGATCTTCCAAAAAGTGAGGTGGGAGCGTGCAACATCATTTTCGGAAATAGCACGATTCCAAGATTTCCAAATGTACCAAGTCGCAGTCATCCAGATCGACTTTGGCGAAATTGTTTTTTTTTTTTTTTTTGAGAAATCCCTCTCGTGAGATTGAGGGGGGGTTCGGCCTAGACCCCTACCGGTCTATTAAAATAAGGAAAGGGTACAACTTATGCCCAAAGGCATAGGGTACACATACTGGAAACCCGACCAAGGCGGTCTATCTAGAAGGCCCGAAATGCCCAATTAAAAGCGAAAACACCAAGGTCTCAAGACTCAAAAGCACTCGACCTCTTTAGCTCACGGATCTGATGTATTGCTAACTTATGATTTTTCAATGCTTAGGATCTAAATTTATCAATCGGAGCGTAAATTGTTAAAATATCTAATTAGAACTTGCTTGCAAGCCCAAAATATAAAAAAATTCCAAGGATGAATTTTCGGATGCCTATCCAATCGAATCCAAACCAATTTCAAATCCAAAACACACTAACTTATAATTTTTCAATGCTTAGACTCTAAATTTGTCAATCGGAGGCGAAATTATTAAAATATCTAATTCAAAGTTGCTCGCAAGTCCGAAATTTGAAAAAAATTTAAGTACAAAAAGTCTTGTGCCGATCCGATGATGATCCGATCGAATCTAAACCAATTTCAAATCCGAAACATGCTAACTTATGATTTTTCAAAGCTTAGACTCTATATTATAAGTATAAATTATTTTTTTAACAAATAAATATTAATTGCAGGATGTGCAGCGTTAGAGGGAGAGCACCGTCGTTGGTGCCGAGCAGCGTGGGGTGGTTGAGATAGGGCACACAGCTTTCCTCAGTTTTGGATTGTGTAAAACTAATTTTGTAATAAATATATGGTAATTTTTTGGTCTCGTCTATGATTGTCGTGTATTAAATATTGTGGTAATTTGTGGTATTAAATATGTGGTAATAAATATTGTGGTAATATTTGATTTAGTCAATTATGATAATTTTTTTATATATTATGGTATTGTTGTAAATTATAGGAATTTAATAAACAAATATTTTTTGTAATTTTTTTTTAAAAAATCTAGTTTTATTACCGACGGATATTATAAATTCCGTCGGTAATAATCTATTAGTTTTTTTTAAAAAAATTCATATTTTACCGACGGTATTAATGATTTCGTCGGTAATAAACCTATTTTCGCAGATGGCTGCAATGATTTTCATTAGTAATAATCTAGTATATTACACACGTATTTTAGATCAACTGTCGGTGATAATTAAGAATATTACCGACGGACAAAATATTTCTGTCGGCATTAATGTTTAATACCGACAAAAATATTATGTCCGTCGCCGGTTTTTTCCGATGCTTTTTTTCCCGGCAGCCTAGTGACGGAAATATATTCCGTCGGGAAAGATTATTACCGACGGAAATACAATTTTACTGACGGATATATTCCGTCGGTAAAGACCTGTTTTTTTGTAGTGTCTTTTAAAGAATCCCTATTCATATAGTAGATTATGAGAGAAGTCCAAGTAGGGTCCACTTAAGTTAACAATGTCAACTACAATATAGGGGGTACATCTATTAATCAAACGAGTGACTTTAACATCCGTACGTTTGTGAACAAAATATAAAGAGTCTCATAGTTAGGAGGGCTCCCGGTATTATGGGATCATTATTCATATAGTAGATTACGAAAGGAGTCCAAGTGATGCCTACTCAAGTTGAAAAGGTCGACTACATTATAGGGGGTATATCTATATATCAAAGGGGTAACTTTAACATCTGCATCTTTGTAGCCAAAATATAAAGAGTCCTATAGATAAGTGGAGTCACACTATTGTGAGATCCTTATTCATGTAGGTTACAAGAGGAGTCCAAGTAGGGCCTACTCTAATTAATGAGGTCGACGATATTAATAGGGGTACGTCTATGTATCAAATGAGTGAGTTTAATACCAATATCTGTGTAGCCAAAATATAAAGAGTACCATAGCTAGAAAGGGTCCCAGCCGTTGTTTAACGTGGGAGGATATTATGGATATTTATGGTATTTTTTTAAAAATCGTTATCCAAAACGGTTAAGATCGGATCATTTGCAAGTGGACAGAGGATGAGCCTTCATGCAATAGTCATTCCGGTGGACTTACTGTAAATATGAACTTAAAACGGGGCTAAATGTTATACACGCTCTGTTTTTTGGACCTAACCCGACCAAAGTCAGGCCCGACTCGACTCTTTCTTGTCAATGGATCAGACCCGGGCTTAGTGATTTTCGGCCCGACTCGTTTAACTATCTAGAGAGAGAGAGAGAGAGAGAGAGAGAGAGAGAGAGAGAGAGAGAGAGAGAGAGAGAGAGAGAGAGAGAGAGAGAGAGAGAGAGAGAGAGAGAGAGAGATTTCTTGTAATAATAAAATGTTGTCTCACTTGTCTTGGTCACTCGTCCAATACATTATCTTGTCATCTGGTGACATCTCACTCAACTGCGAAGCAACCTTTGTTTACATGGGGAAAATCCCATTCTTAATCCCTTAACCCTCTCGGGATTAAGTAACCCAAACCCAAATGATGAGAGGTGGGTGCAGAGGGTCAGCTGATCTGATTACACCATTAAACTTGAAATTTGGCTTCATTCACCGGGCCCACAGTCCCTTGTGTAGGGCTGCAACTTGAGCGGGTTGAGGGGTCAACCAATGCCTAAGCCAAAAGATTGAATCTGCTACCCAAGCATAACCCAACCCAAGGTCAGATTGAACTTCCTTAGCCCAAGCCCAACCCATCGGGTTGGCCGGGTTGATCGGGCTATGCCAGTTTTAACATAGTAGATGAGAAATAATCAATATATACCAATTCTTTTGCGATAATACAATACATAAAACAATTCTTTGTATTCTTATATAGGTGATGGTCCAGTTGGATGGATAAAAACCAATCTAATAATGGTCATTAGAAGCAGGATAAATATCTATCAAAGTTCCATCACCTGTCTCAATTTGTATTCAACGGATGATCCAACAGATGAATTCTGATAGAACCTATTCAATATTATATTATATTAATTATTATTCACTAAATGGTCAGGTTTCAAGTTGGGCTGGGTTTCCAGAAGCCTCTGCCCAAGCCCAACCTGAATTGAGGTCGGGTTGGGATATTCCAACCCAAGCCCAATCCATACAAATAAAATGCGAACCCAAGTCAGTCCAAATTCGGGTTGGGCTCGGATAGGCCCGCCCAAGTTGCAGCCCTACCCTTGTGACCCTGAGTGGACTCATCATAGGTTCGCTGACAAGGCTGTTGGTACTCGTTGGCACAATGAAGGTGGATAGGCCCGGACCCTGGCCGGACCCTCTAAGGGCTGGGCTGGGGCTCTTTGTTTTTAGGCCCAAGCCTGGGATCGGCCCACCTATATATATAAGGGCTGGGGTCGGACTTATATAGGGCCTGGCACGTTGACAGCCCTACATCTGAGGGACGGTTTAGGCTAGGGGTGGCAATGGGTCTTGTCGGGTCGGGTTCGTGTCATGTCTATTTTCGGGTCGTGTCCAAAATCCCTAGATCCAGATCCGACCCGTTTAACTAATTGTGTCCAGATCCTAAACCCGTACCGACCCGTTTATAAACGGATAGATCCGATAAGACCCAGTAGACCCATTTACCACACGGGTTTATTCAGTTGACCCGATCCGACCCAATCTGATTCGACCCAACCTAACCCGATAGACCCACTGATACTATATATTACAGTATCGGATTGCGGATAGACCCGACCCGACCCGACCCGACCCGACCCGTTGAATTTTAAACGGGTCTTCTCGGGTCTACCATGTCCAGACCCTAAACCCGGACCCGACCCGTTTATTAAACGGGTCTATCGTGTCGACCCGTTTACGACCCGAACCCGTTTAGCCCTGACCCTGACCCGCTAACTTCATGTCGGGTCTGCCGTGTCTGGTCCGAAATTGCCAGCCCTAGTTTAGGCGTACATGGACCCCTACTAGCTATTAATTCGATGCAAGTTGGGAATCGATCCAAGATCTCGGGTACCAATCTCCAGAGACTTTACCAACTCACCTAGCTGGCACTTGCATTGTATTCGTTTACTCCAAGACCGTATTTGTGCCGGACCGTATTTGTTCTGAACGGGGGGTGTTCGTTGAATCGTTGGTTTTGAAATAGAGAAATGACCCGTACGTTAAGTGATGGTTCCTGATTCGTCACAGCTGTCGAATGGCAGGCAACCCGGCAGGTGAATGACACTCACTCCAAACCGATGGCTGTAGATTAATAAGTCCAGCCACCTTACGTTACAGGTATGGCTGGCAATGTCCGACCCGACACGGCAGACCCGACACAAAGTTAGCGGGTCTGGGTCAGGGCTAAACGGGTTCGGGTCGTAAACGAGTCGACACGATAGACCCGTTTAATAAACGGGTCAGGTCTGAGTTTAGGGTCTGGACAAGGTAGAACCGAGAAGACCCGTTTAAAATTCTCCGGTTCGTGTCAGGTCGGGTCTACCTGCAATCCAATACTACAATATATAGTATCAGCGGATCTATCGGGTAATGCCGGGTTAAGTCGGATCGGGTCGGATCGGGTCAACTAAATAAACCCGTGTGGTAAACGGGTCTTATCGGGTCTACCCGTTTATAAATGGGTCGGGTGCGGATTTAGAATCTAGCCACGATTAGTTAAACGTGTCGGGTCTGGGTCTAGGGGTTTTGGACATGATCCGAAACTAAACACAACCCGAACCCGACCCGACCCGACCCATTGCCACCCCTAGGTACAGGACAGCCAAATATTTCCGCACGGTTGTTCTAGCCAGCCAAACGAATTTGGGTGATTCTTATAGGCAACCACACATTCACTAATTGAAGGCTGATTCAACATCAAAAAAAAAATTTGGTAGCAATGAAAACACTAATATTTCAGAACAATGTCATACAACAGTTACATCTGGCATAAAAAAACAGGGATTCATATTTGGTGTCGGAGAATTGTGTGCTAAACCCTAAACCCTAAATTAGCACTGAACTGTCAACAGGTTATCTCTAAGCCTTTGTTTCGTAGCAAGAAAGTTTTAACTATAGAAGGGGCAAAGGAATGCTAAACAAGGGAATAGGATTCCTCTCGGTGACGAGAGGAATGTGTTGATAGTCACTTTCCCTTTCCTTAGAAAAACTTTTCCGGCTTCCAAACTCACACATTAGGGCTCATGTGAGGGAATCCTGTTACTTTCCCCACCTTAATGAAACTTTCCATATACCAAACGAGGCCAAAAGGTAAGTGAAAGTATGCAAAATAAGCGAGTCAGTTGACACATCCCAAAACATATGGGAAGAGCGTGACCATGCTGATCACGAACCAAAAACCCCGCACCGGAAGCCAGTGAAGAACCATCAAAAGACCCATCAAAGTTAAGCTTTAGTTCATCAGGATCCGGAGGATGCCATTTGATGTGAGAGGATCTCCGAAGCCGTGGCGGCGGCTCCCCTTGAGAGACGTCATTCACCCGAAAAAGGGCGGAAACATTGGAAAGGATCTTCCAAAAAGTGAGGTGGGAGCGTGCAACATCATTTTCGGAAATAGCACGATTCCAAGATTTCCAAATGTACCAAGTCGCAGTCATCCAAATCGACATTGGCGAAATTGTTTTTTTTTTTTTTGAGAAATCCCTCTCTTGAGATTGAGGGGGGGTTCGGCCTAGACCCCTACCGGTCTATTAAAATAAGGAAAGGGTACAACTTATGCCCAAAGGCACAGGGTACACATACTGGAAACCCGACCAAGGCGGTCTATCTAGAAGGCCCGAAATGCCCAATTAAAAGCAAAAACACCAAGGTCTGAAGACTCTAAAGCACTCGACCTCTCTAACTCACGGATCTGATGCAGAAAGGACTTCGAACTCCCTCCTTCGATAAAGAACCCCATAGCTGAAGTTAAATCAAGAAGTGTATTGTCCTCTATCGAATTCAGAGATAGGATCGACGACACACCGTCGAACATTGATAATTGATCCCGAAGCTTTGGAATCAGAGAATCTCCATGCTTCGGAAGAGGAGGGCGATTGCGCGCGCTTGATTCAAGATCCCGAGATTTGGCTCGAAGAGCAGCTCTAACTTTGATCGGATGTGTCCTAAGGTTTGCCAGGCGAGGGCTGTGACGTGGCTCTAGCACTACCCTTGCAGGGATTCTACCGCTCACAACATCCTTGCTAACAGTCTGCAAAACATCGGCCACTGCTGCAATGACAACAGTCTGATCCCCTAGTGAAACCTCATCCTCACCTGCCTCCAGAACATCAGAAACAATCAACCCCAACACCTACTCCACCAACAACACTTCCAACAAAGCCTACAGTACCAACACCGACATTACCCAAATCCTAGGCTACACTTGTAGCACTAACAACATCACTCCCAGCAATTGCTTCAACCAGTCCTAAGTTTTCTACCCCATGGACTGCGGCCTCTCCAACAACTCCATGGGCTGCAGCAACACCCTCCAAATCACCCCTCATTGCACCACCGGAGCTCACTATAGCAGCACCAAATTCTGCATCAACATAGACAGAACCAAGGATTGCATTACCACCAACATTGCCAACCCAGTGGACTGTATCATCACCAACCACATTCTCATCTTGGCTCCCCAAAATTTTGAATCGAAACCCACTCCCACGACACTGATCACTGATAGATGAGGAAGTTTTATCCTTATTCTTGCTAGCCACGAAACTCCATTGATTTTAGTCCTGTTTAGCATGCAATGTGGAAGAATGAGCCCCAACCCTTCTCCACACGAAAACCCATATTTTTCCCGGTCGGTCTCCAAACTAAAATTTTTCACTTGTTTGAAATCTTTGGATGAACCACACTATCGTCTTCACTATGATAAAAGGACTGGCAGCCTCTACACCGAGAGGGTTTCCAATTATAAAGAACCGGCTGAACTGAGAGTAGATTCCCCTTGCAATCTCTAGCTTCCACCTCCAAAGGAAAAGTTGCATCAATACTAATCTCAACACAAAATCTAGCATAACTAGTCCTAGACAAATCAGTGGTTGCTTGATCCATATAAAGCAGTGTACCAATGGTGCTGCCCATCATGCTCAAGAGTTCTTCAAACCACAGGTCAACAAGAAGGTTTGGAAAGCAGACCCAGATGGGAATGTGGGTTAATAGATCCCGCTCACAAATTCATTCCTTTGGTCCATTTCTTAAGCACCAAAAAGGTCTGCCAGCGATGTGCCAAGACCCTCCTTCCAAAACCCTGAGAAAGCCTCTTCGAGTCAAAATCGAAATAAAAAGATACCTTTCTCTCTAGAGAAGATCTCCAAACTCCCTTTCAACTGCCATAAAATGCTTAGCCTCGACTTAAGATGCTGATAGTAAGGTCTTCTGCCCAAAACAAACCCAACCAACGTTAGATCCCATAGCCTTTTATCATTTTCCACTTCCTCCAAAGGGCAAATAGCAACCATTTTATCCCCAATCAATGTTGGTGGAATATATAGGAGCACCGAGCTCCTAAGAGGCTTTACTCCAGCAGGTTTAACAGCTAGAGATGAACCCAAATGGTCCCCCTAATGTCCCAGGCTTGAATGCAAAACATTGGACTCAATCCCAGTATTGCTAGCCTTCTCAGCCATTTTCGCATACACCTGGTCTGCACTGTGGAACACTGCTTCAGCATAAGAATTACAGACTCAGGTTCCAACAATCTCACCTCTAGGAGTAAAACGGGGGCTATGAGGGGTAAAATGGGGGGGGAGCACTCTGTTCACCCAACTCCACCTGATCATTCCTATCCACCTGAATGAGAGAAGGCTCATCAGATTGGGCAGTATCTATGTCTCCCCTCATTGCAGCCAGTATTCGCACCTCCTGATGACCAACAGTGGAGGCTTGAATCTCGTTCCCGGAATGGACTACTGCTTCAGCACAGGGAACTAGATCAAATCTGGAACCCGATCCACCAGACCTGTGATCCACACCTCTTTGGCTACAAACTGAAGAAGAACCCGCACCTCCTCCCCTACGACCATGAGGAGAAGAAGAACCACCAGCACCTCCTCTTCCCCTCGAGAGAGGTTTACTAGAGCCCGTCTCGAAGAAATCTTTGAAGGTTAGAGCTCAGGGAGGATGGAAAGACTCCTCAAACACTAGCCGGTCCTCACCCTTAATAAGCCCTAGATCCAGGCCGCCACCACGAGAGGAAGAAGGACGCGCCATGAAAGGGATCCCCTTGTTGGATTTCTCTCAGGAGCTCTTTGTTTCCTCTGTTATCACTCCACCAAAATTATCAACGTGTGTTAGGTCTCCTTATGTTGTCATTCATTTTTAGTGACTTAAAGAAACCAACTTTACCGTTGTAGTGAGTAGCTATAAGCTAAAACCGGGAGGATAGAATTAAGTTTGGCTCAATTGCGATAAAAAGTATTATTGCAGTCAAAACCACTACTATCATCCTTTTCCACCATACTCAGTCATGGAAGGTACATTTTTAAACCCTTTGGAAAAAGACTTTGCTCGGGTAATTAAGGTTTGGGTGCATGACTAGCTAACACACACATCATTTAGTTTTGTTCGATTTTTTTTTTATTTTAGGACTTACATGCATGTTCATTTCGGTTTAATTGTTAAAGGTGTATGGGCATTTATTTTAGACCAGAAATGACAACATGGGCATGTTAGACTTTTATGTTTTACCTCGATCGAAACAAGGGCTAAAGCTCTACACATAGTGTATGTTAAGTAGGTTAGTCATGCACACGACTGTGGCTTAGTCTAGAGGTAGGTAAAGGCCCTCTCTGTGAGACCAAAGTCGTGTGCACGACTTCAAAGTCATGCACACCACTTTGCTTTAGAACATTTTTCTCAAATATGTGTGCTAGTTGACTAATACTCATGTACACGACTTCTACAAGTTGTGCGCATGATCCTAGTCGGCCACATACTATTTGATGTCCACCTTAGCTCCCATATGGGACGGTCCTATAGCACGACGACACGTTAGAAAGTCGTGCGCGCGAATTTAAAGTCGTGCGCACGATCAAGTCTAGAACATACTGAAAAGGTTAAATCGGTAGGCTTAACCAATCCACTTGTTACACATGTAGGTCGTGTGCACAACATGGCTAAGAAAGCCCCTTAAAGATAAGGGCTAATCTCTAGGTCTTAGCCATCAACCTAAGGGCTCTCTTGGGGTATAAATAGCCCACCCCTATATACTTCAGCTACTAATGAGTTTATTGGATTCAGAGAAGAATTAGAATAGGGCATTAAGATTTAAGAAGTTCTAGCTTGGACTTTATTACCTCTTCTTATCCTTTTCTCCTCTCTTCATCCTCCTATCCTAGTTCAAAACTATGGAGGTTGGACTCATGCTTTGTATGGTCTCTTGAGTGTCTTCCAATACCTTGAGATTGTGGGGGAAATTTTCGTACCGCCTTGATCGGGAACCCCGCCCCACAGCCTTGATTGAATGTGGATGGTTTGTAGAGTTAGAGATTAAAGAGTAGGTAAAGAGAAAGAAGACAAGTAGAGTTGTTGTTGAAGTTTGGTCTTACGACCTACGTCTCCAGACGAGAGGTGCCACCTGGTTTTCACTATAATGAATATATAGGTGGGGGAGTGTTCTCTCGACAGGCCAAGAGAAGCTTTTTACAGTGGGGGTTGCACGGAGCAACAAGAAAAGAACAAGGAGGAAAGAAGCAAGCTCTAGCTCTGGCTTTAGGATCCTCTCTTCCTCTGATTGAATAACCAACCCCTTTTCTGACTGTCATAGGGGTCCTTTTATAGTATAAGCATGTGCCCGATATGGTAGTGATGATGTGGCGGTGATGACGTGGCACTTATTATGGGCCTCCTTGTTGGGCTCTTATTGGGCCGTTGTTCGGGCCCAATAAAGGGGGAGGGCTTGATTTACAGGCCCTGCAGAGTGGGCCCATAAGCCTGGGCGGGCTTACCTACTTGAGTCGTTGTGCGAGCCTATGCGGCTCTGATCCGGTCTAGTATAATTTTTGCACCCATAGAGATCATACAAAGAAAAGAGGTCAAGGTTTAGTAAGGGATCTATGGTGTTATCTAACACCTAGATCTTGATATACTCTTTGGGGGTGTTTGTAGCTTGAACCTCTTAAGTAAACTAGACATAGAGGCATGTATCGAAGTTCTTGAAAAAGATCTAGGTCACCCTCTACCTTAGCATACCACTCAGGTTCAAGTGTTTTATTTCCACGTTATTTCTTCCCACATCACATTGCACACCCCGAGTGTGTTCCCACCACCATGTGAAAGGTTCTTGCGAGAGCGCTCCGTGACGCCATTCACGTCGAGCACCCATAGTGACGCCGCTCGCTTTGGGGACCTCTTTTGGAGTAGAAGCAAGTGGAGAAGAGGAGCGAAGAAGCAAGTGCAAGAGTCAGCTCGATTCAGCACCTATGAAGTGAGAGCGTCATCTTTACTTCACCGAAGGCACGGGTCATGGACCTAAGGGGCTAAGGAGTAATCTCTGTGTAGTCACTTTAATTAGCTTACTTGTAACTTTGTTTGCTATTTCATTAGGAAAGCTAGACCCCTCTGTGTGAAGGGTCTTGGCCCGGTTTTGACCGGAGAATGGTTTTCACCCCTGTAAAGGGTTTCCACCTATAAAATTGCTTGTGTTTGATCTTTAGTGTCATTTCTCGTTGATCACAACTCGTTACTTCTGCTAGCTTTAGCTTGTGCAATCTAACCTGTGCTTGCATCTGCCTATTGTGGAGCACACCAACTAACTTCGTCTAGTTGGTCATATAGTGCACAGTGCTTAGCTAGCCAAGCATAGCTTAGCTAAGTGTTTTAATATTTTCAATTGGTATCAGAGCAGGTTTCTCTTGTTGGAGCTAATACTCCTGGAGTAGGATCCGTTTTAGATTGCCAAATCTTTTGCATGTGATCACGTGTATTTGTTCACAAGTTGTCTGGTGTGTGTGCTTGTGGCCTTTTTTAGGGTTTTTTGCGAAGCCTTCGTTTATTTTGCTTCAAGTGGGACCCTCTTTAGGGCTTTTTGCTTTGTTTAGCTTTGGTCCTTGCTTTTAGGACCTGTTTAGCTTTCTTGATCTTTTTTTTTTTGAGTATCCCAATGATTTGTCTCTAACACTTCCTTGACGTGATGAGTTCACGAAGAGAAGAAAGTGCTGTTAATAAACTTTCCTTGTTGGATGGCACAAACTATGTACACTGGAAGTGCATAATGCAAGCATTTTTTCACGGAATGAGAGAAGAAGTGTATATTTATGTTAGGGATGGTTGGGTTCCACGGTGATGGAGGGTGGTGAGGTAAAGACGAACCTCAAACCGGATGACCATTAGAAGATCCTTTGCACCGCAAATCAACGTGGCCTTAGTGCCATTCATTCCGGTGTAAATAAGAGTGAATTTCGATAGATTTTCGTCGCCCAAACCTCGAAGGAGGCTTGGGATATCCTCTTGGTCACCCATGAGGGAACGACCTCCATAAAGGATGCCAAGCTTCAACAACTGTCTTCTCATTTTGAAGCTTTGACAATGGAGGAGGAGTCTTTCTAAGAGTTCTACGCCAAATTGAATCATATAGTTAACTCCTTCTTTGCATTGGGAAAACGGGTATCTAACAAAAAGATATACCGTAAGATCCTTAGGTCTCTTTCTGATAGATTCATGCCGAAAGTAATGGCAATTGAAGAGACCAAAGAGATCGACAAGCTCATACCTAAAGAGCTTGTCAAAAACCTCCAGACCTACAAGAGTACTTTTAGAAAGCCCACCTCTAAAGGCAATGGGGCTTCCTTTAAATCCTCTATATGTAGCATTTTGGAGAGTAAGGGGTCCATATTGGACCTTGAGAGAGTGGACGCCATGATTTCTTTCCAATTCAAAATTTTCTTGAAAAGGAATGGGGGGGGGGGGGGGGGGGGGGATTTTGGTAGATCCAAGGATGCACCCCGAGGTCTAGCTAGACCTTTTCGGGGTGACAAGGGTAAAACTCCATTTGTGGAGAGGCCCAAGGGAGAAGCTCCTTCAAAGGAGCTTAGCAGTCGTGGGGAAACATACGACAATCTTTGTTGGTGTTTCAATTGCAAAGGCTTAGGCCATTTTGCAAGGGAGTGTCCCACAAAGATGCATGTATCTAGAGATTAATCTCTTAGTGCGTCTTGGGATCAGTCAGACTCCGAGCTTGAGGAGGAGACGAGCGAGTCAGCCAATTGTGGCCTTCCTCATATTGTTGCTTTGGTTTCCTCCATTCGCTCCTTCGAGAGCGAGGGTTCTAGCACTCCTGAGATACCAAGTCTAGGATGTGAACCGGAGTTTGATGTTGCTACGACCTACAAGCTCACCTCTTCTAGGTGTGTCTTGTTAGGGGAGGCCGTAAAGAAGAGGGATTGTGAAATTGAGTGTCTCCAAGAGGAGGCTTCTGAAAGCTCAAAACTCATATCCAATCTTCGTGCGGACTTGGACAAGCTCAACCTTGAGCTTGAGGACCTTCGTGTTGAATCGACCAAGTTCGAGGGATTGCTTTTAAAGCAATATGCTAGCACTCGTCCTTTTGATCCACATCTTTGATCAGGCGAGGATGGGTAAGTTTTTTGAGGGGATAGACTTCGACAAAGCTAGCACCTCTATCCAGGTATCTAACTTCGTCAAAGAAAGTCCTTATGATAAAAAGCTCAGTGCTACCCGTCCTTGCCACTCTAATAGTGCTAGTATACCTCCTTCTTCTAGCACTCTCCCTAATCCTGTGCCATCAACTAACCCTCGGGTCAAAGTCCTTCTCTCAGAGACCCATTAGGGTGTCTTGGTTTGCCTAAAAGGTGAAGTGCTCGTCGTACTCTTTCACCCTTGTTTTCACATTTTCGTACCTCACAAGGTATGCAAGGGTAGGTCCCAAAGAGTGCTGTGAACACTGTTCAGAGCATCATTGTTCAGGGGCTTTCAAGAGACACACCTCCTAAGAGTCACACTTCTACCCACTAGATTGGTCAGTCCTAGGGTGGGAGCCACTTGTTTGTGGACTCTCTGTATGTTTTGTTCCTTTTCCTTGGACTCTATTCTCTAGCCAGTCTATTTGGCACATCCCTATCTTTCAGGCTAGTGGATAGTTTTATATGTTTTTCTTTCTTCCTGCTTACTAATTAGGGTTTGCTTAGGGCTTAGTATTAGTTTTAGTTTTGAATTTCTTGCAAATCTTTTTAGAACCAGTGGCATGCAGCGACAGGGGGCAGTGCTTTTACCCCTTTACTAGCATTTAGGGTTGTTTTCTACCTTTTGTCATCTTCTAAGGTTGAAATGACCAGGGTTGTATTTATAGATTCGTATTCACTTAGGCTATCTTGTATTATATTAAAAGGTCTGATTGGCGTGCCATAACGTTTGATAAAATTGCTTAAGTTGTTATATGTTAAAGTGTGATTGTTCGAAAAAAAAATTTAGCATTAGCATTGATGATATATTCTTTTTTACTTAAGTAATCTAAGTTTTTACCCAAAGCACATTCTATTGCCTCTGTTAATTGAAATTTATTATTTAACATATTTCTTGATATATATGGAGATCTAGAGAACTTGACCCGAAGAGCAATGTGCTCGGTACCCAAAGCCAACTGACTTAGAGTTGTCGGTCATTTTCTCATTAAATGGGACTCTCCATATGGTTCCGTAGTCTTTCTGCAACTCATTTCAATAAAATGGTTCGTTGGGGTATCTTGAAGCCCGGCACCCCTGGCCAACTGGCAAGGGATGTCAACCTATGCTCTTTACATGAGAAATATTGCATTAAGTATAACTAAGAAAATATAAAAAAGAAATTGCAAAAGAGCTAAAAATTGGCCAAATGTGTTCTTTAAACGAATTTCAACTAAATAAGAGTGTCATTGTTTGGATTGTTGATATTGTGCTAAGTATAAATTTATGTTGTATTAAGCCAAAATAATATAAAATACAATCATATGCTTGTTTTCAATTGGTTTGAGGTCACACTTATGCATATTCATAATTTAATTATTTTTAAATTATGCTTATTCATGTCTAAGTCCAATTAGATATAATGCTATTGATCTTAAATGTTTACCTGCTCTAAATGCTCCTCTTTGGTGTATTCTTTGAGTTTAGATGATTTTAGGTAGGTTTAAACCTTTAGAAGTTAGTACTTTAATATTTTGCCCCTGTTTGTATTTTTGAGATTTGTGCACGACCATCGTGCATAGATCATTTCAACCGTCGATTTTGCGTGCCACCACTGCTCACGCAATCCCCTTAGGATCCTTGACGTGTGACAATTGGTTTGGAGTCGATTGGGGTTAAGATCGTGGCACGATCTTGCTTTGAAATTAGAAATTTCAGCAAGGTCGTGCGCACAAGTTTTAGGTAGACTAAACTCGTGCGCACAACTTTTAGTACTCTTTCAACTCGTGCGCACGACTATGCGCATATTTCAGTTTCTTTAAATACTGATCTGAGTGGTTCGTGCACACGAACCGCTGCCCTTTTCTCCTCCTTTTCAGTCTCCCTGGCGTCTCCTCCGGGTTCCCCCTCATTTCCCTTTAGGTAAGGCTCAAATTTTCCTATTTTTCTTGCAAAAATCCGATCTTTTCACTCTCGATCATTTACAATTTGGGTTTTCACCCGAATTTGGGGATTTCTCTTTAATTTTAGGGTTTTTGTTGGATTTTTGTGGGATTCTCTCGATCACCATGTCGAGGAGGAAGAATCCCACTCGAGGGCACATGGGGGAGTCGAGTGCTTCGCCGCCTCAGTTTCCGACTAGGGATTTTCGATCCAAGGAGGCGCTTTTAACCTTCAACTCCTTCTTTGCCACTCGTAATGTTTTTTGCGAATGACAAATTGACATTTCCTCTTGTGATGCGTCCCTTCAGACCACCCTTAATGATTCCTCTCTCTCGTAGCTAGGCTGGAATCGCCTCTATCAGGATCTCTTTCCTACATATCCTCTCCTTACTCGGCATTTCTATGCCAATATGCACTCTATGGTTAGGATTCCTGGTCAGGGTCAGTCTTTCTCCATGTATGTTTGTGAATCTCTATGACCATCACCTTGAGCATTCTTACCCAGATCCTAGGGATTCAGTGTCCAACCATTCCTTTACGTCTTCCCCCTGCTCATATGACTACAGAGATGAAGTTCCTCTGGTTGCACGCACTCGTAGACCTCATCATGACTACGTGGTTAAGGCAAGTCACTCGAGCTTTCCGGTGACCATTCTTACTCCTCTGCATGGCATTCTTCGCAAGTTTTTTCAATACAACTTGCGGCCTGCCAAAGGGAGCAAGGATGTGGTCCTCTGGGAGATGGCCCGGCTAGCTGATGTTTGAGATCAGTAGGGGTGTTCTTTCTTCTTTTGACTTTTGTGATTACATCGTATATCGTATGTTTCTATATTTTGAAACCCGTGTTGATCGTAGAGCACATGTTCTTCCGTTCTCTAGTATTGTCACTTGGATTCTTCAGTTCTTTTAGGTTCCCTTTCTTGCCAGTTTGGAGATTGCTTGCCCTATGTAGCCTATAGGGTGTAAGTCTCTTCTGAGGGTTACTTGGGCTAAATGAGTGACTGTCAACCTCGTCTCTTATGACGAGGGCGAAGAGTTCATCCCAAATGAGGCTGCAGAAGATGAGAAAGAGAACGACAAGGATGAGGATATAGATGAGGACGAGGCCGCCGTATCTCCACAGCCAGGACGTCCACCGACTCTTGAGGCTCTTTCTTCACAAAATGGCCCAGATGTGGGTCTATTAGCAAGAGACTCACTAGTCGTATCAGATGGATCTCGAGCACTCCTACGACGAGCAGCTCGCCCAGCGCGAGATACTCAAGAGGCTAGAGCAAAGGTCGCAAAGGTTGGAGCAGAGGCAGTAGAGGCAGGACAGGAGGTTGAGGGCACTTACCACCTTCTTGATGCCCGAACAGCAGGATTCCGACTCCGACTCTGAGGAGTGAGCGGTGGACCATGAGCATCTGGCTCAGATCATTTTGTAGCTACCAGCACGCTGAGATATTGTACTTGTATTTATAATACTCTTTATTTCTATTGTGTGTACTATTATAGTTAGTGGTAGTGATGCATATGACTTGTGCCACCCTATGAGCCATTTGCATGAGACTCGTTTTGTTTATATATTTCAGCAGTATTATTCTTTTGTCACTTCTGAGTTGTGATTTGTATATAGTTAGAACTACAGTCTGATTCTCTTCATAGGTATATGCTCGCCACTTGGTTGATTATCTACTTGCTGAATTGTTAGTCTCAGATCCATGCTAGCATATGTATTTGCTTGATATATTTGGTATGCATACCTAGTTCGGACTCCATAAGTCCACACCCCTCCCCTTTCTCACACTATCTTTGTGTGTTTCTGTTAGTTGGGTCACCTATGATTTATATCCCTATCTTTTGGTGAGCCCGTATGTCGCATTAATTACATATGCTACATATTAGCATATGTATACGACATATGTGGTGATTCGGTGGTGACCTACCTTAAGCCTAGTGCTTAAGGGGGTGCTTTTTGAGCGGTGCACTTCTCTTTAGGGTTGCATCCTCAATGGGAGGTTGGGAGGTGTCCTACCTCAAGCTATACTTGAGGGGGAGTTTTTACTAGCACACTACTATGCACTTCACATACATCTGCTAGGGTTGCTAAGGTCCCCTCTGTGTTTATAACGGATCTATCTTTTAGGGGACAGTTTTTGTGCTCTCACTAGAGAAGCATGGTTCCTTCTTTATTTTGTCATAACTTTTGTCACAAAAAGGGGGAGGAAATCCTTGTGAAATCCTTAGGGATTCCACAAGGTTAGTGGATTCATTCCACAAATTCCTTATGACCTTCGGTTCATAAGACTGGTGGATTTTATTCCACAAATTCCTTTTGAACTTCAGTTCATAAGACTGGTGGATTTCGTTCCACAAATTTCTTATAGACTTCGGTTCATAAGACTGTGGCTATCCCCTTAGGGGGAGTTTGCTTTTTTCACTAGACCTATTAGAGAATTTGTCAGTTTCATTCTTGAAAAATTAAACATATGGTATCACCTTTGCTATGCTTAAACTGTTTATTATCGCATAGATGATATCACATATGTTTTTTCAGACTGATATCGGTTTTGCAGGAATAAAAGTGGATTTAACCTGTGTGTTTGTTTTATCTCAGGTTTAGAGGTGTCCTTATTTTATCTTTTCTCTAATTAGAGTCTAGGGTTTACACCGAGACACTTAGGGGCCGAGCTTTATAGAATTGGATATATAGGAAGTTCCCCTGTAGTGGTTTGTGAAATGAGGTATTTATTTTGTCACTAAAAATTATGACAGATAGGGAGATTGTTAGGTCTCCTTATGTTACCATTAGTCTTTAGTGACTTAAACAAACCTACTTTACTGGTGTAGTGAGTAGCTGTGAGCTAAAGTTGAGAGAGTAGAGTTAGGTTTGGCTCAATTGAGATAAAGAAGTACCGTTGCAGTAAAAATCACTACTACCATCCTCTTCCACCATGCTCTGTCATGGAAGGTATATTTCTAACCCTTTGAAAATAGACTTTGCTCGGGTAATTAGGGTTTGGTTGCATGACTAGCTAACACATATATCACTTAATTCCATTCGATTTTTTTTATCATTTTAGGTCTTTCATGTATGTTCATTTTGGTTTAATTCTTAAAGGTATATGGGCATCTATTTTAGACTAGAAATGACAATATGGGTATATTAGACTTTTATGTTTTACCTCGATCGAAACAAGGGCCAAAGCCCTACACATAGTGTGTGTTATGTAGGTTAGTCGTGCGCATGACTGTGGCTTAGTCTATAGGTGGGCAAAGGTCCTCTTTGTGAGACTAAAGTCATGCACAGGACTTCAAAGTCGTGCACACAACTTCAAAGTCATGCGTACCACTTTGCCTTAGAATATTTTTCTCAAATATGCATGCCAATTGACTAAAACTCGTGCACAAGATTTCTACAAGTCGTTCGCATGATCCTAGTCGGCCACACACTATTTGATATCCACCTTAGCCCTCACATGGGACGGTCCTATAGCACGTCGACACGTTAGAAAGTCATGTGCACAATCGGGTCTAGAACATACTAGAAAGGTTAAGTCGGTAGGCTTAACCAATCCACTTGTTATACGTGTAGATCGTGCGCACGACATGATTGAGACAGCCCCTTAAAAATAAAGGCTAATCTCTTGGTCAAAGCTATCCACCTAAGGGCTCCCTTGAGCTATAAATAGCTCACTCCTATACCCTTCAGCTACTAATGAGTTTATTGGATTAGGAGAAGAATTAGAAAAGAGCATTAAGATTTAAGGAGTTCTAGTTTGAACTTCATCACCTCTTCTTATCCCTTTCTCCTCCTCTCTTTATCCTCCTATCCTAGTTTAAGACTATGGTGGTTGTACTCATGGTTTGCATGGTCTCTTGAGTGTCTTCCAACATCTTGAGATCATACAAAGTAGAGAAGTCAAGGTTTAGTGAGAGATCTATGGTGTCATCCAACACCTAGATCTTGATCTACTCTTTGAGGGTGTTTGTAGCTTGAACCTCTTAAGTAAACTAGGCATATAGGTATGTATCGAAGGTCTTGAAAGAGATATAGGTCACCCTCTACCTTAGCTACCTCTCATATTCAAGTGTTTTATTTCCACTTTATTTCTCCCCACTTCACTTTGCACACACCGAGTGTGTTCCCACTGCTATGTGGAAGGCTATTGCGAGAGCGCTCTGTGATGCCGTTCATGTTGAGCACCAATAGTGACACCACTCGCTTTGGGGACCTCTTTTGGAGTGAAAGCAAATGGAGAAGAGCAGCAAAGAAGCAGGCACAAGAGTCAGCTCGGTTCAGCATCTATGAAGTGAGAGCGTCATCTCTACTTCACCAAAGGCATGGGTCATGGACCTAGTGGGCTAAAGGATAATCTCTGTGTAGTCACTTTTAGCTTATTTGTAATCTTGTTTGCTATTTCTTTAGGGAAGCTAGATCACTCTGTGTGAAGGGGCTAGGCCCGGTTTCGACCGGAGGGTGGTTTTCATCCCTGTTAAGGGTTTCCACCTATAAAACTGCTTATGTTTGCTCTTTAGCGTCATTTCTTGTTGATCACAACTCGTTACTTCCGCTAGCTTTAGATTGTGCAATCTATCTCGTGCTTGCATCTGCCCGTTGTGGGGCACACCAACTAGCTTCGTCTAGTTGGTCATATAGTGCACGGTGCTTAGCTAGCCAAGCATAGCTTAGCTAAGTGTTTTAATATTTTCAACGTGCACCATCCTAACTCTTGGAACAAGGCCAAGGAACTGCCCAAGCTCCATTGGAGTTATGGGCAAACGTGGTAGATTAGAAAAAATGAAGAAATGACGGTCCATACCTAGTGAGAGGGGAAGCACAGGAAGAAAGAATGGTCACGTGATTCCGAGGTAAGGCTACAAAGGGGACATGACTTTCCGTCCACCGTATCTTTTCTAGGAGTTGAAGGTTACTGGGATCATGACTTTTCGTCCGCTGTATCTGTTCTCGTGTCTGAGGACCTTTGGTTCATGATGTTCTGAACGATAGACCCAAAAAAAATGGCTGCAACTAAGACAATTGGACAAGAGGAAGAAGGAAGGAGGCCGAGACGTAGAAGATAGTCGCCCACCGACAATGACCGATGAAAGAATTTCCAACATAAAAAGAGTGCGCGGGGCCCCAACTTGCTTCCAAAATGGGGAAAGTATAGGAGAAGAGGAAGGCCAACGGGCACTTCTCCGAGTGGTACTTCCACTCTTCCTTGTTGGAGAGGTACCCTTTTCGACTCCAGGAATGGACGCCGTGGTGCGGATTTTTCCCCAAGGCTGTTGTTGCCTTGTTTGCATGTGTGAATCCTTACCGTTAAATTCCATGTTCACGGGTATGGAATTTAATAAAAACATGCAACAGATACGTTGCCTTTACCGTTTTGATCTCTAAACCTCTCTGATCCCATGCTCTAACCCCTGTCCTTTGACCGTCTAGTCAGTCCATAAAAAAAGGGTTAATTAGTCTTAAATCCCTCCATAGGTCTTTATTTAAGCTAAATGATACATTTTGATAGGAAATTAGCTAAAGTCCCTCCTGAAGGACATGTTTGTATAACAAATTTCTAACTAAAAATGTTAACTTTTTGTATCCTTTAAATGACAAAATTGTCCCACCATAACCCCTCTAGCATGAGTCTCAATTTGTCTATATAGAATATGGATGTTGACACAAATCACTGTGGCAATTGGTACTTTTTGCTACAATGATTTCACTGTAGTAATTTTCCTCTTAATAGCGAGCTTTCTTAAAAATATATAAAATTGCTACAATGATTTTGGTCAAAAAAAATTTGCTATAGTGATTTTGGTGTGCTATAGTGTTTTCGGTCTGCTATAGTCTTTTGGGACTACTATAGTATTCCATATTGTTACAGTATTTCGGACTGCTACAATGATTTTCGGACTGCTATAGTGATTTCGGTTAGGTTTAGGATTAGGGTTCACAGTTAGGGGTATATAATTAGGGTTAGTGTTAGGGTTCACTGTTAAGTAGGGGTGTAAACGGATTTTTGAAAATCCAAATCGGATCCGTATTCGAATCCGAATTTTGCATATTCGGATAGCATTTTTTAATATTCGATAAAAACGGTTACGGATAACATATTTTAATATCCGACAAAAATGGATACGGATACGGGTATTCAACACGAATAATCTGTATCCGAGATGGACCATTTATATAAATGATTATTCATATATCTGTATCAGTAATATATAATATGATATTTGTGCATGTATTATGACCCAAGAGCGGATCTCAATGTCTGGCTACGTTGCACAATTGCACTAAATAGTAAATACCAAAGCGGAGACATTGGTAGCACCTTTGGTGGTGGAGTCCATTACTCGATGTGACTCAAAATATCGGGCGCGACTCGCTCCGACACATGATGTAATACACACCACGGCAGGCTTTGTGTCCTACCAAGCTAGATTGGAATATAATATCTCTAAGATTTCTTGAAATGGCTACTAGACCCTCCAGATACCTATTTGAGGCCGGTGAAAAAAAACCCCAATGTTATAAACTCTAATATTGGTCAGTTGTAGTAAAATAGGTTCATATATTATATAATGGATATATATGCATTATTCATATATTGTATAATGAATAAGGATATCGATATTATCCAAATCCGATTTCTCCGGGAGAATACGGATTCGGATAGCTACACTTACTATTAGGGCGAATAAGGATAATGATTCGGATAGTGCATTTCTAAACGAATACGGATAATGGATAGTATGGTATCCGCTCCATATCCGATCCGTTTACACTCCTACTGTTAGTGTATAGATATAGGGTTAGGGTTCTCAATTTAGGGCATAAAATTAGGTTAGGGTTAGGGTCCCTATTTAGGATAGTTAGCTAGGTCGGCGAATAGATACTTTTGCTGGAGATGAACACTACACCAAAACAGACAATTTCTAACAGTCAATTAGTAACGGTTGTTACAAAAAGTGTAACAAATATTTGTAAGTCTTAACGGTTTTTTTTATGTTACTAAACATTTTTATAACAGTTAGCTGCGTTACTAAATCCTGATTTTGGTGTAGTGGAATAACTACTCTTTGCTAGAGATGAATTAGAGGGATAGTTTTGTCATTCAAAGGGGGGAAAAACGGTGGGCCACTTGCTGTAGCCAGTGTCACAATTCAAGGGGACCACGATACTTAGCCCAACAGTGGTCTACCCATAGAGAGTGTGGTAGCACCTAGTCAAACACTCGCTTGCCTAAGAAGGCCTACTGCATCAGCCTGATGCCACCAAGACCTGTGGTCCTGTATGCCAAGATAGAGAAAGGGATCTGAAGCAATCAGAGCCATAGAAGTTGGCTGATAGCAGAGCACGTACGTCGAAAGAGGGGCGCTTTTGCCAAAAAGGAGAGATGATTTATGTAAGTTAACCCGTTGTCCCGAGTGAAGCAAGGATTGAAGAGTTGAAGATTTTTGAGTGATGATACAACTGCGAGCACTTGCAACCCTAGTGCCCCCATTTCCCTGCCTCCTGCAACCCTAGCACCCCCATCGATCTCCTCGTTCTGCCCAGCTTGCATTCCCTGCACCGCCCCAACCGAGCCCTGTACCAGAGAGAGATGTGAGCTTGAGAAAGTGACAGATGGTGGCACTGAGGAAGAGCCTTCACCTCCCCCGCCTCCTCTTCTCTTGGACTGGATTTTTGCGGATGGGGTCTCTTCTTCAAGGAGAGGCATCATATCGGCTCTCTGTGGAGGAACGTCATCGAGTCAGGCTGTCAACCGTCAACATCTTCGGCCATTTGTGATTACCAAGAACCTGATGGGGACTTTCTTCCTCTACAGGACTCGGGTGGAACTCGGGGCTCGGGTGATGGGCAGATCCAATCATTGGAGGATCCTCCTCGAAGTTCCTAAAGCAAGGTCTATGGGGGAATTCTTTCTAAACCATACCTGTCTCGGAAATTCATTGAGCCAGAGGTTAAATATGATCTAAAGATCACTGACTGCCCAACAGAGGAGGTTCAAGCTAATCTTAAAAGCTGGGAGCACACACTGATGAAATATATCTTGGGAAAGAAGCCTTATTTCATGAAGCTGAAATCGGTCCTGGATAAGGTTTGGAGGACGAAATCGAGATGGGATCTCTTATCTAGAGATGATGGTGTCTTTCTGTTCCGCTTTAAGGATAAGGAATATTTTTTGAAGATTCTAGCAAAGGGACCTTGGCATTTCGAGCATCACCTAGTGGTGAAGATGGCATTATGGGATGAGATATGCCTACAATGTGTTCAACAAAATTCCCATATGGATGTGGATGCCGGATCTTCTGGTGGAATGTTGGTCCAAGCATTCCATAAGTAGAATTGAGAGAATAGGAGGTAAATCCTTTATGTTGATCGACCTACAATGAAGCAAGAGAGAATATCCTTCACCCATGCTGTGTGGAGATCGGGATTGAAGATGTTTTCTAGACTCTGTCCGAGTCAAGATCAGAAGGCACAAAACATATGTGATTTAGGAAGTAGTAGTGATATATCAACCTCTTTCCTATAAGTGGAAGCATCCAAGGTGTGACATCTGCAAGGTGTTCGGCCATGATTCCAAGGTATGCCAATTCCTAGAGCCTTCAACCAAGACAAAAAAAAGTTTGGGTGCCTAAACCTTAGGGTAGGAATGTTCCTAAGGTTGTACCCCCAGTTTTATCACCAGAAGCTGTACATATAAGGAAGGATTTTGAGGTTATACCACCTTTTGGGGTGGCTCCTGTCAATCCAGGTCTTCAGCATTCGCTGGTGGATTCAGTCTCATCAGTAGTCAGTCCCTAGTCTTTCTTCAGATGTTGAGGGAGGGTCACCAGAGCTTGAGGCAAAGAGAGCCTCTTCTGATGATTCTTGATTAGAAGAGCTAGACGTAGAGGTAGATAAAGCCTCTTCTGATTCAAATATTGACGATCTGAAGGTTCTTATTCATCATGACATACATGATTACTCCTTTAGAGGCGATCGTCCTTCCCAGCCCCATGCGACCAGAGCCCCATGAGGAGATAGAGATAATTACTCATTCAGAGGAGGAATCTTGTCATTCCGTTGAGGTGATAGAGACAATTTCTAAAGAGGTTATCGATAATGCAGTCGGACAGCTTATTGGCGAGGCATTGGAGTGGCCTGAAGGCTACTCTTATCCTGGGCATAGGCGACAACTTGGTGGAGAAGTCTCCTGGTCCACAACCCTAGATAGTTAAAAGGAGTGCTAGCTCGTCGTCTGTTGCAAGCATTTGACAAATCTTACTCGCTACTTCAGAGCGCCTCGTTGCAAGGCCATGTGCTCACCCTTCATGAAGATCAACATCTCTGATTGGGAGCAGCTTCTCCTATTAAATTTGATGGATGACAAAGCCATCTTAGACCTTGTTAAGAAACTTGGTTTCTCGATCTATATCCGGAGATGTCGAGTGTGCAAAATCTATGCTCAAACAATTCTGAGACATAGAGAAATCAAATGCTTCAAAGGATTAGCTAGTTGTTTCTTGACTTCGCTATTAGTTCTCTCTCATTGTTGTACTCTCGATGAGGGAGACATCAGAGTTCTTTGTACTCTTGTTTTTGAGAAAGATCAATCGTTGATCAAAATTATTTTAGGAGATGATCGAGAGTGCATCCATGAGAGGCTCACAACAATGGCTCACGAGCAATTATCGGAAAAAAAGTTAAGGACATTTAATTGCAAATAGCTTTATACATGTTTTCCATAATCTGACATTAATGGGATTTTTAAAAATTTTAATTATTGCATCATCGGATGGATACTGTCGATACAATTCCAATATTGTCACCGACCACGTCAGAATAAGAGCTCCGGATCTAAAGTTTCATGGCTAGTAAATCGGATATGGGTTAGTAAATCTCCTAGATCGACTAGTAAATCTGATTTACTTCTTGTTGTTTGTATTAACCAGTAAAGTAAATCAAAAATAAATCTACCGGTCACTCACCGTCGTCATCGTCCACCACCTCCCGCTGGCCACCGACACACCTGTCATCGCCCTGTCGGCCACTGTCCACCACCCGCCGCCAGCCCCCACCCTCGCCAACCACTGGTTGCCCATCGCCGCATTGTTGGCTACCATCCAGCGCCGCATACTGGCCGCACGGTGGCAAGTGGCGCTGGTGGTGGCAGACAGGGTGGTGACCTGCGGTGGCGGCGCAAGACGGCTGACAAGGCCACATGTCACTCCCCAAATAGTTGAATCTATCATATGATATTCTCTCGAGTGTGCCATTAGCTGACAAGACCTGTTCATCGGAGCCTTTTACTAGTAAATCAAAAGTTTTACTTGGCTTTTTCCAAGTAAAACTTTTGGCTACTAGTAAATCTCCTACCATTTGCTTTACTATAACTTTTTGAATCCAAACAGTAGTAAAGTACATGTTTTATCCGATTTACTTTACTAGTTAGCTTGTTGACCGATACAAACAGGCTATGGTTTGCGGGAATCTTCCCCTCTGCCTCCACATATTGTTTCTTGTCAAACCTTAACCCATTCCCGTCGGTGTAAGTGGTTACATGCTGACAAGATATTACAATGTTAGCATGTATGCATCAACATCGTTTGTACTTTCTTTCTCTGTTGCCCTTGCTAGACGTCTGACCGGCATTGCAATGTCAATGCGCACTAGCGGTGCCAAAATTTTGATTTCGACATCTATTTTGGCATTATAGAATATAGGGTTTTTCACAAATTAACCCCTACATATTCTATATTTACATATAAACCCTTGTAAAGTTAATATTTATATATAAAACCCTTAAATCATCCAACATTTATATATCGACACCTATAGCTAGTTGGCATCCAAAATGTAGGAATATTTTTTAAAATATTCCTCCGTTAGATTGTTTTTTCATTAATCTAAAGGGAAAATAATCGATTTACCCATTTTTTAATTAATTATCTTTATTAAACATGGACTTAACCCAAAACAAACACAAACATAACCCGAATCTAACTTGGAACTAATCTGAAGAATTCTCACATTTGAGAGGTATTTATAGGGTTTAGGTAAAATATTAAGGTTGAAATCAAAAATATTCTTTCGTTTTGGATGGCAGCTAACTATAGGAGTCAATATGTCATGTTTGAATTAATTGAAGGGTTTATATGTAAATATCTTTTTTATAGGGATATATATATATATATATATATATATATATATATATATATATATATATATATATATATATATATATATATATATATATATATATATATATATATATATATATATATATATATATATATATAGAGAGAGAGAGAGAGAGAGAGAGAGAGAGAGAGAGAGAGGGCTGGGTTCCTATGACATGTCATAGGGAGTACCCTATGACATATGGTGAATTAGTAATGCTAGAATGTTTAGAATGTGCTGATTTTTTTTTAGGGTGATCACCTTACCTTAGATAGAATGTCCACAAAAAATCAAAGCATTCTAAAACTTGTTTGGGCATCAAATGCTAGAAACTTTATCGGCCATCCATTTTAACCGTTAAATTGAAAATCATATTTGATGCCTCTAGAAGTTTTAGAATGAGCCGATTTTTTGCGGGGGTCCTATCTAAGATAGGGTGATCATCCTCATAAAAATTCAGAACATTCTAAATATTCTAGGGTTACTAACTCACCATATGTCATAGGGTACTCCCAATGACATGTCATAGGAACTCATTTCCCATATATATATATATATATATATATATATATATATATATATATATATATAGAGAGAGAGAGAGAGAGAGAGAGAGAGAGAGAGAGAGAGAGATTGTCGGGGCTGATTTGTAAAAAATTCTAGAATATAAAAATATTATGTATATATTAAACATCTAAAAGTAACCCAATATTTATACATAACTAAGGTTATAATATTAAGACCTAAATATTATTTTAGTGATTTAAATTTATAAAGTCATGCCAGCATGTAAAAAAACATGAAGTTTGACATAACTCCTTGAGAAATGACTTTTAGTTTCGAAATATAACTCCAGTACCTTTGGTCAACCCCCCTCTCCCTCGCCGCCGTCGTCGGACCTAACCAAACCCCTGCCCCTCCTCCCCCACTGCCGCTAGACCTAACCAAACACCCCCCCCCCCCCCCCCCCCCCCCCCCCCCCCCCCACGCCAAACCTAACCGAACCCCCTGCCCCCCTCCCCCGCCGCTGCCGGACCTAACCAAACCCCCACACCTAATCTACAGGCCATGGGATGAACCCTAGACCTAGGGAGTTCAACCGAACCATCTCGCCGCCACCACCGCCACCTCCTCTGTTGCTTGCCGCTGCCATGCCACCGGAGCTGCACGAGGTTACCTAAGGTCGCCGGAGTTCGAACTCGTCGGGGTCACTGGAGCTGCTCTAGGTCGCCGGGGTCTAGCACGAGATCGAGCTCGGCAGAGTGGGAGAAGAAAGAGAACTGAGGGGAGGGACCTTAACTAATATAGCAAAATTATAGTGTCATGTTAATATTGCAAAATAGTTAAGGACCTATACCTAATTCCCCCAAAGAACATTGTATCCACATGGCCACACAACAGACCACCACGACGCCGCCACAACCGCTTGGACGTGGTCTCCCAGACTCCCCAACCCCGTTAGGGCCTCCGACAACGACGGCGTTCATCCATGGGATCAACACCCAACAGAAAAAGAAAAATAAAAAGAAAAAAAAGGTCTCCGGCCAAGAGCCGGCCGCGTGGTTCATCACGTGCCGGACTTCCCTGCACTCCGGCATCAGACCATGCCGGATGGTGTCCGGCACGGTCTCAGGCTGTGGCGAGGTGCACGGACTGTACCTCCTGTAAACTACGGCATCGGGATGAATCAGCCCTACCATAAAAAAATGATCACTTTTAACCCTTTTGCGACGGTCCCATCATAAAAAATGATCACTTTTCCAGCCATGGCCGTCGTATTTGAGTGTTTTCTTGCAACCGCCAAACTCCCGTTCCTGATCATGTTTATGCGTCTGATGGTCCGGCCGCCAAAATAGATGCCAAATATTGCAGGAGCTTGACCGTAGTTTTTAAAAATTTAGATTTTAAAAAAAATTCACCTGATTGGACCCCATACCACACCCCATGGGATTTTTACTGACCCGGAACACAGTCCTACGCACCTTTCTATACACTTTTTTGTTGATTTGTTTTTTTTTTTTTTGAGAACCCCTCCTCGGTGGAGGGAGGGTTTGGCGGACCCCAACCAGAAGCTATTAGGAATCAAGAAAGTAAGGCGTTACAGAAGATGTTTGCCTCCACCCCTAGCTTGTCACGCCAAGGTACAATCCAAGCATTGAAGAGAGAGATGATAGCAAGCTTCAACTTATCCTGCCCTGCTGACTTGGCATTGAAAACCCGATTGTTCCGTTCTAGCCAGATGACCCACACAATAGCCATGACCAGAATGTCCTACGGTTTCCGGAGCGACATCGGGATGTGCCTCCTCCTCCAAGTAGTCCAAAGGCCCCTGAGCGACCTCGGGTGAGAAGAAAGACCCAATCGACTCTCAAAAAGGTCCCACAAAGGCCTGACAAAGGAGCACCCTAGTAACAGATGCGAGACTGTCTCCTCCTCCGAGCCACAAAAAGTGCACAGGGCATCCGACACCCGCGGATGATGCCTACGCAATAGAGCCGTCTTGGTGAGAATTTTGTTCCGGGAGGCAAGAAGAGAAAAAATCTGCACCTTCGAGGGGGCCTTCGACTTCCAGATCGCTCTTGAAGGACACATCAATCATGGGTATGGAGTACGAAACGAACAAGTCTACACCAATCCAATTATTATATTTTAATGTTAAAGAAATAAATTTTTTATATTTATTTTACACCATGTGCCCTAGCTTCTCCTCACCATGCATCCTGGGCGTACCTTCGCAAGAAAATCTGTCACCGCAGAAGATCGTTGAATTGTTGCAGTGAGAGTCGTCTCCCTCTCTCTCTAGGACAGATAAATCATGAGTATGAAGTACGAAACGAAAAAGTGTACACCAATCCAGTTATTATATTTTAATGTTAAAAAAATAAATTTGTTATATTTATTTTACACCATGTGCCCTGGCTTCTGCTCACCATGCATCCTGGGCGTACCTTTGTAACTCTCTCTCTCTCTCTCTCTCTCTCTCTCTCTCTCTCTCTCTCATTGCTAACGTGTTGTAATCCAAAGACAAAAACACCATACGAGAAAGAAACCACCACCACCAATCTTCTTATTCAATTGAAATGATTACAATACACAAAGGGGGTATATATATAGTTTTATGGAACTCTTCACTGAAAAAGATACTAACTCTTTCAAAGAGATAATCTCTCCACAGAAAATCACAACTCTTTTGATTCGACGGTTAAGTGGCGGACAATCAAATTAACCTTTCATAACAAAGGTTTATAGAAGAACCCAGTTGAGCACAGTACGTAATTAAGCCCTCATACGGCCTTGAACTTAACTGGGAAGGGTGCACCATTGAAGCCCAACCATCTCTTCCCGCCCTCGTTGAAAACACCCACATCCCCGCACCGCACCTTGCAGAAGTCGCACACTCCGGGGCAGAACACAAGCTTGTAGTCCCTCCCGTACCTCTCTATCTTGAACCAGTTGCTCAACGTCGCCGGGCCCGGGTTCCCCCTCACCCCGCCGGTGCCCACGTACCGCCGCCCGGTGGCCTCGTCGACGCCCCCGAGCCTCCACAGGGTCGACTGCACGCAGATGGTCGCCGCCTCGAACTGCACGTTCAGGTCCGTGGACAGCCGCACGACCTTGGCGTCGGGTTTGACCGGCCAGAAGGACAGCGGGAGGCCGTCGCTGACCTCGGAGCTCTCCTGGCCGACGTACAGCGGGCAGGTGTCGTTACGCGGTGCGAGCGTGAGCCCGCCGCCGCGGCCGCGGATGACGGGTAGGACGTAGTACTCGCCGCCCGGCCGGAGGTGATGGCCGGCGGTGTCGCGGACGGCTGCATCGGATGGGAGTGAGAGGGCGGAGGCTGAGAGGAGAAATAAGATGAGGGGTAGCTTCATGGTGCTGTGGGTTGGAACTGCCGATGACACGTTGGGCTTTATATTTGTGTAGGAGGAGGAGGGGTTGGTGATAAGGATGACCCAAAGTCAAGATCCGACATAGGGGGTTCCACTACGTTACCGAGTTTGAAAATTCGGTACCAAACCGGTTGGAAAATTCGGTATCAAACCGAAGCCATCTCCACCCTCCATCTCATTTTCCATGTATCGTAGTGGTGGAAGTATTATGGGGTAATGTGTGATAGTCCCCTAACAGATCAAATTTAGTGATAAACACAGTCAACATCGTTAATTAGCATTAAGTATTCCCGATAGAAAAAAAAAAAAATCCTTTTTACCCCTGTGACTAGATGTACAAATGAGCAAGACCCTATGTGTAGCTATACATGTAGGCACTAGTACTATAGCAAAAAGAGTAACAATCTTCGGAAATTGTTACTCTTTTGCTACAATGAAATCACTGTAACATATTGTTTTTATGAAATCTTACCATTATTTTAGCTATAGTGAAATCACTTTAACAAAAGAGTAACAATTTGTACAGATTGAGTAACCATTTGTGCAAATTGTTACTCTTTTGTCACAGTGGAATCACTGTAGCAAATATTTTTTTGAGAAATCTTATCGGGATTTTCTTTTTTTTTTTCTACAGTGAAATCACTATAGCTAAAGAGTAACAATCTTTGCAGATTGAGTAATAATCTTTATAGAGTAACAATCTGCATAGATTGTTACTCTTTTGCTACAGTGAAATTACTGTAGCACTATATTTTTTCTGAGAAATCGTGTCAAAAAAAAATACTACAGTGAAATCACTATAGCAAATCCTGGGGTTGGAGTTCTGTAGTGGCAAGGGATGATGGGGCATGCATTAAGGGGCCATTTGGTCATTAAAAAGGGATAAAATTCACGTGTGGGACTTGCTCTAGTAGGATCATTTTCGGGAGAGATCGACCTGTTGTAACATCATCTTTTTGGGTGTCCTTTTCCTTAAAAAGATCTCTTGTGAGGGACCTCTCACTAAGTTCCCCAAGTATTATTGTAGGAGCCATGAGATGAACGCTATGTGATGCCCGGGATCCACGGTAGAGCCATCGGATGGTCCCTGAGAATTTACGTACGGTACCGAAGTAGGTACGGGCCATGGAAAATTTGTGAAGGCAAAGGTACGTACGCCATGTTCAATCTCTATCAAGATTGGACGTTCAAAGGCAGGGTTTGACCATGGAATAAGTTTTGGATAATGTGTGGATGAACAAAATGTTAAGACTATTCTTGATCGAAGAATGTCCAAATCATCGCCTGAATCAATTAAGATGGAATCGAATATATCCTTCGTAATGGGAGCGGATGCTGCACACATGAAATATATAGTGCTCATGAAAGGAGATGCTGAGACGTGATCATTTCTCTCCTTTTCCTAGTTCTCTGTCCGCATCCTCAAGTTGGTGGAACGGCTCTGAGAGATAATAACGGCTAGAGTTTGAGAGAAAAATCACGCCTAAGTGTTTATAGAATCGAGCCCCTACTCAACCCATCATAGAGATTATGGTTAATTGGCTCAACCAACTAACTGAACTACACCCTTTTGACGGAGGTGCGACTTCAGACGATCTGACCTAGCCAAAACAGGATCACACTGAATCGGGTCTATGACACTAGTCAAGCTTTCAATACGTTGCACAAAATTTATTTGACTCGTGCAGGCCCACTAAAAGAAAAAAGTCTAAAACACCACCAATTTGAGAAATAAACTACATAAATAAACAACGGTCAAAGTTTTTCTTTTAATAAACGACGATCAATTCTTCTTTTATTTTTGTGGTAAAAAACGATGGGCACTGAAAAACGACAGACTAAAAAACAGCATACTGAAACGACGGTCATTGTTTGTCCATTTTCAACAGTATTGGTATAGTGACAATATCTCACTTGGACCAAATGGGTCATACTGAATATAGATTATGCAAACATTATGACAACAAACCTTAACCATTAAATTGACCAACGTTTCCAAACAATCTAGTCCATTAAAAACACCAGTATCGGTCATGACAGTCTTCATCACTACTAATTGCAATAGGATCTTCCATATCATAAGTAAGAATGCATTTGACGCCATGGATCAAGTGTGAATGTGTAGTATGAAAATTACATACAAAAGTGATCTTTATGTCTATTTTCAACTGGCTCAACTTGATGACATCCAATGAGTCCAATAACTTATTCTAGTAACTTTAAACTACATGTGCACAACAGAAATATTAAAGAGAGCAGACATAACTTAGTTTCAGAAACGTTAAAAAACTGAATGTGTACACAAATGTCAATGCACGACAAAAGAGTAAAATAAATTTAAATTAATGCACAAACTCCTACTATTCAAACATATATGAGGAACAGACCACACCCATTATATGCAACATACTCCAAAAAGATTTTAGATGGTAAATTTTTAGTAAGTGGATCTACAATCTTGAATTATGTGCTGATATATTTTGTCAACACTAAATGTTTCTCAACACTTTCTTTGAGGTTGCATGCACAGAAAGTGCATTTAGTCTCGATTAGCCGAGACTCACAATTTTCAGGAGGAAAGGGGAGGAAAAAGTAGGAAGACAGAGCAACAAATAGCATAAAAGGAGGAAGAAAGAGAGGAAGGAGGACATGGTGACGGGGTTGCAGGTAGCGGAGGTAGGCGGCCTGCACATGGTTGATGATGGGGCAACAAGCGTGAGTTTCTATCAACAAAAGAGCAGGGACGAACGAGAATATGCTGAGTATTTTTTTTAAATTTAAGTTAGGATTGTCTTAGGTATTTCAGGAGCTGTCAGTAGAAATAACCTAGTTAAATGGAAGGGCCCTTAGTCATTCGATTGTAATACCTCACCAAGAACGTCCCAAGTCATTCGATCAAAAGCACTTAATTGCTATGCATGTTAGAGGACTATGATCATGAGGCTGGTACTTCATAGAATGGAAAAGTTCTTGGGCTAATTAAAAGGATATTGTCCGAGATGTTGCAGCCTTGGACGAATGCCGACTGAAGTTGAAGTTTAGTCCCACATATTGAATAGCGGGATAGGCAGTGTTGTCTTTCATATACCCACACTACAACAGAACGGCTCTTCATCGGCGGCTATCGTCCACTTGGCCAAAAAAGGGATCAAATCCGGCGGTCCACTGCATCCTGCTGAAAAAGCTCAAGCAAATCCGATGACCGAGCAAATTTGACGGTTGGGCCGTCAGAAGAGACCTCATAATCGACAGTAAGAGCCGCCGAAAACCAGGGGATCAAATTCGGCAGTCCACCCATCCCGCCGAAAAAGCACAAGCAACTCAGGCAATTGAGCACAAATTTAGCAGTCCAGTTGCCGAAAAAGAGTTCACAATCGGCGGTTTGTCAAAAATGGGGGGATCAAATTCGCCGGTTCATCATGCCCGCTAAAAAAAAGATCCGTTGAAAGATGAAACAATTAATGCGGCAAACAAGTCGCCGTTAAAAAGAAAGCCACACTAGCTGCAAAAGCCCATGAACTGTTAAAAATAAATAGATTAATTCCCAAATAATCAATATTAATGGTTGTTAGCTGAGTTGGTAACAAATAGGGCTGGCAATTTCGGACCCGACACGGCAGACCCGACACGACCCGACACGAAGTTAGCGGGTCTAGGTCAGGGCTAAACGGGTTCGGGTCGTAAACGGGTCGACACGATAGACCCGTTTAATAAACGGGTCGGGACCGGATTTAAGGTCTGGACACGGTAGACCCGGGAAGACCCGTTTAGTATTCAACGGGTCGTGTCGAGTCGGGTCGGGTCGGGTCTACCCGCAATCCAATACTATAATATATAATACCAGCGGGTCTTTCGGGTCAGGTCGGGTCGAGTCGGATTGGGTCGGATCGGGTCAACTGAATAGTCCGGGTGATAAACGGGTCTTATCGGGTCTACCCGTTTATTGGCGGGTCGGGTACGGGTTTAGAATCTAGACACGATTAGTTAAACGGGTCGGGTCCCGGTCTGGGGTTTTTGGACACGAACACGACTAGACACGACACGAACATGCACGACACGACCCGACCCGATTGCCACCCCTAGTAACAAATGATATTTTTCCTCTGCTCGACCAAGGATCAAATCTGGCTTTGGTTATATTTACACACGTACAAACCCCCATTTTATATATTTTTTTTAAATTTTAAATGCCGAATTGGCCGTCTCAAAAACCGGATTCAAATTCGGTGGCCTGCTTAGTCACCACAAAAGCTAAGATCAAATGTGGCTGCCGTGGCCGATTAACCCTTTTGCGACAGAGGCTATTATGGTCATTAATTACGGTGGTCAGCCATCGAAAAATCATATAAACGGCTCGAAAAAGCCCCCTGATAAAGGATCGTCCTGTTGTAATGCCTCTATGGATCTCCTCTTACGCCCGGGTTTTGGGATGTGAGGGTATCTAACATGCAGTGGCGAAACCAGGAATTACTTGCAAGGAGGGCAAGGTGTGCATTAAGGTAAATTGTAAGTGATGATCAATGCGGTTAATTAAAATGAAGGTATCATGCATTGAAGATTCCACTACTATTTTTTCATAAAATATTTTATCAAAAAAAAAATTCAGAACAAGTCATTGGAAAAAAATAAAGAAAAATTTAAGTTATATTAAGAAGCCATTGGGTTTCATAAATCATAGTAGTTCCTATCAACCATGAACCTCATTTGTTAGATTAAATCCAAACGGTTGGGAAGCAATTGGACTTTGTTGTGAGTTGGCATTTAGATCGGAGTTGGCAGTAGTGGAGATAGAAAGATTTAGGATTTTTTTTAACCAATCAACCATGAACCTCATTTGTTAGATTAAATCCAACGGTTGGATGCTGTCCCAACCTTTTATTTATATTAGTCAACGCATAGCGATCGACATGCACTCAAGAGTCATGCCAGGAACTGGAGATCATTTTTGCTCCCTGATTGATTTGTTGCACTTGTTTCCAGTCCAATCTTAGTATGGCACGTAGTCCATTAAAAGGCCGGGCACAACAGGGACTACATGCTACCAAATGACTGCCCCATTGTACCCTTTTAATGCACGGCGTGGCACACTGCGATTGGATCTCAAACGAGTTCATAAAATAAATCTAGGGAGCAAAATTACTCTCCTAAAGTGCATGTGAAATAAAAAAAAAAAACTTGTGCACTTAAATAGGTGTTTGCTGTTTTGTTTTGTTTGTTCTTTTTTTATAGGAGTGTGATTTAGTTGTATGGCACACAAGGGGGGGCAAAAATAGTGCTATTGTGCTCATGGACGCTGCACAGCGAGCCACACGAGATCATATATAGAAAATCTCAAAATCCAAGGGGGCCAACTCCCCCTGGTCCCTATATATCTAGCTCTGTCCCTGCTAACATGTTATTAGAGCATGTTTGATCTTTACCCGTTAAGCCGAGTGGGAGGCTATTCACATATGTGACAAGAACCAGGCGAAACATGCCTGCATGTGAGGGGGAGTGTTGAAGTTTAGTCCCACATAAGCTAGCGAGCTGGGCAGTGTTGTCGATCTACATATACATCTAGGCATGGAACCAGTGAAAGAAACGAACAACATGCCATGGTTTGTTGAATTGAAGTTCAGGGCTCTTCCTTCACGTGGTGCGCGCCATAATCTAGACTCCGATTCTAAAATTTTGGACGTCTTCTTGCCACCTTTTACCCGCTTGTGGTTAGGATCATTACTACTGCAGCATTTACGTGCTTAGTGGAAGAGGTTATCCAGACGAAGCTACCGGCGATCGAGTTGCACCCGTTGAGCTGCAGAGGAAAAACATCACTGCATGTTTCTTGCATTGGGACGGACTGCATACTTCAACCGCTAGAAATGTTCGAGCATGACTCGGAGCTGCAGCCACATTTTTTTTTTGGTATTTCATCGAAGGGGAAGGTCACCATCGGACCAGGCGCCACATGCCGGCGCAGCAACAGATAAACTCGTCACCGACAGAGAAACACTCCATTCCAGTGACAATAGGGAAACCATATCCACCCCCACACACCCCCTACAGCCGGAGAGAACACAGCCACGCCAGACTCCCGCGAGGAAGCACCAACAAGATCTAGAGACCAAACCCTAAAAGAAATAAATACAAACCACTCCCCGGATGAAAACTCGGCTAACTCCGGAAAAACAGCTGGCCTAGATCCACAAAAACTAGAACTACATCCAAGCACCAAAAAGAATGGCGACCTACCGCTAGTTCCAGCAGCACAGAAGGCAAGATCTGAATCGAAGCCGGCCTCCAAGCCTCCTCCGACCGCCGTCGTCACCACAGAACGCCACGAGCCGCTCACCGCCCCAAGGAGGTGGCCTGAAAACCCACCAGTGGAGATCCTCGATGCCGGGGCCAGAGCTGACCCATCTGCAGCACCCGGCAAGAACACGATAACCGACGCATGCGAGGGATGCCAGCCGAGTAGGGGAAGAGACCCGCGCGACTCCGGCACTCCGATCACAAAAATCTGGCCACCAGAGACACCCCTATACACACAGAGATGGAAAGGGCCAGATCCCATTTCCCACAATGGATCGGACTTAATTCCCGGCCTCCCCAAAGCCACTGGCAGCATCTGAGGAGGCCGAGATGTCGCTCGGCGAAACCCTAACGCTAGCAGAGTAATTTGTCCCTTTTCAGTGGTTTTGACGTCCTGTAAAATTCAGGAAACATCGACCATTAATCAAATTAGTTTAGGCGATGATTCTGTGTGAGTTCGCGAGAACTTTGCAACGATGGCTTGCATGCAACGATCGGAACTCCGAGCAAAATGTTATGAATCGATATTTAATTGCAAATAGCTAACTACACGTATTTCAAAATCTGGTATTAATTGGGTAATTTTAAAATCTTAGCTCTGGTATTAATTGGGTCACTTACCGTGTCAAAATCAGAGTTCTGGATCCAAAGTTATCAGGGTTTAATCATTAAGGAGTTTTCGCCTTTTCGGAGCTGGTTTGTGAGCCGGATTAGGACTCCACTTGCATCTAAACCGACTAGAGGTGTAACCAACCCGACCATAGAAAAAATTGGGTAATTGGTGATAAATACCCCACAAAAAGTATTTCGTATGTACAGAACAGTTTCATTTCAATTAACGATAAATTCATGTTTTGTCTCAGAAACCCAAAATTAACCCTCTTTCTTCTCCCATATCTCTCGTGAGCGGCGGTGGCGAGGGCAGTGGTGCGAGCGACGGCGGCGAGACAGCATCGTGGCAAGCTCGACCCCGGAAACCTCGACCCCAGCGATCGCGACCCAGACGAGTTGCAGCTACTCGTCGCCGCTGGGGCGGAGGCAGTGCGCAGCGGCAACGAGAAACGCAACCATTCGGCTCAGGTTAAGAAATCCAAGGTCTAGGGTTCATCCCATGGCCCTTAGATCTTGGGTTTAGGGTTAGGTTTAGGTTTGATTCAGCGGCGCCGAGCAGTTCTGGCGGCGGAGAGTAGTTGTTCGGTGGTTTAGGTTTGGTTCGGCAGCGGGGAGCAGTAATTCGGTGGTTTAGGTTCAGTTCGGCGGCGGTGACTAGCAGATTCGACAGCGACAACAAGCTTCTGAGGTTTGCTAATTCGGTGACATACTGAAGAAAATTTAAAATACTGTGGAGAGCATTTTCATCCATAGTATTTCAAACTCCTTCAGCTTAAAATGTATGTTTGTCGGGGACCACTCACACATTCCCCAATAAAATTTTTAGATATATATATATATATTAGGAATGGGATGCTACCTATCAAAGCAACGTTTTTTGCTGCTTTGATACATTGTTTGACCATCCTAGAAGTTT